>VXAZ01003471.1:184856-522894 GCA_013399875.1 Gymnorhina tibicen
GCACCCGGGACGCCTCCGCCATGTTGAGGCGCGGAGCCGCCGCCCAGCCCAGAGCAGCGGGCGGGGGCCGGGGCGCTGCCCGCGTCCCTGCGAACCCCCGGGGCGGTTCTGCCTCCCTCGCCATCCCGCCCACCTGCCCCAGCTCCCTTAGGGGCTGAACGTCCTGCTGTGAGGGTTGGAAGCGATGGCTAGAAGTGTTCCTGGGCGTGGGGCGGCGGCCCGGCACAGGCACCCCGCGGCAGGTCGCGGTGTGGGGCAGCCCTGTGAGCGTGGCGCTGGAGAATTCCCACTGGGATGGGACAGACGGTTTTGTATGGCTGCACCTTGGCAGATAACGCTTGCAGCTGTCTTTCCCTCCAGGTAATTGCCTGACAGCGATGTTCCATGACACGAGCCATAAGGACATCTTTGTGACAATCTCTCAAGCCCGGCGCGGGTCGCCCGTGGTCAGAAATGCACGGGGCCAGTGCGAAGTCTGATGGGAGCAAGAGGCCTGCCACGATTTTGGCTGCGAGTTTGCAGGTCTGGGTTGGCACTGCAGGCCTTGCGAAGCCGCCGTGGACCGAACGGGAGCTCCCAAGCCAAGGTCCCCAGTCCAGGGACCTTGAACAGCAGTACTGTGGAAAATGAGAAGCGTGGTCATTGGAGCCTGGGGGCAGGTTCATGAACCGCAGTGTGAAATACTGAGCTCTGTCACAGTATCTCAGCCCTCTGAAAACACCACAATAAATAACTTGGTTGTTTATGATGCCAAAGGAGTGATCCAGTGAGAAACAGATGAGTCTGCAGAAACCCAAAGAGCCAAAGAGTAGCTTTTTCACAATAATAAATATGAAATAAATCTTTTTCAAGTGAAGCATGCCACAGGCTTGGTACTTGTCCCTTGTGGTTTGAACAGAGAGCATTTCAGGCTGGGGGTAAAGTCACAAATGTCACATCACCAGATGTTAATGGACTAACACCCAGGCTTCGGAACAAAGGGAAGGTAAAAGCTTAATGTCTTTAAATGAACAGTCCTGGGTAAAAGGTATCAGTAAATGCACATAGCTAAAGTAGATCCATTTCTTCCATTTAGCTACGTACAGTATCCAAACCTTCAATGAATTTCAGCCAATTTTAATCCATCACCCCTTTCTGATTTCGCCAGGTGACATCCTTATTGATTCAATGATAAAGCAGATTTCTCTTCTGGGGTTTCACCTGTTTAGAGAAATTTGAACAAACAGCCAGAATGGAACTAAGTAGCTGTATTTGTGATGATTTAATTTTTATGAACTAATAAAAATTATAAAGCTCCATTCTTAGAGCCTCTGCCTGAGAAAAAGTATCCACACATCCTTGGGAGATCTCTTTTTAGGATCAGCACCAAGCTGTAGAATTGCTAGCTCCAGTAATAATCTGGCCAGTAATAGCACACATTTCATAAGCTATCATGTGTTTTTCCAGGGATTGGCAATGTGTGATCCATTTCAAATGCAAGAGTCTGCTAAAGCATATTTTGAGAAATCAAGGCAGGAAGTTGCACTGAACCACATTGCCATGGAAATACTCACTGGGGAGGGAGGACTTAAATAAAACTAGTGAAACTTACTGGTAATTTTAAGGACACTACCAGCAGTTGCATGGTACACCAAACAGAGAGTACCCACACCAGGAATATTTCCTTGTTTTCAAGAAAAAGTCTTCAACAGAAATCTTCTATCCATCTGAATGGCACCAGCTAACATAGGATAATTTTCAGATGTTTCTCATTAACTAGAAGAGACAGAATCATAGGTTGTTAGCAAACAATTTTGGGGCTCTGCAGCAATTAACTTTGAGGCTTCAGTCTGTCACAGAAACTGGCTGCAAATAAGAGACATTTAGGACTGAACACCCACCCTGAGCCTTCAGTCTCCATGGAAATGCTCTTCAGGTGCACTGCACAGTCAAAATTCACAGCCCGTGGTTACTCCATGACCAGCTGGGACGCCAGCAGGGAGAATGTCTTATCAGAGAAATACACAATCTCAGCGTGGTCTGTCAGACACAGAGTCCATCTCCTGAGCTGAAGCATGAAGTGCATCACTGCTGCATTAGAAGATCCTTCTGCATCACTCCTCCATGGGAAGATCGTCTTGCAGAAGGAGCAGAGGGGGAAAACCAGAAACTAGTGCCTCTGGGACAAACTGCTCTTGGTATAGGACAAGTTCTGACTGCCTTTTAAATAAGTGAAGTGAGGTGAGTAACTTGACAGCCACAACTTAAAAAATGAGTAATGCACATAATAAGTGAATAATAACACAGAAGACACTAATCTGAAAGGGAAAAAAGACCCCAGCAAAATAGCTGTATGCTTTTTGAGTATGGCTGTGTGAAATTCCTCAGGTATGACATTTAAGCAGTCACTGAGCATGCCACCACAAGATGTCAGCATTGCAGAATGGTTATTCCTTCCAGAAACAGAAAAGGTTTTTGCATCCTATAAGCATTCGGTATTAGATTAAATTTTTTTTTGTATGATGGCTTGATGGCCTTATTTTTTTCAGCCATTGACATTATTATGTCAGTCCAAATTTAGCTGCAAGGGGGAATTTCTTAAACAGCTTTTTTTTTTTAATCTCAAGAACTTTTTAAAATGCTTTCACAGCATGAACAGCAGTACTAATGGCAAGTAATACCTTGTAGCCATCAGTGTGTTGTTTCAGGCTGCATCCAGCCTGGCTAGAAAGTGCTCACTAAAATTGTGCCTGCGCATTGATGTGTCCAGAGGTCATCCAAAGGTCTCTGCCGCTGCACGCTAGGCCTTTTCAAAACCCTCGCGCTGGCTGGAGAAGGCTCTGCTGGCCTCACTTCTGTGGAGGAAGTGGGAAGAAAGTGCGAAGCTATTTTGGGCTTCTATTTAGAAGAGAAGGATATTTGGGGTAGCAAATCTCTTTAAAGGTGTCCAGCAACATAAGCCAAATCACCAGCAAAAGAATTAATTTCTTTTTTTTCCGCCGTTTCCTTTTGTAAGAATAAAAGATCTGAGCAGTAGTTTTTGTTTGTTTCTTTATTTCTTTCAAATCAACTAACCAGCCTCATTTTTCTTCCACATTAAAATTCATGTCCTGTTTTGCTGGGATGCTCTGTACTTTTTGCCTATACCATTCTGTCCTCTGAAACATTTCCTGCTGCACACAACAGCTTTCTCACTCTCCTGCTGTTACAGCTGTCATCAGCCCTGCCACTGTGCCAGCAGCGAGTGACAGGCTTCGCAAGGGACCGTGTCCTGAGAGGGGAGATGAGTGGGAGGGTGCAGTGAGCCAGGAGGGGCTATGTGAGTTCAAAGCAGCCAGAAAACCAATTCTGCAGTGTTTCTCTACCCGTTCATGTGAGCTTCTGTCAATTCTGCTCTTGATGGTGGGAAGGTGACAACTTTAACCCTCTGAGGATTTTGCTGTAAGATGAGTTTGGCCACTCTTTAGGGGCTATCTTGTATTTCCAGGTTCAACTCTGCTACTTTTATGGACCAGTATGAGGAAAATAGAGTTCAATTCTGGACCTTCTAGTCCCTTGGAAGCACCACTGGAGAGAGCCATGCTGAGATGCAGGAGGAGGCAGACGTGTTCAGTATAACCTGTTTGCTGCAACTCAGAGCTCTTTGCCTTGATCACGGATGCTGGCATGGGGGGAAGTAGTGCTACATCTGCCTTTCTGTAGCACACACGTTGTGGCACAGGGCTCCCCTCTGTCATTCTATCCAAACGTGCCATGATCCTATGATGTCTCCCATATACGGAGAACAGTTTGCATGAATTTGCATGAACTTGGTGCTTCTAACTTTAAATTGTAGACTAGAAGGAAGCCATAGAACTTTCTTTCTTTTACAATATTGATAAATGAAGACTTAGGAAAAGATAACATTTCTTGCATGTCTCAAAAGCCTTCCATAATAGTGTATTAGAAACCATCTGGTTTCATTAATGTTTTATCAAAAACCATCTGGCTGCTATATTGTTCAAGCTATTTAGTAGTAAAACTTCCTCATAAATTAACCAAAAGGAATGGCTGTCAAACTATTGTGCAGGAGCCTCAAACAACTTTCATGTAGGTCCTATATAAACAGTTATTTTTAAAGTATTAGACTACATTGAACTTCAATATTAAACTTCAAAAGTCTAAAAAATGTGTCAGTAATAAAATCTGAAATTTAGCTTACTCCTCATGCTTCTTAATTTTTCTTCTTTTTTCTACATGTTTAATTCTTGACTAGTTGGAGCAGAAGCTACAAAGTCAAAATGATGAACTGTATTTAAATAAAAAATATTAGGATTTTGTTTTTCAGTGAAACATTGCAAACAGAGGATACCTGTCACTATGCCTCCAAAAAATGAAGCCTTTCATCTTTGTATCTCTGCACATGTACACTTTTCAGACTGTAAGCACTCTGGCAGGGTTTCTGGCACTGCTCTGAAATCTAACTGTACAGCACATGGCACAATTTAGAGTTGTACAATGCTTACTACTATGGGCAGCTAGGTAACTGATTGTAAATGCTTACAGAATATACATTGTTTTAATAAATCGTACTTCCACTCATAATTATTCCACTGTTACATTTTCACATCAGTAAAAGCTGTCACCCTAAAATTAGGGCAGTTCATAGTGATTTTGCTATTTACAGACAACCTTAAAGTTACAGTGAATGGAAGAACTAAGGAAACCATACCTAAAGAACACATAAAAAATTTAGGACAAAACTGGCAAAGCAACAGGAGTTAAAAGATCCCTGGGAAAGAGCCCATGGCTGAAGTTGCCCACAGAGAGAAAAGCTAGCTGTAAGTTTTCTTTGATCAGCTCTCTAGACTTGTTCTGTTTCATGCAATTCCTTTTGCATCCTCTCAATGTGTATGCACAAGCATCCTCAAAAAAACTCACTATCCACCTGCGTGAGCAGATGATTTGGGCAGAATTCTCTGAAGAATGGTCAGTATGTGATTGCAGTCCCTCACGGGGCAGCCAGCTGGATGGTGTTTGTGTTGCGCTGCTGCAGAACTGGAGCACGGCCATAGTCAAACCTTGCAAAATGTTCAGAAGCTAACATTAATATTTCATTGAGTAACACCAGATGCATGTTGTCATGTACTACATTTGTAACAATAGCTTTATTATCATTTTAAACAAATTTTCTCTCTCCCTTTTGGTTTTTGTGCCTCCTTTGTGTTCTTTTCTATAGTTGTTTTGCCACTCCATAATCCCCTTTCTCAATTACCTGTTAATTGTCAGCTCAGTCTCTCTTGCAGGAACAACAGCAGAAATTCCTGTTCCAGGGCAATCTGAAAGGAGTTTCTCCAGAACAAAAAAAAAAATGCAGTTTTAAGTGCCCACAAAGATAGAAATTGAGATTTTTGTTTAGCAATCTTTGAAGCAAGCCATGGCCCATAAAAGTAGCAGATGCATTGAGGAGAAGACCACAAACAGCAAAGAACTCAGTGGCTGCAGAGGGCCCTGAGGAGCAGGGAGGCTGCATTGCTCCTACAAGTGAGTCAGGATTTCTGCAGCTTCCCAGAGGCTCTGCAGCAGGAGCTGCCAGGAGCTGTTTGCACCTTCTTCTGTAGAAACACACAAAAAAGGACCACAAAAGTTAAAACCCCACCCCATTTCACACAGGAATGATAGTTCAGCCCTGTTGGATACCAAGAGTAAGGCCCTGTGTTTCTCCTTAAAGCCACTTCATTTTTCAGCTTGCTATTGCTCCTCCGAATTTCAGCATGTGAAGTGTTTGCTTTTCAGTGTCCTACAGGCAGCGGGTAAGAACATACCTGGGTTTTCTCCATGAAAGGGAACAGCATGAAAAAGAACACAGGTCTTTTTGAAACAAGGAGCAAGGGCTGGCAAGCAGCTAAAAAGTGTGTGGGCTGGGAATTGCTTTGGGAGTTCTTTTTATATTATGCAACAGAGTTGCCCAAAAGGACAGCAGATGCCATAAGAGGGTGCTTTGGGTCAAAACATATTGGTAGATATAAAAGCACGGTGTCCCAATCTGGGCTTCTCAGTACAAGAGAGGCATGGGGTTCCTGGAGCAATTCCAGTGGAGAGTGACAAAGATCATTAAGAGACTGGAACATGATGAGGAAAGGCTGAGGGAGCTGGGCCTGTTCAGCCTTGAGAAGACACGACTGAGAGGGAACCTCGTCAATGTCCATCAGTTTCTGAAGGGGGGGTGCCAAGAGGATGGAGCCAGGCTGTTCTCAGTGGTGCCAAGAAACAGGACAAGAGGCAATGGGCAGAAACTGCTGCACAGGGAATTTCACCAGAACATGAGGAACTTCTTTACTGTGTGACTGACCCCACACTGGAACAGGTTGCCCAGAGAGGTTGTGGAGTCTCCCTCACTGGAGATACTCAAGAACTGACTGGGTGCAGTCCCGTGCCCTGTGCTCTAGGATGACCTTGCTTGAGCAGGGAGGTTGGACCAGATGATCCACTATGGTCCCTTCCAACCTGACTGATTCTGTGAAAAGGCTGCAGCTGTCCTTCTAAACAGAGCGAGAACCACTACACAGCAGTCATGTCCTGCAAATTTGTACTGGTGGTGGCCTAGGATAGAGTCACACAAGTCCAGGTTGTTGACACTATTTCTTATATTGCAGTTCCACATACAGACCAGGTCTTCACTATGCTGGAAAACAACCTCATGTATGAACTAAAGTGCTCTTCTCTGACAATTAAAAATGTAATTTATTTGCTCCATCACAGGACTGAAACTGGTGTCCTTGCTGTTTGTACTGCCCTTGTTTTTCTGAACGGTGCACTGATTTGGGTGAACGGCATCTGTAACAGGTGATGCAAGTACCCTTGGGAGGATGGCTTTCTTACTGCCAAAGAGACAACTCTTTGCAACTTGGAGATGGGATTGTACTTCTCCTGCAGAACCAGTTGCTGTCAGCTTGAGATGGAGCTTATTTGGTTCTCCCAGAGTTACTGTCCAGCCTCACCAATGCCAACATAACACAGCGTGAACAAAAACGGTTTCTAAAAGAGAAGGAAGACCAGCTGTGTCCTGAGAGGAAGCATTATCAGGAAAGGAAACAATGAGCAACCAGTACTGGGAAAGCATGAACTGCAGTCATTCCTTTTTCCTAGGACCTCATGACTGCATGCTTCAATACTGAGAATCATATTTCAACATACACTCTTTCCTCTCATTCCTTTCTCCCATCATGTCAAACAACCAATTCATGTTGGTGTCAAGACCAAAGCATTCACACGAGCATCAGCTTTAGGAAGCTTTGCAGCTAGATAAAATACAATGGAGCTCCTACTATGGCTTTTTTTTTTTTTTTTTGTGATGTGGCACATCCTTTTTCAGTTCCTGATATTCACAGAAGGTGAGAATACAATATCCTAGCGTTCTCTACCCTGCATCAACTTTAACTGAAGCTTTACACTGTCTCCAAAATGAAAGGGAACACGTTAAGGAAGGGTTAGGCTCACCAACCTTTAGTAACTAGAGAACTCAGAAAAAGTCAAGCTTGCCCTAACTAACCTATTTGCAGTGCTCTCTTAGGCAAAGTCCTTGGTAAAAGACTTTCCCCACCAAAGGACTTCATAATTTGGTGCGCTATTTTTGAACCTCATAAGAAAATTTGATTTTTCCATCCAAAAAACCTATATAGTTCTAGTTGCCTTCACAGGATTTGCTTGTTTGAGTGAAGTGCAAGTAGCAAACAATGATTACAAGCAGGATGATCTCTTTACTTCACTCCAGTCTGTCAGTTGCCAAAATGATAACAAACCTAGCAGTAAACAAAACTATAAATCTCTTTCAGCTATTAGACAGATTCTCATCTATTGATAAATCTACATAATCTTCCGTGCCTTAGGCAGCAATCTAGGCATTGCAGACATATCCTCGTAAAAACCTAAGGAGGAGAGGATTTTTCAAGGCATGTAGTAATTCAAAGTTAACTTACTGAAACCTTCATTTCTTTTTTTTTAACCCAAGCTGAAAAGTAAGAAATTTGTAATTTTGGGAATCAGTTTTTATAAAGAAGTTTTAATAAAGACAAACAGTGTTAACTAAGCAAAAAAAAAAGTACTTTTGAATTCTAACAGCTGGTTTCACAAGAATAGCACGTGAAATATCAGCACATAAAATCCTCAAGGAGAAGCAGTGCCCTAATATTTAGAGGAAGACAATAATTCCTGGAGTCTGTGAAATTACAGTCAGAAACCTCAGCGGATGTTCATACACAACATCTTGTGTTCCAGGAATTTATTACTGTTTCAAGAGCCTGTAAAAACTTACATCAACGAACTGAGACAAATTCTCAGTTAACATAAGCCCCGGTTACACTCAGCTCAGTAGAGCAATATTGATTTACCTCAAACGGGAGTTTGCACAAAGTAATTTCAAATATTTCCCTTGGTACAGAGTAAGCAAAGATACAAATTCATAAGTATACATCAGAATTTGGTATCTGGCCAGCTTTTCACCCCATTTAAAAACAGAGAGTAACCCTACAAACTCTTATGCATCCAACAGAGAGGTCTAAATTACAAATCAATAAACCAAGTACAGAGAGCAACATTTGCAACATGAAAGATATATAACAGCAAAAAACAACAACAAAAAAAGCCAACATGTGTTGCTTACTATGTAGAGCAAGCTTTGCTCAGCTGTCAGTGTTTTTCCTCACGCTATGTAGCTTTGAATCATTTTGCAGTAAGCAAAATTACTTTAAAATAGAGATTACTGTAAATGAACAGACAGCTGAGCTTAAACACAAGTTGGATGCAAAGCCTATACAAGCCAAATTTACCTTGCACTTTTGTAGGGGAGGACAGCCTCTTTTGTCTGGGTAGCACTGACCACGCTGTGGGCACATGGAGCTTGAGGTGCAGTCATGAGAAATTCACTCCATATCCATTTCTCCGTACGAGAAATTCCTGCTGCCCTAGGTGTTCATGAGGAGGGCACCAATAATGAGCATCCATTGCAGTCCTCCTCTCTCTTTTATAATTATGAAAAAAATATTACTGCTTCTATAAACCACAACTTTCGCAGCAACTTGAACTAAATGCTAGTTATTTCAGATACCAATTAAACCGTATCAGATTTCTATGAAATAAATCAGCAATGAAGTAATTCCCTCTGAGATGATGCGGAAGTTCCAAAGTTCTTAACCCAACAGAACCAAAATGGAGCTGATTCTTGCCCACTATAAAGACTGTTTTTCTTTTGGTCTCTATCCTAATTCTGTCATGTATAACAGCTTGAGGATATTTTGCATGGTAACAAATTCATAGATCCAGTTTTCCCAGCTCTTCCTGAAAGCTCCATGTTCCCTCCCACCAAATCCTTGTAGACACTGAGGCTGCGCAGTGCTGCAGAACTGCAGTCAAGAATTTCACTTGTTGGTCAGGAGTTACACTCACTGGACTCCCACATTTTTCAAGATCCTACTCCATCCATATTGCATCTTATACACATGTGGTGGGACTATGAGACATACTTGAGATGTGATTGGCAGAGCTGTCCTGAATCACCATCTCTAAGGGAAAAACCACCACATTGATATCCTTTCTTTCCAGTTATTTATTTTATCCAGTAAATACCACGTTTCCTTGGTTTTTAAAAGTTGTTTTATGGAGAACATTTGTGGTTTCTGCATTTATACTAAAGCATAATATTTATGCTGCACATCTGTCTGCTAAAAACTGCTTTTAAGAATAAACTTCCAGCTGTAAATTGATTCCATCAGCTTACCCCTTTTCCTGCCCCAGTGTCTGGCACAATAGCCATGCAGCAGAGCTGTACAAAGCAGTACAACTGGAACATTGCACAACTACCAGACAGATTGTAAGAGTGATAAATAAGGGTTCTAGCAGATGGGAAGCTCTTTCCTACTTGCCATTTTGCAAAGTGTAAAAAAGCACAGATCACTACAGCAGTGAGATTTGTTTCAGCTGCCACTAACAACCTTTGAAGAATGATGCTTACAACCCCAGGGAAAAAGTTAGGGTGCTCTGTGACCTTTTGCAAGTATGATTTATTAACATCCAACTAAATTGGTTACAGAGACAAAAATAATAAATCAAGTTGTGCATCAAGGTACTCCAGCGTTATTACAAGTTTTTAGAGTGAAGCAGAAAACAGGGATGGTCCCGACTACAGAGAGACTTCTCAAATATCTGAAAGTCAGTGATAACTCTAATACAGAAGATACCGTTCCTCATTCTGAAATCACTAATGCCCTATCAAAACAAACAACAAATTCAGCATTTAGCAGCTTTGCTTATGTAGTACTTCGTACAAGTGGTGTGTTTTTCCAGTACTGGAACTAGCAAAATACTGTTAACACAAAGACTTTCAGACTCTCAGGGATGTCAACCATCTCCAAGGTGTGGAGCTGACAGAGGTTATCACCTCTTGTGGATCAACATGCCAAACAAACATTCTCATAAGCTTTAATACAGTTTTGTTTTACACATTAAAAACACCAAATCCACAATTTATATTAAAAAAAATGAACCATTTAAAATAATTCTTTAACATATGGCAACTACTTATGTGGAAAATTCGTCTTATTGCTTTCAAAAAGCTGCAGCAAGAACAGTATCTAAGAACTGAGCAGTACAGTAATACATTTGGTGGCAAGTTACAGCATTTACTAAGTTTCAAAAGATAAGCCAGATAATGTGCAGTTTTTTAGGAGCACACAGCTGCTGGAGTAAGTTGCACCCATCAATAGCTAGAAAAAGGATGAGTTAGTGAACACTGTAAATTTTATTTATTGTAGGCATTATTCATGAATGAAAACACACTCAACCCAAAAACCCTTTCATTTTAATGTCACTCCTTGGAATAGCACCATCTCATTCTAGCCCTTGCAAGATGTATTCAGTTATGTGGACGAGTTGGATGTCATCCTTCTCTCTATTAAAATGCACCATGGGTGAAGTTTTGCACTCCTCTTCAGCTTGCCCCCTTTGTGTGAGTTGTACACAAAAAAGAAGCCATACTGAACAAAATAAGATATGCTCAAAGTTTCCTGCTCTGCCAAGCTGGTCATTTGGAGAGACAACACAAGAGATTTACACAAAAGCAGATGCAAGGACATTCGTAATTAGGATCTGCTGAGAAGATACAGCTGCATGTTTCCATAGCATGCTACCCTTTACCAGGTCTGACTCCAGAGTGTAAGAAAGTCTTGTTCACAGTCACAGAAAAGATACAGAAGGAGGCCATTATGTTTATGGGGAAAGAATAACTACAGCCTCTAGGCATGGTTTATCATTCGTTAGAATGGACTGTTTTCCTATTCATCAGGTTTTTTTAATAAAGAGAAAAATGGGACACTGAATAAGGGACCACATAGAAAACCTGAACAGGACTTTAAGCAGCTGAGGGAAAGTGGGGGGCATGGAAAGGGGTGAGGTCTTGGTTAGGTTGGTGTTTTTTGGGGGGGTTGTTTGTTTTGAGACCAGCACTGGACCTTTGTGCAACATGAAAGCTGTCCCTTATTGGGCCCTAGTTCTGGTCCCATGAATTGGTGTTCTTTCTGTACAGTGATCTGGATTCAACACTAAGCCGCCAGATAATAAGGTGTTTGCAACTATTACATCCTTCAGGGGCCAGGCTTTAAAAGAAAGCAGCAATCCTGTTTCCAGTCCTTCAGAGAAAACTGGTTGGTAGAAGAACAGATCTCCAGGATGTTTCCTTATCAAAATTTGGGCTGGTTTTAATCTTCCTTCCAGGCATCTAACTTTCCGAGCTCTGCATAAAGAACTTAAGTACAGACTGCTGGGTCAGTATTTCAAAAAGCATCTAAAAGGAGTGGATCAGTGCTGACAAACTATCACACCAAGCATATCTCAGAGAACAGAGATCCAGAAAGGAATGCAGTAATTAATGGTGCATTCTAGTTCTACTTGGTCTAAAGGGCACTTCACGCTATCCAGAGTTGTGTCCCGAACAAGTGACGCTGTACCAAAATCAGAAACTAAGCATCAAGCCTGCAAATCTGAAAGTAGAGCTGTGGGCTTCTGTTCCTAGGTACAAGATTTCCCTGTTTGTTTTTTTTTTTTTCCTCTTTCTATGCTTTACAACTTGAAAACTGAAGCAGGGTTTCAATACCCAAAGGCCTGAGCTGCTCCATCACCTTGACAGAAGTTTATACTGAGGGTTTTACTTTGCGAAGAGACACAAAGAAAGGCAGAGCTGGACGAATGCTTCTCAAATTGGCCTCCAAAATCATATTAAGTGATGTTTATAAAGTCATGAAATAAGAGAGCTATAACAGCAGGCAAGGGTCATCAGGAAATTTCAAGACTGATCCATTGAGCTACACACCTTGGGGATCACAGCTGTGTATGAAAGGAAGCAGTTAAGTTGCCTGATATGTTCTTTTTACTATTCAGGGTAGAAATAGTGGGTAAAAAGTCCCTCAGTGTCAGTTATTAAAAGTAACAGTTGTCTGAATTATACTGCAGAAAGCTAATATAAATTTTGTACCCATTAACACAGCTGAAGTTTTGGGGAAGAAAATTACCAAAATTTCATATTTTACCAAGAACAACTTTATAGAATATATTAAGGTTTGTGAATGTTGAATATATTTACATGCAGAAATACACAGAACTAACATCAAGACAATTTTTTTCCACTTCTTATTGTACAGTTAACAGAAGTTTAACAACTAAACCCAATTGCTTCATACAAAAGTAAGCAGGGAAAACTATACTGCAGTTGGAAATGTGGGGTCAGGGGATCATTCGCAACTGGTTACGCTGTGTTTGGAGGCGTGAATTAGAGGTTTACAAAAGGAGCAATTACTTGTTCAGTAATTTTGCTTCATGCATTTAAGAAATGCCCTGGATTGTTCTCAGGCATTTTTATGGAGACGATACTAAAATTCTGGAGTTTACTTTCTTGATATGGAAATTCTGATGAAGAAATTTTTATATAAGGCACTGCTCAGCCCAATGCTTCTTGTCATTAATCCCATGTATTTCAGACAGTTTATAGAGTTTCAGAGAAATCAGACTCAGCACTGCCAGTCTGATTTCTCAAAAATCATGACTCAAATACCCCATATGAGATTTGTTTTGTTTAATACCTGTATGGGGGAATCCCCTCCACACACAGAATATACAAACCCAGCAATCAGATCAGACAGTATCACAGTAGCTGCCAAATATGACAATGAGCAAGCTTAATGCAGCCTCCACAAATTTTGCTCCTTTTCTTAAAAGCTTTTACTTCCTCTACCCTCTTTTGTTTTTAAATGAACCTTATTTTTAGTATAAATTGTAATTACCAACAGCAAGGATAATTACAATTGTCAACTCATTTCTGTGCCAGGTTTTGACAGTTAATACAAGGGTGAAAGACAGGAAGTCATGAAGAGAACCTCATTCTCCTTGGAAAGCCAAACAGCCCCCAAAGGTTAAGATTTCCTTTGGAATCAAAGCCCAGATTTTGTCTTCATATAAATGTGAACCTTGCCTTGCTGGCATTGTAGTCAAGTTTTTCAAAGACATATTAATTAGAAATAATTATGCTAACTTCTTTGGTAATAAACTACAGAAATGATGGTGAGGCAGAGATGCTGGGCAAAATGAAAAATGGTGAAAAAGCATTCACCTGCCTCTGAGACAATGAGGCTTCAAGGTAACAGAAAGCAAAATTCAAATATACATCTAATCTGACACCACAGATATTGTTTAAAATTGAAAACCTTCATAGTATTTCCTTCATGTTACATATAATACATGGATCCATTTTTAATGAGTTTTCTTTAGAACAATGCAGCACAATTGCAGTAAAGTGCAAGCTTTTCTAAGCTACTAGTCTGTTTTCCTAGGAGTCTGCTTTATCCATGCCATGTCCAGTTGATCCAGTCATAAACCAATTTAACATGCCAGCATTTGGGTTTCTTTTGTGTCTTTACAGTGGCATGTACAGAAAAGAAAAGGGGGTGGTGACAGGATACAGATCGATCACATGGAAAACTGCATTGCTGCCAGAGAGTTGCAGACACACAGAGCAGATTTGAAGAATCATGGATCAGGCTCGGGTTGCAGATAGGAATGCAAATTATTCTGTTAATGACTATGGCATCGCGACTTGATGGAAAAAACCAAAAATACTGCCCATCTCTAGAATCTTCATTCAAAAGTGAGGCGTCTGCTACATTTGTTTCCTGCTAAATTTCTGACCTATGGTTTAGTAGCTTCAAAAATTGAGCCACATGTACAAAATTACAGGAAGGGGATGCAATTGATGTAGTGCAAGACACTTAAATATTTATCTGAACATAACAAACAGAGGAAGATCAAAGACTCCGTACACTTCTCCATAAGGCAGATGGTAATTTTTTAAATATAAGATCTCAAATATGTTATTTATTTCTTAAGAGGTAGAAAATATCAAAATACTAGGAAAAAATTTCTAGCTTAAAACAATCAGTTTGCTTACTTTTTAAAAAGTCTTACTGTTGCAATTTTTAGGTTAATAAAAACAAATGGAGCTATGGAAGCACAGGATTTCGTGCTCTGTATAGACTTCACTTACTGGAAAAAGAGAGAGCTTCTTCATCTAGTCAGTGTTCAAGCAGTATATACAAATGATTTCCTCCTCTTGCCCTGTTGGGGGCTATAAATTTGAAGTGAAAATTTTTCCCGGTGGAAAATTTTGGCGATTCCTGACTTTCTAGCACTACATTTAACCCGGTACAGTTTATGTATAAGGCAGTAGAACCACCGACGTAAGCTCAGAACTACCTCTTCCATAATGCTAAGAAGAAAGTTAATAGAAACAAAAGCTCACTTAAATCTTTCCTACAGACAGCAAAATATCATACTCAGATTCCAGCACCAGCTGATAATCTGTTTTAGCAATTTATACCAGCCCAGAGACAGCTGAACTACTCATTGCACTGTGGAAGCCTACATACAGTTTGAGTTACTAAGGCTTGCACTCTGATTCCTCAGCACAGCTAGGAGAGGCTGATGCTACTGTCTCTAACGCAATTCAGTAAGGCATAATTTAACTCAGAACTGACGTTATTACACATCAAAAAAGTAGTGTAAAAGCTCCTCTCTTTTCCATCTAGCTGTTAACATTCAGTACTATTTATTAAATATTTTATAAAAAGAAGTTAGGATATTTATACATTCAAACAATCACTGCAGTAGTTGAGTAAAGGAAATGAATTATCAGATTCTAAATTAAGCACGATTCTGGAGTTATGCACATTTGCACATATGCACACACCACACACATATCCTGTATGTGTGTGTGTAGATATACGTGTGTATATATAGATATAGATATATAGTTATATTTTATATATATATATGTCTTTTAAATCAGATCCAAGAATACAGCACAGAATATCTTCACGTAGCTCCTCTTTCACCAGAGGACAGGATTGTCCAGTTTGGAAAAACCAGGTTCTTTTCTAAGGTCCATGTAGGTTCCATTGCTCACCCAGGAGTCATCGCTGGATTTCCTATCAAAGATTAAACAAATGTAAGCTTATATCTTCCATCTATAATGCTGTGTAATGCAGCGTAGCCCCATGCACAGATACCAAATCCAGCCCATGAACCAGGAGCAGTGCAGCTCATTACAGCCTACAAACAAGGCAGTACAGCTTGGAGAGCTGAACAGGTGTGTCTGCACTGGGCCATGGAAAGGCATTTCAATAGCCTAATGTTCACCTGAGAACATCACTAATGAAGAGCCAAATGCATTAATTCGTATCCACTATAATACTTTTGCTATATAATTATTAAATTCTTTATTCCATCATTTAAATCTACAGCGTAAATCCCAGTTTTTGAGTCCTCATTGTAAGGATTCGAATCCTCATTCTTATTCACAATTCTCATTGTGAATATACAGTCACAAAGTATTAGACTTTGCCTCTATCGGGCTTCCCTTCAGTAGGTGTGACTGGCATGTGATGACTTAGGTCACCCAGCTTGTCAGAGATGTAGTAGTCTAAGACATTCCCTTTTGCACCTATTTAAAACATTTGTGTTCCTCAGAAGTACAGTATATATGCATCCAGACAAAACAGGATCCCAGATCTGCTAATGGGCCCATACAACATTCATCTTGGCTCCCAACTCCTTCAGTGCAGGAGAACAGAGAAGCTGGAGGCAAAAGACCACATCCTCACTTGCATTCCTTTTTGTCTTTCAATGGCTGAAGTCTCCTGTTTAATTGATTTACAACAGGAAGAGATAAAGTGCCCTCAGAATGATAATTCTTTCCCCATAAAATAGGGGAAACATGTTCAAAAATAGCCCTGGAAATGAAAGGCTCCAACTCAGCACATTTCTACAACAGGCAATCCTACTGAATTCAGCAGTTCAGCAGAGGTAATTAAGCTAAATTCACCTACTTCACCTGGCTTCAAAAAATCAAATATACTACATTCACTCAAGAAAATTCAAATGTAGACTAAATATCAATTGCTGTCAAGGCAAAAAAAAAAAAAACTCAGGGATGCACTAATGAAAAAATAATACATAATTCTGAGTGTTAACTAAGTCTGGATTATTCTACATCACGAAAGTACAAACCCAAAATATATAGAGGAAAGCTGGAAAAAACTGGAGCCTGCCACATGGCAATTTAGAACCAGAGCTATAATAAGAATTTCAATAAATGATAGCATATGATAATTATTATCTAGTACCTGAAAAATCTAGGCTGATGCTCTAGATTGTTTTCTTCTAGCACCTTCCGTCGTTCTCTCTGTAGCTGCTCGATCCTCTGCTTTTGTATTTCAGCTCCTTCAATATTCCCTTCTTCTAGAAGCCTGCAGCAGCAGTGATATGAGACAATTGGTCTCCTGCCCCCAGGAGAATCTAATCTTTCCAGCAGGTATTTCACGGTGTTTGAAAGGTAAACAGCTACCTCTGCAGACAACTGCACTACGAGAAAGCACTTGAGGAAAACTAACTCTTGTAACAAGCTCACAGTCACAGTTATATTAGATTCTTCTACTTGGAAATTTGCAAAAGTAAAAATTTCACCGCAGAAAGCAGTTTCAAGCGTCTCAGTTTTTGGTTATTCAAATACTGTATGCTCAACATCCAGTACCTGGAGTACCGAAGTTTTAACATCCTTGGAAAGGCTGTTATCTAGAAGCATCCAAGAGCCAATTTTAGGACACACTTTCATAATGACTATAGCATCTCTCCCTAAGTGACTACAATGTCAGTTTCAGATGCACATTAATGTAAAAATAGAAATGCACTGCAGGTATCTACACAAAATAGTCTGAGTCCAGGGTAAAGTGAGAGTACAGAAGATTAACCACCATTTTGGGAAAATCTTTCAGAGTTAAAGCTTCTTACCTTTGGTCTGGCCTAAAACGTGTATCAGTGGATGGGAGTAGTGACCTGGTTTGCGGGTCCAGTTCATTTAACTCCAGTGCAAATTGAGTAAATCCATACCACTGTTCATAATCTTTAGGCATTGGATCTACAGAAGAAAAGAGTACATTCATAATTCCAACTAAATGCTGTTATCTTGAGAAGGAAGAGTTCAAGCTCCCTCCAGTCATTTGTTTATCCCTGATCCACAGTGTCAATTCTGAGGGAACAAGAGGTTTTTAATAATGTGACAAAAGAGAATATCCCCCTTGATAATTGCATTGCAACAAGACAGATTTCTGTTCTCTCAGCTGAATCACAACACAACTGTGATGAAGGCCATGCTATTATCACAGTGTTTTTTCAAACCACAGTAGACAAAACCCCACAAGCTTGGGAGAAATTCAGCTATGTCTGTCATTACAGAACTGAGCTTTGTGGGCTATCCTCCAGTGTTTAACACATGAAATAAACAACACTTCTCTGCACAAGCAGTAAAGGAGTTCTTTCCTTTTTCTTCCCCCTTTTTTTTTTCCTTCCTGCTAGAGTCCTCAATACCCACTTCATGGCCAAATATGAAAATGAGGGAGAACGGAGAAAATGCAGGAAGCCACGGGATTAAGTTCTTGTATTACTTAAATGATACATTCTTCTGATCTAGCTTTTAAATGCTTGACAAAAATCTAATATTCTACAGAGAAATAACAAGAAATTGGGGCCTAATAAAAAGATGAAAACAGTAAGCTTATACTCAAGCAGATCTCAATTTCTGTTCTGATCACTAACTTGCTCTCCATATGCAGTTTGAAGATGAAGTTGTCCCACAGTATAAACTTTCATGCCACTTCCCAAAGAGTCGATGCACAACTTTCCCAGATTTATCCATGACACTGCCTTCAATCTCATGTGCATTTGGATTCCAATACTTTGCCTAGAATTAAAAGGAACAAGGGAAAAAAGGGTGCATAAGAACTCAAGTGCGGGCCATTTTGCCATGCCAGTAGCACCAGGCTGTAGAGCAGTTTTCTGAAATGAATATTCGTTTAGGTGTGCATTACAATATCATATGCAAACAACTGCTGTTCGTACCGTTAAAATATTAACTTATTAGTATGTTAGCTTATCAAAATACTAACATTGAGAATTGTATTTATTTTGTTTGCCTTTTTTTAGGGGCAGTATGAGGTAAAGAGCAGCTGGCCTTGAATTTTGCCCAAAGACAGTTGACCCTTAGGCCTGACTTGGTTATCTACATCTCTCCCAAATTTGCAGAAGAGGAAGAGAAGGAAATCACACGTTAATCTCCACTTTAAACAATTTACAATATCAAAGGTGTAAGATTTGCAGCCTCTCACTCTTTACTATTTGAACTTTAAACATCCATTGCAGCTCTGAAAATACATTAAAATACTTTCAAGTAAGTATTTGGGAAGAAAAAAATCACCCTAATGCTTCTTAGAAAGCACAAAGTATTCAGGAAAACAAATAAAAACTTGCTGGGGAGCATGCCATGATGTTTAGGTACACTGAAGTACTTCTCTTGTATCTGTATGGTCTGTTCTATGTAAAGCAGAGCCTTTCTCCATCAATCAGATACAGAAAATGCAGGCTAAGGTAAGTCTCTAAGGACGATTTGAAAAACTATTTATAAGGTTAGAAATATTGGCATTGCTTTACATTTTCATTGATTTTCCTTTACTAAGAAGTCATCTATTGCCAAAAACTAAATTTAATTTCAGTTATAAGGGCAATTCCTGAAGAAGTCATATATATTGTACTTGTACTGAAGCAAAAACTTTGAGTAACACCACAACCTCTCACTTAAACTTGTCTGAGTACCTGCAAAGGGCTAGAAGAGAGCCTCAGGAGAAGCACCCTGCATAAGCACTGGTCCTACAGCTGCTGAATGAATGCAACCACAGCACATGCCAGTGGGTTAGCAGGAGGCATGTGGTAAACCACTGTCAGTAGACACTTCATGCCTATATCTCTCTTCAAACCCAGAGCAGGTTTTCCGTGATATTCCTCTCCCCATAATTCCTCCATTTCCAGTGGAATCACTCAAGGAAGCTGTTGCTTCTCTTTTTTGTCTGGCTCTGCCTGGTGAGTGGTAGTTCCTTCAAAGCTAAAGTTTTCAAGGAATCACAGGTAATTACAGCTTGTAAGCAGAAGTACTGAGCTCCAGCAGAGAGCATCCTTCCACTGCTGAGCCTGTTAGAAAAGGCAGTGCCAACACTGCTGTGGCTACTGCTGTGGTTACCTTTATGAAAGTCAGTTTGCAGTGGCAAGTGTCATCATTGAGATTTTTTATGATGATCTCTCCATAGTGTTCAATCCATCTTTGCCCACTTAAGATGTTATGGATGCAAGATGTCACCTTGTTCCATGCAAAATGGTCTTTGAAACTACAAGGAAAAATACACACAAGAGAAGTCTCATGCCATGGTCATGTGAGCTCAAACTTGAGAAAAAAAAATTTGCAGAGCTTGATTAGAGAAACCAAATAAACTATTTTTTTACCAGAATGCTTCATCTTCTTGTTCCACACCTTCTCAAAAACAAACCCTATGACAACAATCCCACCTCCCAGAAAATCCTTTTCACTTCTGCTGTATAATTTGGTCTTGAATTCAGTTTTCTCTCAATTTACTTGTCCTCCTTTACCAGTTTTAAGTTTCCAGAAGTAATCATTCTGGTATCTTCTACAGTCTGAGATGCCCATTCCAAGCTTGTAACACAGTGACAATGGAAAACACAAGGACATGGGCCACCAGAGCGATCTGGACATGTACTGAGAGGAATGAGCTTGGCTCAAGCTCTCAAGGCTAAGCCTTATGTGTGTGCTTTAAGCAAGAGCAAAAGTTCTCACCGGGCAGTTCAAGATGCAGTTGCACACTGGAAAACAGCAGACAGGGAGAGATAAACAAATACCAATAGGGAATACAACATTTTGCCTTTTATGAAAGAAGTAGATGCTCTTATAAAACAGCTTTATAAAGAATCAAGAAAAGGAAAGTCTCATGAAGACATATATTCTACAATTTGTTCTGGGTATGGATGGCCAACTCACTACTGGTAAGGTAAAATATAAACTTAAAAAGCACCAGTTTCCCCACAGCAAGTGCCTCACACACATCCTGTGAAGTTATTACAATCTTCCCTTACCTCCCCTTAATCACTCGCTGCTTTGTAAGGGCACACACAAGGACAGTTTGTACAGACTAGCAGATATGCAGCCAATTTATCCCACAGTAAACTGTTTTTCTGCCCTTACATATGCAGGTCACATGCTTATGAAAAACGCTAAAAAAAAAAAAAAAAGGTTTTGTTTCAAAATGAACCTTAATACTAATGCTTAATCTTTCCCTATAGCCTCAGCACCTTTTTTTGTACCCAATTCTGTATCAAATACACAGGGATACAAACCAGCACATGGAGATCACATATCAATCAGCCCAGTTCTTCAGCCCATCACAGGCCCTAATATATTAATTGTCTTGGCTCTGAATGCTCATTCACATCCTAGAAACCTTTCATTCCAAAGCTTAGGATAGGTGCTATGAACATAACATGGTTTATACATTACTTTTGGATACTATCTTACTGTACTACAATTTTATCCACTTAAAAGAAAAAGGCATGCTTGGTTTGATGAGTTCTTGCTAGGTTCTTGAATTCTTTGGTTTTTGGTTTTTTTTTTTTCAGATGGCAGAATAATTAATTTTGTACTCTCCCATTGGAAAACAGATTTAATTGGAACAATATGCAACCTTTAGACCTCTGGTTCTGCAAACATGATGGATATAGGCCAGATTTTAAGGGATTTTAATTGCTCATCAGTAATGGGCACTCTGACAAGCCAGCATCAGAACACTGCAGATTTTTATTTAATAAAACCAAAAGAAAACAAAACAACAATTCTCAGCACTTCACTACAGTGGCTGCTTCCTTGGGTAATAAACACCAGATATGTAACTGGTTCTACTTATCACTTACAGTAATTATTTTTGCAGTGATGATGGCTGCTGGCCTCGCCTACAGACCAGAACCCCATGGTGTCAGGGTCCCTACAAATATAGTTAAAAAAGACAGGAGAGACAACACCCTTTCCCCCAAAGCCATATTCAAGCAAAAGAATTCATAGCTTCCTTTACCCTGCAGTTTTTCCCTGTGAGTTTAAAATGCATTAAGGTTGAAATGCAACTGAAGTATGAAAATACCAGCTTTTCTTTTTTCAAGGTATACGGGAGCGGTGGGGTTTTTTTTTTTCCCACTGTTTGTTTTTCATAACCTTTGAAAGAGTTAGTGCTTCTGATTTATGCCTCTGGTTTTGGTTTGGTGGGGTCTTTCTTCCTCAACTTTTCTCTTTAAATTAAATCATAGTCACCAATTCCTCCAAAGGTCTAACAGGGCAGAGCTGGCTGTCCTCTGAATGAATGTGGCTCCAGCGTGTGCAAGCACATCTGTGCCCATGCATGAACAGCAGTGCCCGACTGCAGCACTTACGCTGGAAGAGTTACATGTGTTGTGCCAACTGGAACAATTTCCATTGACTTTCCCCAGAATTTGTTTTTCCATCTGACATCTGGAACAAGAAGAAAAAAACCACAGGTTTAGTCATAGGTGGGTGAATCAGCCTGTTTCTGGGCTCTATTTTCAAGAAATTCAAAATAACAAAGTGCAACAGAAGTGTTCAAAGTGGGACCTTCAAACACTGGTTGGTGGGTTTGTTGTTGTTGCTGTTCGCTTTGTTTGATTTTCATCATATTATTGGTTATTTAAATAGCAAAGTAACAGATGTTTAACAGTCCTCTCAAAAACTTTTTCAAAAGAGAAATTTGAATAAGCTGTAGGCAGCATATATTTGTCTGCAATTCAGTTGCTAGTGAATGAATATAGAAATTTTCAAAAACAAAAGTAGAATTTCAAACATAAAAATATAACAAGAACATCCACAGTCAAGAGACTAAAGAAGGTTTCAAAGGGCACAAAATGGCAGAGGGATTTAGTCCAACTCCCTCTGTAAGTTTAACTGGTCTTTTGAAATCTTGTTTGAATCACAGAAAGAAGCGTCCAAGTCTCACGTCATTTCTTGATAAAGATAAGAAAACTCAGTGCAAGCTTAGCCAAATTTATTGAGCAAAACCTGGAAGAGAAAGAAACAGAGCAGCATGGCAAAAGGGCTGTAGAGTTACACTGGGCTAGATATTCAAGCAGTAACTTTCATAGTAACTTCAGAGCTCAGGGGAATAGCACCCTTCCTGTATTAGACTCTAGGAACTCCATTCCCTGCCCAACATGAAAAAGAGGGGAAAATTCAACTCTAGTCTCAAAAAGATGCTAGTTCTAACACAAGGAAAACAAAACACTGTTTTCTGTGCAATTCTGGAGGGAAGCTCTTTTGCTGGCTGTGAGATGGATGCCCAAACCACAATCAGGAGATTACTCAGGTATCTCCCGAGTATGTATGTACAAGTGATGAGTGAGCCACACCAAGCTGCCTATCATTGCAAAGACTAGAATGGGATATAGGGCAGAATTATGCATGCAAAAAAGTCACTTTTCTTATGAGAAAAGGACCTTCTGGGTTTTTTGGTTTTGAAGTCTGGTACTGGGTTAGCATCTTCAGTGACAGTGATTCTTTTGTGATTCCTACACTGCACAACAAGAGCTCCAAAGCTACTTCGAGTATGATGTTGTTGAGGCAAATTTTATCCTGGCTTTCTCTCTTCTGCAGTGGGATGGAAGACAAAGGGCAAAGGTACACCCTACTGAGTTTAACAGCTGAAGTGCATTACCAGATTGTGCCAAATTCTATGTTCTCATAAATGGCAAAGCTGTCCCACAGAGATCAGCATGTGGGAAACATCTTGGGAGCCAGTGTGCAACTTGTTCATGCAAAAATTTTAGGACAGAAGAGGAAAAGCAAAGTGTTATTTCAAAGCTACGCTCACACTTATTCAGGCACAGATGCTCACACTTATTCAGGCACAGATTCCTTCACTTCCACTGCTCATGTGTCGACACTCCTCTGCAAAAGCAGAGCCAGCTTCATAAGTCATGGAAAGCTATTTCCAAACTATCGGTCCCCATCAGAGCCCAGTCTTCTAGTTCACTAGAAATGATCAGGAGATTTCTTGATGATGAAACACATGAACTAAGGTCAGTGTCTGGTGGGATGACAGCACTACCCTGGCAATGTTGCTGTCTCCTTTTCAGCTGAGAAGGTGGCACAGGAAGTGAAAGTATCTTTGCACAGAGAAAGAACTGAACTCACTGACAAGCTGCCTTTATGATTAAATTGGTATTAATCTTTCCACATAAGTTAATACAGCCTCATTACAAGAGGTTGCAGCATTTAAAAATTGCCTTTACAATGGAAAAAAATCATTGTCTAGCCTTCCCAATAAGCTCAGCTAGTCACATTTAAAAACAAAGCAAACAGAAACCCCCAAGCCCTGCTGCACCCTGATTGAATGTCCTGTGCTCATCAAGACCAAATCTCACACTCTCACATTAATCAGATTCTCAGCTCTCATTGTTATAGAAGAACTTCGTTCTCTAAACAGAAGTGTTAAAATATTTGAGTGATAACAGTTGTCAAGATCTGTTAAATCAGTCTCATCTATTTTTATTAAGACAGCCTGCTATCTAGTCTTATTTATACAGTATTCAAGTTACTGAATAAATTCTTGGTGATCTTAGCTTTTGGGCTAAGAACAAAAGGATTCTTGTGCCCCTGTATTTATTTACAAAGCAAAGAATTACACAGAATAATAAAACCCAGACTAATGGGTTCCAATTTCTGTTCAGTATGGCTCCATCTCTAATAACTATAATCAAGTCAGCAGAGTCAAAAGGAAAAAAATAGGATTACAATATGGCTACACTGTGATTTGACAAACCCCTGGGTGAAGGATTTTAAGTGAGTTAAAAGGCACGGTTATGTTTGTGTACACTCCAGAATTATCTAATCACACAGGTACTGTTACTGGCTGACACCTTCACTAGCAGGAAACAGCAAACAAAGCTCCAACACACACCTTTTGAAAAAACATCAGTAGTCAAAGAGCACAAAAATCTTACACACTGTAATAATGCCAGCAGAGAAAGAGAAGGTAAATGTATTTATCCTTGCTGTTACGCTCATTTTTGAAAATTGCTTTCAGAACAGGTTTACAAGATTTGCCAAGGTTCAGGATTTAACTTGTAGTTTTTTCATGCTGTCTTCAAGCTTGTTTGTTTTATAAATAGCTTGAGATACAATTCTTCTTTACTAAAGAACAACATCTCCCCCAAAACCCCAAGCAAACCTGATTTTAAAGAAGAGCAGATATTTGTGCATGAAAATAATAATCAATTAATGTTATGTAAAAAAAATCCAAACAAAGCAAAATATCCTGTGAATTTTTATAATAGCAGAAGATCCAAGTAAGAAGCATGCAAGTAAGCACAGGCTAGCATTTCATAAAACCATTCTAATACATACATAAAAACATTCTAAATTTAGGCAAGGAATTTCAACTTCTCCTAATTTCTGGATATTTTGTGTTAGACATACAATGAAAATATTATGAACACTGTAAAAGTAAATGATAGACTGAAAAGTTACCTTGCCAAAAAGCAAAATTCACAGATTCAGCATGGCATGCAGAAATAGGTGGATGGTGACTGACCTAATAGCAAGACATGAAAGGAGAGGGGGAAAAAAGGATTAACATATGAACACTTGAATAGTCGTTTTCGTTTGGCTTCTTTTGTTTTGTTTTCTCCTTCATTCCCATATGGCATTTGCAATTTGATCATTAGTTTTCCCTTTGCAGTTGTGTCCTGAAGGGGGAGGCAGTGAGATTAACAAAGGCTCTGAGACCTAAGACGCCTTGAAAGAAATGGGAAACACTTATTTCGAAAGGCCTGAGATTTTGTTCCAGTGAAAATCTAGCTACATACTTTGTACATTGTCTCTAATGTGATAATTAAATTTACCCTTAGGACCTCTTAATAGATTAACAAAAAACACCCTGTGAGCGCACAGACAACTCCAAAAGACCAAAACCACAACAAAGGGCCAAAAGCTTCTGTACGGTAAGTAACCAAAAAACCCTGAGTGTGAGGGAGGAGATAGTGATCAGCATATCTAAGCGGGCCACGGGTGAAGAAATCAAGCCACGAAATTCCATCCAGCAATCCCTACTGCTGCAGCAGTGACACCCCAGGTGTTTCTAGTGTGAAACTCTAACCACATGCACTGCATTTCATCAGCTTTGGGCAATAGCATGTGCATGAATTAGAGCAACCACCACACTAACAAAGCAAGGACTGTGAGTAAATAAACAATTCAGACTATTAAAATGCAACAGTAAATAAAATAAGCACAAAGTGAAAGCAGCCACTCCTCCTTGACTTGAATTCTCCCTTCTGGGTGAACACAACTAACAACTGACCAGGACCAACTCTTAGATGTGCTCCTTGGGTAACTTTATTTTCAAGTGAAATTGCTATTTCTCACTATGAATTTAATTTCTTAACCATCTACATGGCTCAAATCAACTTTTACTCTTTTTTTTTTTCTTGCTACTCATTTCACAAATCTCTTATTGCGCATTTTTTTCCCACAGGCACCCAGTTATTTATTGAACATCCTCTACTTGGTTTAAAAAAAAAAAAAAAGAAGATAAAAGTACTAATTGCTCTCAGCTATGGCCTAATCCAGCAAGAGCAACATTCTCTCTCTTACACACTGTACGCAGATTAACCCCAGATGTCACTGTAATACACAGGTTAAACTTAGCTCTCACTTAAACTCTTATAATTCCAGAGTAAGGTCATGGTGCTACAACAGGAGTTATTCTAAACTCACTCTAGTGATAGAATAGAATCTTTATTATTTTATACCTTTTGCCCCTCTATCCCATGGATTACATTCTGCCTGCACTAACAAGGTATCTGGAGTAAGCATCAAAATGCTTGTGCAAGCAATAAGCCACTGTTCCTGATGTAAAGAGAAATATTTAATGCTTGCAAGTTGCATTAATTTCTTTCCTCATATATTGCCCTCCCTTCCTAATATTTCTTCACCCCATGTTCTTACAGTAACTTTACCACTCTATAAACTCACGTCACTTATTTCATGTATTAGAACAACATCTGTTAATAGAACAAGCCCACTCATGTAGTAAAATTCTTCTTTATAAAAACTAGCCTTTGTACTGGTTTACCCACTATTAGAGTGAAAATATCTTCCTTTAATTCAGTGTAACATTAAACTCAGTACTAAACTTTACTCACCCCTTTGTTACTTGAATTTGATGCTGTGCGGGTACTTGCAGTGCTCTATACACATCATCCTAGTACTGAAGTAGCACAGTGAAGAACCAGCTACATTACTTGAACCTTAAATTTGATTCTTGCTTTGACTGTTTTACTTTTTGTTGGGTTTTTTTTCCCCTCCTTAGTTTTACTCTTGCCTGTGACATTTCCTGAGACTAAGGAAAGATCACATAATATTCCTTTTTGTCAGTTCTAGAACATACTGTGCAATATGTTGTACCTTTACAGGTACAAAAGCACTTTTCATTTCCTAAAGGGAGCCTCTTAGAAGTCTTTCTCTGATCAAGTTTCTAGCTTCCACACCTTTGCCCACTGCACTTTCTGTTATGTCTAGACAGAATAAGACAGCTTTCAGTCATTCTTACTTTGCTACACACCAGGTATTTGGGTTTTATCTCTTTGTAACATACAATTCAAGTTTAGCAATTTTGGTAGCTTGGCTGGTTTAAATTTAATGTTTTTCACCCATACTTAATAATTATTCTCCTACTGGGGAATTCATAAACACTCAGACCATGATGTGCTGTATACATCCTTCAGCTACTCAGCTGTGATAGCAGATTTGAAAGGCTTAGCCCACTAAGTATTTGGACAGGAAGCAGAAATAGTCATGGTGCTATTGGAAATACTTGTGGTTGACTGACTCACACAAGGGACACATTTGTTATAAAAGAAGACATTAAACAGCTGAAGATACTGAAGTATTTTTAATGATCACACACAAAAGAAAATGACAAGAACGTAAACTTTTGTTGCAGTTGTGATCAGATTTCAGCATGGGGAATTGCACTCTACTTAACCAAGTTATCTTGTTACTGGAGCAGGCAGCCTGCCAGCCTTTGCTCCTCGAATGTCAGCTGCTGGTTGTGATGTTCCATGCCAGACTTAGCAGACTTTCCTCAAAAAACAATTCCCTTTGTTTATAATTCAGCAAGGTCCCTTGAGTTTTACTGGGCTCAGGCAATGTAAAGTAATTTTGTATTTTGCCATTAATTCTAGAGGATTCCAGCCACATAGAATTCAGCAGTGTATCGAGTAGCAATTCTAAGGGTTGCAGCATACAATACCTGTTCTGCAAAGAACTGGAAACCCTTATCTTCACGAATACATTCATAGGTTTCTCCAAGCACAGGATTAAATGGCTTACTTCCAGCTCGGTAGTAACTGGATGCATAGGCAGAGACTGCAAAGGCAGCTATGTACACCTGGGAAGTACATATTTGGGACTTAGATTAAATAATTTACAACAGACGTGAAAAAATAAAAACAAGCTTTATCCTGATTCTGTATTTCTCCCTTCATTTGCAGACTACAAACATGGATGCTTCCTGCAAGCTAAGCCTTAGTTCACACATTGGAGAATTATTCAATTTGCAGAGTCATTCAATAGGTTAGGGATGGAATTATTAGGGTCAGATACTGCAAATTTCATCAACTGAAAACAGCATTTCTGAGAAGTGTTTGAAACAGTTTAGCATTCTGCAACACAGTTCAAAGCAGTAACCTTAAAAATCACTGTTAGATTTCGTATAATAACTGGTTTTTATAGTTATATCTGTGACTCCGTAAATCTACCAACAATCCTTTCCATAAACATGGCACAGGAAGTATTGGATGAGTTTTCACCAACTTTGCTATTTCTAATGCTGTTTGACTTAAATTGGTTTTTTATCTACTGAGTGCTATTACCTAATCATGAAACTGTTGATCTTGACTGACACACAGGTAGCCCTTCCAAATTTGTGCAGTCAACTCAAGCATAACACGAGCAATTAGAATTCAGGGTTGTTTGATTCAAGTCTCTTTTGTAACACTTTTTTTCTCTTTTCATTCCCTTTTCCTCATCTTGTGAAAGTGTAGATACTCTCTTTTCACACCTTCAGAAAACAAATCCACTGCAGATAGGCTCTTCTATGAACTATTGCTATTACTGTGCAACAGCTAGCATTAAATTTTGCTTCAGGAATTTCTCAAAGGCAAAGAATACACCAGTCTGAGGTAATTTCCAGATGCCTGGGTGTGGGAAGGAGGGAAAAGGCTTCTTTTCACTCCCTTTTGAACAACTACTGCTCATTTCCTTTTCCTTTTAGCACATGTTCTCAAGAGTACAAAAAAAGCTATGGACTGAAAATCCCAGTGAATGGCCACACCCTGGGAACAGGCCCTAAACTGTAACCCCTGAGAGTATCAGGGGTTACAGGAAAAGAAAAGGAAAGAGACTTTTCAAACAATATTTATAACACAGTTACCTACTTTCATGATAACATCATTTTAAGGTAAGATATATTGAGCTGAAAAGGCTTAATTCAGTTTATGGGAAAATCTGTATCTTCCATTTGGGAGAATTTAGGGAGCTTCTAATCCTTTATTTATGGGCTTGCATATTAAGTAGCTCTTGTACACCTGGAAGCAGAACAACTGAAATGCATTTCTCTCTTGTTCTTTTGCCAAATGCAGAATTCAGGGTTCTGCACTGGCAGAGGATGACACCGCTGTCGTACCCAACACACATCATCCTGCCTGGTTTTGAGATCCTGAACATTTTGGATAAGCCCCAACACTTCAGAAAACCAGTTATTAAAAAATATGGAGCTCATTTAGTTAACACAGAGATATCACAGTCATGTAGGGTTGGAAGATCCAGCATCTCTACGTACAGATGTGTTACCAGATCAGACACCCTTGAAAAAGATATGTTGCAGCTTTCATCTTTGAGAGGGAATTATATAAATTTAATCCCCTCCTTTTTGCTGTAAATTTTTAATATTACAGAGCAAGGGCTGCAAAACACAACTAAGCTTCTTTTTTGTTTAAACTTGCAGAACAGCAAGGTACTTGAGGAGAGAGAGACTTTCTGAAAAAGCAACAAGAAATGGAGAAGAGTCAAAAAGAGTGGCTATGTGAGCATGTACAGACACATTTGGAGAGTTTGCCTCTCTCAGCTGAGAGAAACAAAACAATGGAACAGAACATCTTCATTTCTTCAGCACTGCTTTTGTTTACTCTATTCTAACTCTACAGATTGTAACTAAGCATTTGGGATAAGGTATTTACCATCCGTTCAAAGGGGTTTGGTGTGTGCGCTGCCTTATCCAGGAGCTCGCTGTACTCCAGCTCCTCGCAGAGACGCTGCAGGGTGTTAAGTGGCTCATTTAACTCAACGGGCATGGCCACTTTGGAGAGATCCTTTCCTATGTTATTCCTCAGGATATTCCATAGGCTGATGTTACTCGTGTTAGGGCATGGGGCTGGTAAACATGTTCTCCGTTTAGAATTGCATCCAATTCCACTTTCAGAAATACAATCTGAAAAAGAAGGAAGTGGTAGAACAATTAAATTCACATTTTCTTAGTTTCACCCCCTTTGCAAACATACATTAAATTTCAACCATCTTTTCTTCTGTCAAAACTTCCTTCCACCCACGATTCATTAAAGTATTTCACTTGTGGTTTGAAGATAGCCTGTTATAAAAATGACAAAATTAATAACAACATTTTATGTACATTAACGGAAATAAAATGCCAGGTACAAGAGATGCATAAAAATGAACTTCATTTCCCTTAAAGTCTGTAAGAAAAAGGCTCAGACTTTCCACTGAATTTGAAAGAGTAAATATTATAACTATTTTATCTGTAACAGAGATGGATTCCTATCAGTTTACGGGACATAAAACCTCCTTCCTTGACAGCCCTTCAATTAAGTTGACACTTCTCAGAAGGCGAGATGTAACTTACAGATGCAAGGATAATAACTACTCCTACTGATCTTTTCCTACTTTTTTGAATACTCCTACCAGGGAAATTTACTGCACCACAAATTTACATTCAGGCTTTTTCATGTTGCTCCCCACAGCATTTAAACTCAGCGATGTTACTTTGAGATACACCCATACATTGATGGAGAACTGACGTGTTTTAAGGGTGGAAATACTGAAGCAACTGTGCGGCTATGGGTTTGCTGATGATTTAAAAAAAAAAAAAAAAAGGACTCAAGTCAAGCATCCTTGACATGAATATCTGAAGTCTGTGTTGCTATATCAAACAGGATAAACACAGGATAAATAGTTTCAAGTGTGCCATGAAATGATTTGTAGCAAAATAGCAAAATCCAAACAGTGAGGTAAGCTTCTGCAACAGGCACTAGTCTGAAGTGATTACATTGCTTAGCTGTACATCACTTGTGTTTCAGAGAGGAATGCATTTGCCACTGTAAGAACATATTTTATCTTTACACATCCTTAGGAGCACCTACAAAGCTCCTGCCTTAGGATCAGTTACTATTTGGAGACATTCAGGCATAGCCTCAGCCTGTCCACCCCTGTCCTTTTCTGGCTTGCCTCACACAGCTCTGTCTTGAAGGAATTAAACCCACCCTGGGCAGCACATCTCTTTCTGTGCTGCACATGCCTGAAGATTCCCTGCCCTTAAATCCACTTGACCAGTACTTCCTCTGCTCTTCCACAGACATAAGCATAGTATCAGCAGTCCTTCCAGCACTGACAGGTGACCACAAGGACCAACTTCTCCATCCCTGCCATGCCTGCCAGCCCATGCCTGACGTGGAGGTTTAAAAGGGTAATCAGTAGCCTCAGAGTTTTGAGGAAGGAGTTTCCATCTTTCCTGCCACTCATAAACTAGAAGTCCTAATACCTCATATGACTGACTTACTCTAACGAGGCCAGGTGAATTATTTGCAGTCCCTTGCCTGTATCTTTCTTTTTTGCTTAAAAATGGCATGGGCACTATGAGTCAAAAAATCTACTTGAAACAATTATACTGTTGAGAGTAAAGGAGTTGACTCCTATACTTCCCTACTGGAAGAATTTATTTAATATCAGAAGAGGCCAAAAAGAAGGATGCTATCCCTTAGATACCTCAGGAATGAGGAAAATGCTAAAAACTTATCCTTGTTTAAAAGAGCTCCCAGAAATGGGATTTGGCTATGTCTTTTGACAGCTTTTGATTAAAATCAGAATACCAATTGACTTATTTACATATTCTGGACCAGTCCATTACTTGAGGTAAGCTGCTGAAAAAACAGAGTAGCGCAAGAACTGCAATACTCAGATACCAAATTTTCTAAACAGTGCAGTTTGCCCACTCTCCATCGCAGAAAAGCCCACACAGTTCTGGTTTGTAAGAGCTGTGACAGACAGGATGAATGCCGAAGGAGGTTTAGACATCTGACCTCCAGTTAGACTCAGTGACTTTTGAGGCCAAACTGGACCATTATCAACATCTGATCTGACCTTCTACATTGCAGTGGCCAGAGGATTTTATCATAATCCCACAATTTACGGTGCAGCTAAAGCCCTGTTAGAAAAAGACATGCAGTTTTCTATTAGTGGCAGTGGCAGGCTGCCAAAAGCACTGAAATAGCAGGTACCAGAAGCACGCAGAGGTGCTTCTTATACTGAAGAGCTGCAGTGACAGTTTTTGTTACAAAAAGATGAACTGCCACATTAATACAGCTTTCTAAGGTCCAGATCATGAGATAAATCCATCTGTATACTTTCCTATCTTCAAAGAAAAAAATTTAGAAGTCTTCATTTCGAACAGTTACAGAGTACTTGTCAGCCTACCCAAGTTCATAGGAATCCGCCGGTCCTTGGAGATGGTCAGGAAACAGCTGCTAGTAAGAAATCACTGTTCAGCATTTTTTAAGATAAAAATATATTGTTAGAGTGGGAAGAACATTGTGGTTAGCTGAAATGAGTTGAAGGCACAAAGCCAATTAGGTTGTAATGACCAATTCTTCTCCTTTTTTTGAGTGTCTTTCTAATGAGAAGGACAAATTAGCATGTGTACTAACAAGACTATCATGATTAAAACATGCAAGAAAGAAATTCTTACGGTCATGCACCAGACCTGCCAGTGTGTAATTATTCTCATGTTCCTTTAAACGCTGAGTTCTGCTACAACAACAGAACTTCTGAATGCAGTTGCTAAATTGCAGACTGAAAAAACAGTGTGATGAGAAGAAAATTACTTTTTGAAAAAAAGAAAGCAGTTAGGCCTTGCTACTTTGAAAAATCCTGTGGCCACGTGAAACTGAGAGGGAGTGGGAGTTGCATCAAAGAAGTCAAGAAATGAGGTGTTTCCCTGACAATACAGAACCACCATCCTGCTTAATCAACAGTGCTCAGATAGCATATTAGCCAGAATCTGCTGTTCCAAACCAGTCTATGTGAGAAAAAACACAGGCTGTTTACATCTCAAAACCTGTAATACCTAATTATCTAGTAAGAGAAGAAAAAAAAAAAAATCCCAAACAGACAGAAACAAAATTCTCAAAACATGGCATAAGAAACGCACTGAACTTACCTAACGTTTGTCTTTCGTTCTCCATGTCATTGCTTAGGTTATCTTCTGAGACATTATCACTGATATCACTTACATATGAGTCATCATCTGATACCTGAGTGTGGGGTGGGGAAAAAAGCAAGATACATCACTCATTAAAATAACCCCATATGCACGTGGAATTTATTACTTTCAGCTGCAATTATTGTTTCAGTATAATTGAACCATTTAAGCAGTGTTTCAGTACTATAGAAAAGTACTACAAAGTCCTAAGAAGAGACAATTAAATTTGGGAGAGATTGCCATAATTGAAAATCTAACTTTAGTGGAAACGTGCTTCATTCTCCTTAGCCTCACAACTAGGAAGGCTTTCCTCATATCAAAAGCCGAGGTTTTTAGGGAGCCCAAGAGAGGAAACAATGATCTAATGAATTTCAATGTGCATGACAACAGCCTCAAGGTACCTTGAGGTCTCCTTGTGGTACAGGTATACCTCACATACATATGAATAAGTATTTTTGTGATGCAATTCCCTGGGCACCTGTGTAATGACTGAAGGCAGACAGTACAATGCCTGTAGTATCTGCATAGTAGCTACTTAATTGCCATCTGCCTCACTGAGTATATAAGACTTCTTCATAATAATTGCTGCCTTTTACAGTGAAGAGACAATGACACCAAATACACATAAATGGCATATAAATTTCTAAACGTTTTGAAAATTTAAATTTTCTGGCAGTCATCTGGTGTGCAGTTAGCACTCAGAAAGATTGCATGTCAGTTAGCAGATAAGGAAATACATCTGAGTGATGTCAATCTTCTTGCTCAGACCTCATTTTCTGAAGAGCTAGCAGACAGTAGGACTTCCTGTGCATCAAAAAATTCTGTGAGAGAGTCAGCTATAGACAGTCTGCTTTCATTGGAGACCTGGTGAACCAGACCTCTGCCTTCTTCTCTTGAATTTTCCTGTTTAAAAGAAGAAAAGTTTTGAGCAGGGAAGTACCACAAACAACATTCATGCATGCAATTCCACAGTCTCCTAACTTGAAGGGCTGTAAAACACTGGGAGAAGATTGCACATGCTCTTCTTCAATTTATGTGAAAGATAGCACGTGTTTCAAAGTGGGATTTAAAACCAAAGTAAAACAGACCAAAGAGAAGGAAGAAGAAGGAAAATAAAGCAATGCATATTGAGTAAATCACTTAAGGTCCTGCATATAAAAATGCTTTGCTATTTGAATGATTTAGCCAGACATACCCAAGTGTATCATCAAAAAGCTCACAACAGAACAAAACTCCCATCTCTTTATATTACATCCTAGAATCACATTCCTTCCTGATCTTAGCAAATTAATTAATCTTTTCCTCTGCAAGCCTTGCTAAATGCAAAGCCTGTCATAGAGCAGTCCACAAAATTCAGAGGGGTAAAGTTGCTTTCTTTGTAATAGTTTGTTTTCCTAGCTCTTTTTCTTCACTAATTTTCTATGCTGTGCTTTGGAAAGCATTCCTTCATATCCACACCTGAGATATCTCCATGTTAACGAAAACCAACATATTATTTAAGCCATGTAACTGGAGTTGCTTTTGCTGCTGGAGGCACATTTGACTGCCACAGAGATCTCGATAGCCCCTCCCACGGAAGCTCTACAGATCTTTGGTGTAAGCAGAGCTCCAACAGGTGGCCTGGCAAAGGTGGGGTGACCAGTGAGACTTCTCATTCTGTGGTGGCAGCAAAAAAGTTGGCAAACCTTGCCCACTACTGTTTTCCCTGATAACTCCTCCAATGCAAAGGAAACGAGCTATGCTGCCCAAAGGAGTGTATTAGCTGCTCTTAAGATTTTCTGCATGAGGTGCTTTAATTTATAACCATGGCTTCCCTATCATAATTTTGCAGGAATTGTAGTATTTTATTTTCAGAACAACATAATGAACAGTCTGACAAGCCCATAATCAGCTGAAAAACCTTCTTTCAAAGTTTTTCTGTTGGTAGGTTTTGCTATCCTACAGAATGTTATTCAGTACACGCTGATAATGGTGACATGGAAACAAAACAAACTGCTATACAAAAGACTTTAAAAAACCCCTCCTTTTACAGCAGGGATAAAAGATAACCTCAACATTGCCCCTCCTGTAGGAAGGCAATTACACTAGCCTACAAGTAAAAAAAAATACCTCACATACATAAACATTGCTACTGGGATTGCTTCCAATACTGTTTTGAATCTGAGAAGGAAAGTGAGCAGGAAAGACTCAAAGACCATCAGGTTTTTGTATCTAACACATAAGCTTCAGGTTTTCTTGTCCCATATTCCCACTTTGGCATGATGAAATACAATTAAATTACCCAACAGGCAAGCAAAACTCTTCCCTTATGCAAAGGCTTGAGATGCTATTTTATACCGCTTCAATTTTCACAGGTGTATCACAGCACCTGATGTATCATTTAGTGACAAGTTTTGTGCAGTGGCCCTGTCTTCCTCAAAGCAGCACTCCTGTATCACAGTCCTCAGACAATCTTAAAATGAAGCTTGGCCACTATAAGCGATTTCATCCTTAAGTTCCATCCTAAGCCATGCCACAGGGCATTTGTGAATGCACCCTCCAAAAGACCTTCTGAAAGCTATTTTTGTCACGTGTGCCTCTGTGTGTGTATATAGCTAATAGCACAAGTTTCAGAAATAATCCATTGTCATTGCAAAGACCTCCACTAAATAAGAAAATAAAGAACTCCTGAAACTAAGTAACAATGCATTAATGCTTTTCTGGATAGCAGTTTAAGCACTGTTCAAATTTCTCATGGGTTTTAAAGCAAAAGGCATTAGAATGATCAACTACCTAAAGGAAAAAAAAAAAGCCCCAAACTGAACAGCTAAATATGACCAAAACACAGCTCCACTAAAACAGAACTGAACCAGAAGTGAACAGATGGAATCTGTTCTGGAATGACTAAACTGTCTTTAAAAATAAAAGGAAATAATTAGTTACATAAAAGCCCCAGCATTACATCCACTCTAGTTCTAATGAAAGATTTATACTACAAGCAAAGCAGAGGTTTCCGTATGAGTTAACATTTAGGAAAATCCATCAGAAATAACACAGTTCTGGCTTCCCTCACTAACACCATTAACACCTACATCTTATGACCTATAATTACACCATATTCACATGCATTCTGCAGCGAGCCAAAAAACTGTGTGAACATCAGCAGAATCTCAAACTGACTAACTGGATATAGAAGACTCCCTGGCTTCACACAAAGAATGCTAAATGGCTGAAAGGGCACTTGTATTAACTTTGATCCTTTCATGGAAATACCTGATAATTGTTCTAAACCTTACATGATCCACACTGGTAGCCAGCATTCTGGGCTAACAGCACTTAAATGGGCAACAAAAGATCTACAGAACTTAGCAAAAGGGACAAAAAGGGCAAGAGAAACAGTGGCACGAGGGTGACAGGTGGGAGCTCTGTACATGCTGAACGAGAAGCAGGCAGGAGGCGAGGGAGAACGCCAGGAACCAGTAGCAAAAAGCAGCGGAAGATGTGCTCAGGAAACCTGCTCACAAGGAAAGTCTTTGAAATCCAATACCACACAATGCATCATCAGAAATGACTCACAACCATGAAAGCAGACTGGCTTTGCTACCACACCACACCACAGGGAAGACACGGAGAACAGGACAAGGCACAGCTATGCAGCACTGTCTAGGTGTAGGGGCTGGAGGAACGGACATCACTGAAAGAGGAAATCCATACCCACCTTCACCAAATCTGGACTTGATTTTGCATTAGATGCTGAATCAATGATCTTAGATTCGGCATGTATTCTGCGTAACCGGTCTTTAAGATCTGTGTTTTGTGCTATTGCCTGGAATATTTAACAAAAATATTGGGGAAATAAAGTTCTCTCAGCTAACTTGAATGGGGCTTTATTGTATAAAATGGGGCAAAGACTATTTAAAGTGCAGTATAAAACACCACCACCACCACATCATTTTTTCACTGGTTCAGCACATCATTTATTATAAATGCTTCAAACCTTACTCCTTATCTCTCAAATTAAAACTGTTTTTTTCCAGTGTGAGGAAGCAGAGACATAAGTGGAGGAAAAAAGTCAAAGATGGCAGGGATATTTTTCTTTTCAAGCTCCCTTCCTTCACTCCCATCTCCAACATAGCCTCCCTCAAACCTAAGTTCTTGCCACATCCAAAACCATTTGATTTTCCCATAATGGCAGTTTCCTTTGCCTTCCAATGACAGAGAAATAAGACACAAATTCACATAGGTAACAGGTACAATTTGTCTCCTATCAGACTGTAACAGCAATGGTCAGAATAAAAAGCCTCTACTGCAAACTCATGTTTGTTACATGTTATTTAGTTATTCTGAGTGCATCTGATAGATGTCAATTAGAGGAGACATGTAGGAAGAGAGTGTAACCCTGCCATGAAAATATCTCTGAAATAAAATATTGTGTTATTAATTTTGGAACAATACTGAAGACTTACATGCCATTTTCGTGATCTGAATCAATACCAGGATGTGGAGAACCCTGCTGTTTACACATCCACTTTATCCCACAAATGGTTCTGCCTTTGGCAGTAATTTTTGTTGAAAATTCTCTTGGTGGCAGGAAAGACAGTAGGCTCGATGTGATGATGGAGGGGAGAAAACTTATTTCTGGCTTTACCTATATGTGGTCTGAATTTGCCATAAAGCTATATATCCCTTCTGCGTCAAGTGCTCAGCACTGTGTTAAATCCTCAACATCAGCTAAGTGCAAAACAGCTCTCCTGTAATAGCATCTTCCCATTTTCATTATTTGCTACAAAATGTTTTCTTCTTCCTGCTGGCTTCTTCCTCCCCCCAAACCAGAAATATTGTATCTTTTCCCATTCTGTATTTCCTTTTCTTAGAATGTGCGTAGGTCAAGGATACTATCTTAATGAGGGAGAAGCAGAGGTAGATATGCTAATTTTGTGGTTATATCTGTTCATTTTTCTTCTGCTGCCAGGCTGATGGAGCAAAACAGACTTATGTTTGATAGCTTTCAACCTGTGAGCGATTTTTTGTTCCTCCTGTACAGAAAACAAACTAAAATGAACAACAACAAACACTAAGCCAAAGTCATTAACACAGGACTCTCTTGCAAGGAAGTCTTAAAAATATGTCAAGTTTATCATATCCATGCTTCCAAATGTCTTCAAAGGAAGCTCATTCCATTCTCCTACAGGATCTCTGCTGTACAGGGTGAAAAAATTTCTGCTGGCATCATGACGTTACAGATCTGCAGATTAAGAAGAGCCCTCATAGGTGATTACCTTGCTGAAACAGCCAAGGTTCACAGATGACTTCTGGATGGGCTACAAGACTAATTAGGTATCAGATAAGACCTAAAAGAATTATTTTTAAAAGACATTTACAGGAAGAAGATGGACAACCAAATTTCACTGCCCAGAAAACAAAATAATTCGTGCTAAGCTGAGTGTTCACTGAGTTCAGCAATCTTAAAACTGATTTTATGATATAAAATAGCAGACAAATAACATTAGAAAAATAAGTCACCTATTCAAATATCAGAAGTGGAACATCTGAAAGCCAAAACCAAAGAAGTGCAAGTGAATGAGTACAATTATTATGCAACAGGCTTCAACTTTCTCTTAATACTGTGAAGACATCACAGCCTCTAAAGGTCTAGGCAAAGAGGCATGTCATACACTTAAAAACTATAGTCACATGCAGATTTTGTAAAGCAAAGGGAAGTTTTCGTACTGAAATAATTCTAGGATGATTTACATCACACTGATCAGTGCCAGAGAGTCTCCCCTGCCTCTGATGTGGTGTTTGCAATAAACACTGAAATTTTAAGGCCATGGTAATGACGGCCCTCATTGCTCTGAAAGCAGATCAGTTTGGCTGACATGGTCAAACAAGACCCAGATGAGAAGTTCTGCTCTCAGCCAATTACATAAAGCACACCAACCAAAACTCCCACCTTTTCAAAGAGCACCATCTTTTGTCATTTAGAACTCTGCCCTAAAGAACTGCATTGCTGTTTGTAGAGGACTGAGAGATAACTGAGGTTGGAAGTCAACATAAACCAGTTGTACTTGAATTTGCCTTGCGGTGTCTTGATGCAGCATGGTGAAGCTCTATAGTGCATTAGAAGGGACAGCTGAGTGCGTTCAGCCACTCTCACCTTTATTTTATGCCAAGTCATACAGTGAATGTTCAAGTGCTGTTTAGGTAAAGAAAAGGGAAAGGAAACCTGCAACCCATCAGAACCGAGTAGTAGCATGTTTAGAAAGAAAGCAGACTCACAGTCACAGAGCAGCCCTTCGATTCTTAACATCAAGTGATACAGATTACACTACATACCTAAATCAATCCAGCTATTAAACTCCAATGATTTGAAAATACCTTTAACATTTAGAAGAGTCTTTGAAAAACAATCTATAATAACTTACTATGATTAAATTCTGCAAATTTTAGCACAGAGCTGGCACTAAGGAAACAGAAATTAACTACTCTAAAAGTTAAAAGAAGTATCTGATGACAATGAAGCTTGGTGAGCTTCAGCATGTCACTTACAGATGTTAAGGCATTCTTCAAGCCCACTATTTGTGCAGATGGAGATGAGGATGCATCATACTCCAGCATCTGCTTCAGCTTTTCTCTCTCTGTAGATACGGTGCTGAAAGCTGACCTCAAGGTGAAGTAAACTAGAACCATTTCGTAAAAAGTGACAGTTAAAAACAGCTGCTACCAATTCTATACACACCAATTGCATAAAAATCAAATAAAGCATCATTTATGGTGACAGAAACAAGAATTTAAGTTGAGTGTACCAGGGTGGTTTACTAAAAACCTGTAATATTAACCAAGGTTACAGGGTAGATTTTTAGTAGGAGACATGTTTATGGTGAAGGCTACTGTGTTGACTATATTAGCCACAGTCAAAATTACTCTGATTATTTGTGACAGATGGCAACAAAGCTAACTAACCACATCTGCTCTTCACTTGCTTTTGTTTCCCAATTAGCTTGAATCTTCAGGTGGTCATGACTCTATTCCATAATTCCTCTCTAAATTCCAGTGGGGGAGAAGAAGAGAAGAAAGAAAAAAAAATCAAATAGAAAAAGAAGAAGTCATCAAAAAAAAAAAGGCAGCTATAACACATACTGTGCCACAGCTATAGGGTCAGTAGTTTCCCCACAAGCAAGTCTACTGTGGTGTTGCGTTTTGTTATCTCTTTCTGTGATGAGAGATTTCAGCTTGTTAGATGATTTAGTGACTCAAAGGGCAGATCCTGAGTGATGTGCATATTATGCTGCTACTTCTACTCCTTCCTGAGGCACTATCACAAGCCCAATATGTTTACATCAGACAACAGATCATGCAATTTTAAAATCACTAAAGGGGGTTTTATAGGGGAAATGCAGTTTTAGAATTTTTTTTACCATTAAGACATTTCATCTTCTCTTTAACCACAAGGAATAAAAATTTATTTGAGCAGTATTTGTTTATGTAGGTTTTCAACATTCATCTGACTGGAGTATTAGAGGATTTCTGAGGGCCTAATCAGCCCTGTAATACAGTCATGAGACTTGCCAATGCAAAAATGAATCCATATACAGGGAAATGAAGATAGAAAGTCTGAGCATGGATGCGTGAAAAGGGCAAACAACAAGGAATTCCCAACACTTCTCTCCCCTAATCATCCACTCTGAGTTAACCTGAATCATCATCATTTCAGTGAGTAGTTATGTAACTTAATTTAGTCTTCTGAAAAATTATTCTTAAGGTATATTCCAACACTTCAAACCACTACCAAAGCTAATTCTCATACTATCCAAAGAAATCTTAAACAGTATCACAGGGTGGGGAGGGAGATATATCCACTGCGATCTATTCTGTTAGGCTTTCTGTTATATGTAGATAACACGACCAGAATCTTCAGTGACCTTCCATGACATTTAATATGTTGTATACAAACTTTACTTTTCAAGAATTATTTACCTACCGAACTACTAATGTTACATTTTATTCAATTTGTTTCAAAAAGGTGACACCAGAGTTTTCTCCACAACCCTTTCTTGGAAGGGGTGTGCTATTAAGTAACTTTAGAAAAAAATGCTTCATCCTCTTAGTAAAATGATTCTGCAGTCAATACAACCAAGTTAATTGTCCCTTCAAATGTCTGGATCAATATAAACAAAATTTCTGCCATGGACAATTCCAGTAAGATGATCTTGAGTAGGTGATTTCTTTGCTCTGCTTAACAGCAACTTTTCCAACTGCGTCCCACCCTGGCTTCTTTTGTTTTTTTGGAAAACATATGTCAGTTTTGACTATAATTGACTTTATGAAGTTTACTACTTAGATACATTCCTTTCATAACAGAATCAAGATACATCAGCACCAAAGGGGAACAACATGCAAAGGATGCTTATTGGTAACATCAGCCATTATCGTGTGCCAAAGAGGACAAAGCCAATACTCCCGAAAGCCTTTCAGCTATAAATGCTTAAGTGCCTCCCTCACCAAGATCACTTAAACAATAAAAATCTTTCTGGTGCAAGGGTGATGGAACAAAGCACTGCTAATGAAAAATGATTTTGAGGGAAGAAATACTTCTAGTCAAGCTCCCCCTCTGGCTGCTTTGCATGATTTACTCTTCTGTATTCACTAAAAATAGGTTACTACCATAGCAACCCTTGCATCACCAACAAATGTTGACTCTGAACTACGGTGAAGCACAGAGAATATAGAAACATAAATGTGCTCATATGCACACATATGCCTGCAAACAAGAGAGTACAGTCTGCTGTATTTCTAGCATCCAATTTTAGGTATTTTACCTTTTGGCAAAAAAATACAACCTAGGCTTTTAGCACAGAAAACACGGGGCAGTTCTCTAATAAATAAAAACCCTAAAAAGTGGTGATTAAGCCACCTTTTTAAAATTACTCAAGATCTCAACACTTGCAATTCCTCAAGGAAATTAAAGGAAGGGTGTTTTCTGCTTTTTCTAAACATTAAACAGGAAGCACTCTCAGAAGTCATATCATTATCTAAACTGGGATGATATAAAACCACTTATGAAAGACAATTTAATTTACCTTTATGTGCAATGTGAAATAAATCCTCTTGCATTTTAGTAAATTCTGATGATGTTTCAGAGCCATCAGAGTAATTTTTCTCCTCTACAAAATCTATTGTAGATAAGTTTGGATTGGAAGCATGCAGTCTCATAGGGGCAGAAAATACTGAAGGCACCTGTAAGTAGGACAGTAATTTGTGATGTTTTTATAAACCATAAAGAAAATTTTGTTTTATTGTACCCACCTGGATTACATGTTGCAGACACCAAAAGTGAAAAAAATTACTGTCAATTATCAGTAAGCTTGGAATGGATGAAACCAGAGATATAACTTTGCCCAAGATCCCATAATGGGAAATTGCCAAAACTCAAAAAAGCAAGCCCATTGAGAAATGTAGCATGCTCTATTATTTCCCACCACTTAAAAGTATCTAGTCACATGGCCTCTGGATGCAAATGTGCACTAAACTATCTAGTTTATCCAGGGAATTTGCAATAATCTGTTCTGATAAAAAAAACAATTTAGACTGAAAACAGGGGTAAAAAACATGGCCAGTGTCCTGAAGGTAACAGGACAGATTCTATTGCAGATATCAATGACAACACATTTGTGTTTTGTCTGATATATTACCACTTAAAATGAGTAACACAGGACACTACCTAAAAAGGATTCATATTTCCCTAACTGGTCACGCCCAGAAGTGATCAATAACTAAGGTCCGGAGGAAGATGGGACCTGAAAGGACTGAAGTTACCTGTAACATTCCTTTAGCCTCTTTCCCAACAACTCTGGATCGCCACCTCCTGTGTGCTCTCTTTTCCTTCTTTGGGCTTTCAAAAGGTCCAACCTTTTAACAACACACAGGACAAAACCAATAGAGACTGCCATAAACCTAACAGAGCTAAGAAATACCTCGATTCTTTAGGATTTGGGGTTGTTTTTTGGAATTAAGGGTAAGGGAAAATACTTTTTGGTTTTGTTTTTAAACAACAAACCTGCATAGCATTTATAGCAGGCGCTGAATATGTCCTGTGAAGAACATCCATACTCTGCAACAGCTGGTTCATTTCCAGTAAATATGTGTGACAGTTGGAGAGGTCTGTTTGGAACAAGAGAATATTTTCAGTTGCCCTAAAGTAGCACACACACTGACAAGTTTTCTTTCTTTGTAGGTTAGTCCTATTTTGAATACAGCAAGCTTAAGTTATTCATTGACTAAGAGCATTGTTTTTATAGTCAGCATCCATCCATAGACTGCTGGATAAAAAGATTGTATCCTATGTTCAAGTTCAAATTCAAAATACTGAAATGCATCTATATGGTGTGTATAATGATCATGATATCTTTTCCTAGTTGGCTGCAAAAAAATGACAATAATGTGATAATTTCTGCAGTTTGAGATTTGTCAGAGCTCCTCATGGTGAGGGTAACAATGCCACAGGCATCAACACTGAATTGTGCATTCAGACCTAGAGGTGAGGCTCGTCTGTATTAGAGATGAAGCTCACTGGTAGGCAGAAACTTAACAAATAAATATCACACAGACACTGCCAACATGAGAAAGATCTTCATGCTCTTAGGAAAGCATGAAAGCAGAAGGTGACTTTGAAGTACAAAGACTTAGTGCTTTTCAAATTACTAGGTTTTGGATACTTCCCTTTTTCCAGCCTAAGGATATTCAAATCTTACTACTGAATGTGATGTTCCTATATAAAAGAAAATGTACTGAAGTGTACTGGTTCCTTGAAGAGCTGCCCACAATTGATACCCCCACATACAAAATCACCAGTTCTTTTGCAAACAAGTCAGTAGCCACTTAATCAACAACCACCTCTTTCCTTCCTCCAGTTTCAGAGAAAATTCTAACAGTAGTGACTACTTGGTGTACAATACTCTCATTGTTAAGAAAAACTAGGGGAAATATAAGGTTACTTTCAGCTTTCTTCAAGTATCATTACCTCTTGAGCATTTTTCCATGTCTTCAGAAGACTGTAGCCAAGATGAAATCCTGGACTCGTTACTCGAAAAAGAAAATGACAAATTACCTCCAGTTGACACTGAATTCTGTTTGGTCAAGCTGCCTGCCTGTTCCAAAGAAGAACAAGTGAATTATTAGCACACAATATTTTAATGTTGTATGCACAAATTCCGACAACCACCAGTTGAGGACCATGATCGTGGACAGGGACTGAAGGCATCAATTACATGGAGGGGAAAAAAGTGTATGATCTAGACTAGGTTTATAGTCACTGAGCATAATGCCAGGATATCTACCATAACTGCTGTCCACAAGCAGTAGAAACACTCAAGGAACCATGAAAATTTGCTGAAAACTAAATTTTGAGGAAGGGCAAAGTTATACATAAATTAAGTCAACTTAAAACAATTAAAGTACCATATCTGAAGGGGGCCAAATTCAGACATTCTGTTCCTCCTCCACGCTCCCCAAAGAAGCCCCAAAAGTAACTTAGATTGAACACATGCATTTGTTAAAGCTATTTTTCAGCATAAAAGCAAGATATATTAGAATGTCATTTAAAATTTTACACAAGGTTGAATGACTTCCAGCATGGATTTGGCTCGACAGGCCTTAACACAGGGATGACCAAACACCTCATCTGGGTAAAGACTACCCTTTGACAACACCTCAGTAACTCAGCTCAATTTCGGCAGTGCCCATCATCAGATGCTTCAAGAGATGCTGGCAATTCTGCATAAGAGCTAACTGAACAGTACAATTAAATAGCTTCCAATGGGAAGCAATTTCTACCCAGTACTATTACCAATTGATTGTGGCCCATAATACTGTTTTCTTCTCTCATGTAACTACAAATAATAGCCATTCAAATACCTAATTATTTGTACACTTTACAAAACCTTTCATTTTCAATAATACACAGGTCAGGAAGATGCACAAATCACACGTGTTAAAAATCAGTTTTAAATTGTTTTATCTTAGTGCCATTACACAGACATTTTACTGATTATGAGAAAATGTGACTAAATTGTTTGGCTCTTCTCCGAAACATACAATTTACAAACTTTGTTACCTCCTGCTCACCTTATATCAGAACTCCAGCAGTGCTGATTTTAACTCTATTAATAAGAAACTTCATCTACATCTCAGTCAGTTGCAGCTTTCTTAGTTGGCCTTCTTAAGTTTACAAAATAGCCACCAACCTGAGTTTCAGAATAAAATAAAATGCACCATCCATGTGATGTCATTCAGTATTGTGTCAGTATGCAATAGCAGCAAGCATCAATAAGCACACTTGTTTTTAAATTAATCAATGCATCTTAGCTGGCTTATTCCTACATAAAGCTGTACAAACTTTAGTCATCTATTTAGACATAGATATACACACACATATATATCCAAATAATAATCTCAGCATCTTTAAAAGCACAAGTAAACTGAATTTAACGATGGGCAACTGTACTGGCATTTTGTGAACCAATTGCACATTTATCTCTTCAGAAATCAGCCTCACATAACCAGCTTTTCCAGAACTCATATACATAAGTGACATGAGCATGAGGAAAAGAAGGAAGTAGGGGTTGCCAAGAAGCAGGCAAGAGAGAGCTTGTGTAAGCTCCAGTTTTCATAGTTTTGCTTTGGATCAATATTGCTAAGCTTTAGAATACAAGGATTGCAAATAAACCTGTGTACATACATACACCTGTCTCTCAACAACAACAAAAAAAGATGTGAAAACCGATCCTGTGTTGCTAAAAGCAAATAAAATGAAACTCGAAGTTCACTCGATATATATTTCTCAAAATAACCTAAGTGCTGGAGTAATATCAACTAACACCAAGCTAAGGCTGGTGTAAATTGGCAGACTTCCATTTAGCTTGAGCACAGCTAAGGTGATTAACTGCAGCTTAAGAACTATCCCCTTCTATTTTTCACATGAAAATAAGTAGGGCTTCTTTGCACTGCAAATCTGGATTAATAGTCTGAATTAAAGTCTTTCATGCCAAAGAAGAAATGGTTAGTTTCCTGACAGTAAGCATAGATTTTAGATATGCTGGTCACATAGGTTTCTTCGGTTTGGGTTTTTTGAGGGCACCAGCATAAATATATCATGGACTTTGCAATGTCCCACTTCTGCCCTTGATATTCTTCCCCACTTCTATCCCTTCTGTCTTTCAGGAGAAAATAACTAAATGGCCACAGGAGATCTGCCATTCCCTTGCAGACACTGCCTCAGGAGAGCAGGCTGTCAGAGCCACGGAGCTGCTGGCACACGAAATGCGTGCAGACAACTCTCTGCAGAACGGCCGTGTTACCGCGGGGTGAGTTATTGTTCTTTCAGCTGCCCGCTCGCACACATCCCCTCCCTCTCGACCACGAGCAAAAAGCTGTTCAGATACGTGTCTGGGTTTGCTAAAACTCAGGCTCAGTTACAGGATAAAGTGATGAACCGCAGCTATTGGGGAACAAGCCTACTCAGATCATAAAGCAATTACACCAGGGAAAAGAAAACCTTAGATAGAAGGAGAACAAGGAGGGCATCGCTGCTTAGGAGTCGTTCTGGAGCTGACAGAAACAGTTACTACATTTCAACTGTAGTAACACAGAACTTTTTTTTTCATTCTCATAAGCAACCAGTGATTCTACACTGGAGCAGAAGAGCTTCTTAGGGTGAAGGTCAGCCAGTCAGTGTACAGACAGCTGAAGGCACAGAGGCTGTGTTCAGGCACAGAACACACACCCTCTTCCATGAAACCGCAAAGAGGCCATTTATGGGGTTGGACTGAGCATTTGTCAGGTCATTTGTGAAACTAATTCACAGACTTGACTGAAAGAGAAGTACACTGCTGACTGGGCCCATGCAGACCCATTATCCACCCACAGCACAGCCCTTGGATTGATCTGAATATTGCTTCTGCCTCAGTTAAAAATATAAATACTGGTCCCAGTCGATTGCTTCTTGTATAATTCCTACATACTCCTTAGTTAAGTAGTCAGCTTCATTCACGTAAAAGGGGAAAGGGTTTATTAGCTAAAGGATATACGACAAAATGCTAAAGAGAAAAAAAATACCTAGCTGAGTACTCTTCTGTAACTAATATTCATCAGCACATATCAGACAAATACTGATATATGTCCCAAAACTTTATGAGGATTCTAACTCAATATGCAGTTTTGAAATTCACTGTGAAAATACAATTTACTGGATTTAAAACAGTGAAAAACTACTATATAAAAATTTAACAGCATCATAAAGAAAACTCCTTGGGTGTAAATCAATAAATAATAAATTTTCCACTTGACATTTTAGAACATAACTAAAGTGCCACCACAAACTTCCATTATGCTCTTTATTTAATGAACACAAATTAGACTAATTTAATATCTTATGAAAGCTCATTATTTATAAATAAAAACTATTACCTTTCTACCTGGAGCAGAATCACAGAAACCAGGGACAGAGTCTGTAGTAGTAGACGCAGGGAAGAAAATATTATTGGCGTCATGAGGGAACATGGAGATTTCATTCTGACGGTACATTCTGTGATGGCGAAGCTTTGCTACCCATTCATCAAACAGCTCCTGAGACTTCACCTACACAAAATTTCAGGGTTGGTAACATTCACATTCAAAATAAGCAACCAAGAAATCGTGGTATTTTGTGCTCGTTAGACAGCTAGCCTGGCTGACCTTTACCGGCAAAGTATCAGGGAAGTTTTTCTAAGGATGCTCCTACCAAAATGCACAGTGTATGAGCTTAGGCATGACAGAAAATTAATCACAAGATAAAGTCAGGAAAAAGAGAAACTACAGTTAGTAGCTATACCTTCCAATGCAGACCACAATACCAGAACAACTTATAGATAAAAAAACCCCTACAATTTAAATAAATCCCCACACACTTAATTTGTCATTTCTTAATTGCCATTGTTGAAGTTAGGTCAGTGTTTAACTAATTACAAATAGAAATTTGATTTTGGTAATGTACTTTAAAACAGTCTATTCCACAAGTACAAATCCCCATACTTGACCATGGAAAATACTTCCTATAGATAAGACAAGGATGAAGATACAACTACTGAAAATAAAAGCACTTGTGCAAGAAGTGAAAAAAGCATGGCTACACATGAGGCATCTTCTAGGTTTCTGTTCAGAACAGGGTTATTGATTCTGGGCCCTGAAACAGCACAATAAGACCTCTCAAGTTATTAGCTGTAAACTAATCTGCCGAGACTAAAAAGTTATTACTGTAACTAACAGACCTCTTGCTATTAATAAAAAAGGAGTGCTCCACCCTACACGGCTAATGTCATTAGTTTGGGAGCAAGGTTATAACAACCTTCAACACCTACCTTCAGGTGGTATATCTGCTCTTCTGTATCCAAATCTATACATTTTGTTGATTTCTTTACAGACATGACAGAAAGTCCAACATCAATACAGCCATGAAGTTTTCCTCTCTCTATCTGCAAAAAAGTAAAAAGTAAAAACACAATCACTCCAGACAAAAGCAAAAGGATAAGTATTACCTTCTGAAACCAGCATTTCTTCCCCTCTCAACCTACTGTTTAGACTTGCTGAAACTCTATTTCTCATTGCCAACAGTAGGGAATTACTGCTGTTTCAGATAAAAGAGTGGTGTTAGTTTATAATGGCCTTAAGAGGGTTTCAGGTCACTTACATCAGCTCGGCATTTAGAATACTTCAAAATCCCTCTGTCCAAAAAGAAGTATCTCTGTAACCAGAAATGTAGAGAATTAAAAACAAACGAAACACACCAAGAAAGCCACAAATAGAAAAATAGCACAAACGCATCCTCCCCTTCCATTTCTTTGCAGAACACTTTCTCTGCTTTTAAGTTACCTTTTTGTCACAAAACCACACCAAGTAAGTCCCACTCACGTGGCAGCAAGCTTCCAGACACATATTCCTTTCCTACCTTGTGCCAGCCTTTCAGAGGCCATTTCCTCTTTTTCAGCAAGCAGCCCTCCTGCTTCTGTGGCTCCTGGGTACAATTCATTGCTCCCCGGAGTCCTTCTACAATTTCCCAGCTGTCCTGCTTAAACAGAAAATCCAAATGTAGATCTTATTTCTTCCAAAGAACTGAATTGTTAAGAGAGATTCAAGAAGAAGAAGGCTATAAGAAAAAAAGACAAAACCCAATTGATGTTGAAATACAACCAAGGATCCATCTTTACACTTTGTTACGTATCATCAGAGAGATAAGGTTCTTTTTCATTTTGATAGAAACAACACCTCTAAACAAAACACCTTTTTCATGACACCGTCCTTCATTGAATGTATGTGCTTGCCAGAATTTTATATGTATCTTTTCCTGCACACGTATACACACAGTGCATAACCACAGCAAACAGTCGCAATTTAGCAAAAAACCTTCTGTCATCAGAGACAGAAACAGCCCATGTTAAAAGGATAGGTTTTGTAGATAATGAAGCAAAAAATAAGACACTGAAAATGAAGACCTTTTTTCTATAAAACTCTTTTGCCCATACTCAATAACTCAAAGTTATGTTTGGTGCAAATTGCAGCCTCCCTGAAGTAAAAATAATAAAATAAATTAAATCAAACTAAACTAAAAACAAATTAAAAAGCCAGGGAAGTAACTCAAGTACCATGAGGAACATGACATAAATGGAAACCACAAGAAAAATAGAAGTCACCCTTCATGAGATACAACTCCAATTAAAAGCGAATCTCTCTTTTTTGCCACCAGGTACCCTTAAATAAAAGGCCCTGCAGCAACATAACAGAGAAGAGACTAAATCTCACAGTATTTTTACAGTTTTTATTTATGAAACAACCACAAATGACAATGTAACATGAGCTTCAAGATTTCTGATCAGAGATCTCATGAATTATTTATTGCCAGGATTTGGCAGATGTAGAATTACAAATAACTGACAGGAAATGGTATGTGCTAGTATCATCCCCTTATACTGGAAAAAGACAAAGTATACTTTAACACAGAGTATAATAACAAAAAAGGACTCATATGAAACACATTAGGGAAAAGAGAACTATTCCAGGTAGGTAAGTACTCATGGTGCTCCCTGTAAGAAACATAGGGAAGTATTCCCAAGAAGAACTTGACTGGCTAAAAAAAAAAAAAACTTAAAAAGAAATTAAACAAGAAAATCAGCAAGTGTGCTAGCTGTCCTCATTTATCCTCTTCAGAATCCCTAAAATTCACCTCTATAAACCCAGAAAAAAATTACATCAGGTAATATGCTCATTACTTGTGTAATAAGGCATTACAAGCAAACCATCTTTGAAAAGGCATCTATTAATTCCACCATGCTATTGGTGGCACTCCATTATTTCTCTGTTATTTTTCTTGTGCTTCATTTAATAGAAGAAATTGGAAAGCTGCTCTGCTTTCCTGTTTTTAGTCTCCCAACTCACCACACATCAGACTACAAGCAGGAGAAGTGTGGGGCTGAGCAGCTCCTGTCAATCAACACCCTACAAGACCATCCAGCGATGTTGTAATACCTCAACACAAGTCAAAAGCGCAGTTATCCTAACCAAAATGTTTACGAGGGAACACATTTTGTTATATAACTCTAATTAAGAACTAACAGGAACAGCTGCGAGAGTAAGAAAAATGTGTTTACGGTTTTGTTTCTTTCTTCTCGAAATTAGCCAGAAGAACTTTGCAGAGAGACAAGCAGAAACTTGATTGCAACCGAGGAAGATTCACAGTATCACAGATAATCTCAGGCTGGAAGGGACCTTACAAGATTATCTAGTTTCAACCCCTCTGCCATGGGCAGGGACACCTTCCACTAGACCAGGCTGCTTAGGGCCCCATCGAACCTGGCACTGAACATTTCCAGGGGTGGGGCACCCACAAGTTCTCTGAGCAACCTGCTCCAGTTGTCTCACAACTTTCACAGTAAAAAAGTCTCCTAACAGCTAATCTAAATCTCCCTTCTTTCAGTTCAAGACCATTCCCCCCTGTCCTATCACCATGTAAAAATTCATTCTCTTTTTTTATATGCTCAAGTCCTCAAAAAGGCTGCAATGAGTCACCACAGAGCCTCATTTTTCTGTAAGGATGAGCTTAGAAAGAAAGGGACTCCTGAAATGAGACAGATCCATGATATTGGGTATATGAGGTGAAGAGAAAGGAATCAGCTGAGAAATAGCTCAGCCATTACACCCATCTGGAATATAAGAAGTGTTAAGAGTTTTGACCAAACTTTTAAATACAGAATACAACCTTCCCTGCATTACAACTCCAATTCTGCCTGCACCTCTCCTGCAGTCCAGACACAAGGTGTCTCTGACATTCCTGCAGGAAAGTCACATTTATCACAGTTCTTCAGGTCAGCAAGGTGGCCTAGAACGTGCCTTCTCAAATAAAAAAGTGTGAAAATGGGAAGAAAAGCTGAAGTGGGAGCACTGCTTCCCCTCAAGCAGTCTTGACGGCCTGCCAAATCTCAGGCAGAAGGCAAGTCTGCTACTCATCTCTCTACCCTGGGAACCTCACACTTCAATTGTCAGCTGTACATAAAGGCAGCTTAGTTCAATTAGAAATGGATCCTCTTAAAAGCTCACAGAATTAACAGTTTGGGGACCTACTGGATACATGCAAGGTGCAATAACAGAATCTGGTTCTCTTCCATATACATCCTTCCAGAAAAATCCAACCTTTCCCACCGGAACAAACTCTCACATTTTTCAAAAACACTGCTGCTGTGACTGCTTTTGGATCCATTGCTCAACCCAGACCCTACAGATCTTGATCAGGTTTTTTGTTTTGCAAGAGGTTTGACACCTCACTGAATGAGGAAAAAGCGTGAGCTGGCTATTCCCGGGAGCAGCTGCAAAAGTGAAAGAAAACTGCTTACTCTCTGAAATGAAGGCAAATGAATCAGGCTGGTCAATTATCTTCTCTACTCATCCCTCTGAAATAGCAGAGGAGCAAATTGGAGATACAGGATTTCCTGAAAGCATTCAGATTACACTCCCTTTTGCTGATTCTTATCCCACAATAAGGAACTGAAAGAGATAGCCCAAAACATGGCACTAACTTGAAAAAAACAGTAACTACCACCCCCCCTCAAAAAAACCTCCAAACTTCCAGATGAATGGCATTAACAATTCTAGTATAAGTCTGATGTCCAGATTGGTTGTGTTTTGAGATTATGACACTACAAAAGATTTTGCATCGTTATGAGCCAAAATCTGCACAAAATGATCAACATTGCATTTGCTGCCCAGGAAGAAATTTCACTCGAGGCTAAGGGAGGAACAAAATCTTTTTGTTCCTTTTGAGGTCCAGAGGTGCTCATTTCAGATCAGCACTGAAAAATCCCCCTGTACACACTCCTTGGCCCATACTTGGTCTATGGCTGAGGAAAAAACCCATAGACTTCGGTCTTCAGAGATAAGTAGATCATTGGGCAAATGTATTAATTTTCTTTGTTTGATAAAATAAAAGCCTCCTCATTTTCTGCAATATTCTGCACCATACAGCTCCTTAAGGCACATTATTTCAGGGGAAAGTATGAAGTAATGATTCTGAATGGCTCAGACTGATGCTTGCAGTTGCAGCTCCCTGAACGAAACAGATGACTGTGCCAGACTTTCCTCCAGTGCTAAATGCAGGCAGTTGTACCAAATATTTTAAAGTGTCAAAAATAGAAACCTACTTTGTGGAGGATAAGGGCTGGCATCAGCTGCAGCTAAGGCATTTGTTACAGTTCATAAAATTGGCAGAAATTATTTAATTTTCTTTTATGGAATGTGAGGTTTTTTTAAAACCGTTCTCTCGTCACAAAGCTTTTCCCTAGTGGATCTATTTTAAAAGTTAGTTAACAGATTTAAAAATAACTAGCACAGCACACCTTCTTTTGATCACAGGTCAGTTTAAATTTAAGGAACAACAACATCGGTTTTCTTTTCTCACAAAACTGAGTTTGAGTTGTGTCTCTGTGGAAGAGATCCCTCTCCATAACTGAAGGAGAGGGGCAGAGAAAAGCAAAGAGGCAGGAAGTGGCAGTAGCCTCCAACTTTTCACAGGGCTTCAAAGTGAAGGTGAACTTAGTGGAGGAGGATTGACTGTTAACCTGTTCAGTTCACACAGCAAATGTATTACATCGGGCAGGAAACGGGCACCAAACGTAGCACAGGAAGGAGTAGATCTCTCAAAGTCCTGCAGCCCTGCTTAAGTCAACTCCTTTCTAGCACAGTGGCTCATCTTCTGCATCACAGGAGTCATGCTCCACACAAACAGCACACCAACATGCAACTAAACTTTAGCAGACACAGCAGCCTGGCACTACTGTGCTTCCATATCCCACCCTCCGGTCACTTCTTTGGTGTGGCATACACCAGCAGTAGGGCCTGTGTCTAGGAAATCAAGAGATACTCAAAATTCAGATCCTCCTATTTTTTGGGCAAGCTGCCCCCTGCTCCAGTTCTCCTTCCCCCTACAATTTTCAGAATTTCTTTCTGCTTAATCAAAGAAGTGCTGTGTCAGAGCAGCAGCATGGAGAAAAGCACCTGCCAGGCAGATCTGACGCTAACCCGCAAGCCACGAGCACGAGAGATGCAAGTGTTTGAAGGAGGAATAAGAAGCCCCCCATGGAGCTGGAATATGAAAAGAAGAATACCAAAATCATAGTGTGTCTCTCCCTAACCTGTACAGCACCTGGTAACATCGCGTAAACTTTCAGGATACTATCAATAAAAAAGAATCAGTAACAGTGTTACGTTCCACTGTTCTACCAGGATTTTGAAACAAACACCAAAACAAATCCAAACAAACAAACAAACAAACAGCTCCTGAAAGTTATTGCACATGTGGTCCTTTTTTGATTAGGGGATTTTTAACAGTTTCATACAACTTTAGATTGTTGCTGTTTTCTTAATAGAACACCTAAAGCACTGTCATTTAAACTAATATACAGATGGAAAGTGCAAATAAATGGCATAAGTATGGTTCCTTATATTGGCTGTGTTAAACACCAGTGGATTTAGTCATACTCATGTAAATCTTATTATTTAAATACTACATGATAAGACTTGATAGACACGAACTGTTGAACAGACAATACCAAATCTTTTAAATTACACTTTTCAAAGGTAATCTCATATGGAGAATATAAAAGATAATGTGGCAGGAGAACAAAAAAGACATCCTGAGAGCAAGGATTTAATTGTTCAGTATACTGGAAATGCACAGCATTTCTCACAAGCACAGCACTTTAAAAGTCATAAATTGTTCAGACATTTGTCTGCCTTGCCAACTGTATGAACAGGGCCAGAAGTCCTAGGAGAGCAGGTGCTGTTTCAAAACACAGCTGAGGACTCCAAAGCTTTTGGGGGATTAGGATGCTCAATTCCAATTAAAATCTCAGCCTGAGGCAGCTTCAAGAGCTCCACTAAGCCAGCACTTGTACGGACAAAAGTTTACGTTGAGCACTTTGCTCATGACTTCGCAAACATGGATTGAGCACATTTAAGTTTAGTTCTCAGTGCGGCTGCAGGTCAGCATTTCTTGCCCACAAACAAAGCAGCACCTGTCAGGTGCAAACACTTGTAGGCACATCTTTTGAAACTGAGAGGTTTAAAGATTAGCATCATCTCTGCAGAAAAACAAAGCAACCTTTACATTTGGCACCCAGATGCAGCGTGTTACGTGAATACTCATTTTCCTATCTAGAGTTCTGCAGCAACAACCAGCACACATGGGCATTCAAAGAAGCCCTGTGTCAGGTTTATGAAAAATGAATTTATCTTTCACACAAGCATGCACACCTTTCCTTGGAAACTTACAATAAACAGAGCAGTTACACAATATTCTACCACAAAAGTAGTGCCTAACAGAAAAGATTTGGGATTTCATGATCAAACCACTGAGAACAAGATGCTCCAGCAGCTCTATTTCACTATAAAGACACCATACATACAGTAAGATAGAAATCAAAATTCACTGTTAGCATTCCAGTTTTACACATGCCTGCTATTCAGAAATGTGTGTTTACTGCATTTGACTCAAAACAAGATGCTGCTACCAAAAAAAAAAAAAAATAGAGAGTGAGGAAAGCAAAGAAGTGATGATATAAAACAAGCAGGCAACAGGAAAACAGGGTTTAAGAGATTTGCAGATATTCAAGAAAAAAAGTAACAGCCAATCTCAGCAATCCTTTCAGTTTGGTGAAAGAAGTACCTGTCGACTTCCCTGCTTGGAGGAGCAGCTGCTAGTACTTCTTGAAGGAGACAACATTTTCTGGGATGCACCGAAGTTTTTTTCTTCACTCATGATCCAATACTATTTGTTTCACATAAGTTCACTTAGAACACCATTAAAAGGTAATTTGGAAAATGTGTTGGAAGACTCCTCAGAGAAACACTGAACTCATCCTTTACCCAAATGCAGTCCAGTGGCATGATCTGTATCCCATGGACACTCCTAAAAGGGAAAAGAAAAACAAAAAACCAAGTTATCAGATGCTGTCTCTTGTTGCCATACTCTAGCATGAATCATAATAAAGCCTTTGGTAACACAAGCTGAGCACATTACTGTATTTTATAAGAAATAAATTCAACAATCACTTTAAAATAAATTTGCAAGTCTCAAACAGGAATGACATTAATTTTGATCCTAAAAACATTATAATTGTTGCTATTTATTCAGAGGACAAAGTACAGTATCAAGCATCTTTTTACAGATTTAAATTGATAAAAAAATTCATAAAGACATGCAAAGAAAATAATAAATATCTGTATGAAATGGCCCACAATAGACTTGAAGTGAGAAGAAAACATCTAATAAAGTGTCTCCAAAAAATGATGATGTAATCAAAAATATGTCTCTTTTTGTCTGTTCCTTGATAATTTAAACAAGTAAGCACGACTTCAGGTCGCAAGGAAAAAAGAAATTCTACATAAAAGAGTAATACCTGAAAGTGGTGAGCATGAAAACTTAGCTGCGTAGAGCTGCGCATGACCACTTGTACCTGGAACCAGAAAGCTCTAACTACAGTCACATCAGTTGTCCCCGTGAGTGACTGGAAGAATAATTAACAGTCTGTTTAATAACAGGGCTCCTTGCAGCACATGCAAATAAAAGCCACGCCAGGAACTCCCGGTAACGGATTTCCAGCGTGGGTAAAAGTAGTCATGGTAACTGCATTCTTTTTAAAAAAAAAAAAAAAAAACGGAACAACAAATAGAGGACATTACAAAAGGGGGATGCTTTCCAAAACTTGAGGTGGCTGTATATATTGTGTATCACTTCAAATTTTGTTGCCTCGGGCAAAGAATTCACAGTTAGGAAGAGTCCAAGAACAACCACTGAGGAAGGTACGGAAGTTTCCACAGAGAGAAGAGAGATTTCAATGCCGAAACAGGGAGGCACTATTTCACAATTCCCTTGCTTGCACTGTCACAACAGTCCTGAAGCTGGGCTCACTGATTATTGAAGTTTCCCATTCATTTTTTTCTTGAAGATGCTTAAAGCCTATTCTGAGAGAAGCAGTAATTTCAGATCCCTAATAGAGTATTTTGTGCATTTTAAGAGTTAATTTTCCTTAAAAAAAACCACATCAAAAGCCACAGACATGAAAAACCAAACCAGAACACAAAACTTAAACCAGGTGCTATATTTAAGATGAAGACAACACTCTGCAGCAGAAAACTTCTCTGCCTGCTGCTGCAGCTTGAAGCATCCAGCTTTTGAACAGAGACCTTTTCCAATCTACAGTGCTTTCTGGCAATATAGCTTGCTGTAACATTTCAATCAACATGCCCCTCTTTTCACCTGAAACACAATCTCTCTTTATGGCATTTACTTTACCTAGTTAGAAATACTCCGTTACCTCCAGAGCAAATCTGTGATACAGCCCCAACCTCCACAAGCGAGCTGAGAAAGGAACTCTCCTGGGGTTCTTCTAGGAGTGAAGGTGAGTCAGCTTGGTAAATATTCCAGGAACCATCAGAGGGCTACAAAGACGGTGAGCACAACGAAGGTCAAAGAAACCCAGAACAGTAATGTGATAGCAAGGTCTGTGTGATTTGGGCCCAAGAGATGGACTTTAAACTGAAATTATGACTGAGATTAGGAGTAGTGCATTTTGGAGAAGGTATGGTCACTTTCTATGTAAGATAAATTTGTGTGGCATTTCATTAAGAGCTAGTACTTTTAACAGGCTTCAATTTATTTTTTTTTAAAGCAGGTTACAGGCATCTCAGGTTTTTAACTATGGAGTAAATATAAAGGATAACTTCCTTCCTTACTTGCAAGCTCCACTTAGCAAAATAGTTTAATGGTAACATCTGAATTAACAAGCAGAGGTCAAACACTCTCAACAGGAATAGAAACACTCTTCCTGCAAACTCACTGTTAAAATACCCCCTTGAAACCAGGCAGCAAGTGCTTTCCTTTTGGGACACACTTTGCTCAGATAAATCCCTGTTCTCTTCACTGCTCCATGTTCAGAATGAGCACCTTCAGCTTTCATTGGTGACTTATCTGGCGTTTTGGCAGTGATTGGCAGAGTTCATGGCAAGAAACAGGCTCTAAGTTGCAGCAATATGCACTGAAAATTACTGCCATCAGTACCTTGTGGGTATATCTCGTGGACACACTAGATTTAAGATGTACAATGCCCCTTGCCTGTTTGAACACACAGCACAATAGTTGTGATGTCCTGGAAGTTTCAAGTTTAAAAAAAACCCTAGAGGTCTCTTGGACTTCAACACAGAGAGAAGCCATATATCATAGGAATATTTCTATCATCATGTTGCTGGTGTGGAGTCTAAATGAACTTAAAGTTCGGCTACATTAATGTTTTAGGACAGAGCAGAGGGGTACTTCCTCTGCAAATCTCCTGTAATAACTAGGTTTGCACTGCAGGGCAGTCTTGGAACATGGAAACTGAATCCCTTTGGGATTAAATATACTCCAGGACCGCATCCAGTGCTCAAAGCATTGAGTCCATAATACCAGAATAGAGCTGGTCCTGACTAGTCTTATCCAGGGGCTGCTGTTAGGTCTTCACCTTTACCTGACTGAGTACAAGAATCCACTCTTAGTGCACTGCTCTACTTGCTAACATTGACGTCAGAGAGACACGGACTTACGCCACCTAAGAAAGTACTTAAGATCTCCTAGGGCAATGTCATTTGCCCTTTTGGAATCAAAAAGACTGAGATGGGCACGTTTCCAGAATTCAAATGAGCTGAAGATGACTCACTCACCTAACAAGAGGTGCTTGAACAAGGAGCAGGAGACAGGTGAGGTAAATCTGGCAGAGCGCACCTGAAGTATTTTGTCAGTCTACTTCTAAAGTTGGGCTTTTGAATTTTCCTTTATTCTTTCAAATTGATTATTGCATGGGCTGAAGGAAAGGCTTTTCTTACCAGCCCTGAAGAATACACGAGTGAAAAATGTGTCCTCTCTCCAAAGTGCTTTATTCTATTGGTGTTTCCCAGTAATTTAGCTTATTACCTTGAGACTTCCAGATTTGAACATGAAAAAGTGTATGTGAATAATGATCCCCCAACGCCTCTGTACAAACTGCTACATATTCCAGCAACAACTTTGTGCTACTTCTTAAAAATTTCCTTCAGGTTTAGAAAAGAAAAAAGAAAACTGTGGCTGCTCTTCAGCAATAACTCACTTATTCTTCCAGAAGGTGAGAAAACACTGATCCTGCATCCCAACTCGACTGGCTTTCAGCAGCAGTGACTGGGCCTCTCTAGGGCAAATGATATTTTACATTACCTGTGGAAATTAAGGCCACGAGGTATAAGAGCAACAACTTTAAAGCAAGCATAAAAACTAGTGTTATGCTAACGAAGTGAAGATTGTAACTAAAATTGATTTTTAAAGTCATCATGATCCAATTGCTTCAGATTCATTACAACTTGCTCTTTTCCATGCCACAGGATGGCCTCAGAACTGTATTTGTTCCCACATTTCTCTGGAGTACACAGTGCCACTTACTTCGGTCTACTCCAAAAAGACAACTCAAAGGTGTGAGGCTGAGGAAAATCCAAATAAATTTAGGACAGTAATTTTCACAAGTGCTAAGTATTGGCCTAATTCTTTTCTACAAAGTCAACAGCTGCAAAAGTAGGCCAAGAGTATCTCTGCATATGACCTCACCAGGTGCATTTTGAAGAATTAAGAATACATGAGTATCAAATATTACTTAGAGCTACTAGACCATAAGACGATAAACAGCACTTATCTCTACTTATCATCTACCACTAAGAGCCTTATCATTCTACATCAATTAAAGATAATGTAAACACATGATAATATGTAAAACAGGAATACTTTTCTTTTTAAAAAAAGTACCATCCCAGGTTGTCCTCAAACCTTTAAAACTGCACAGGTTCAAAGCAGCCTTGCAGGTATCATTTCAGCTCTCACAACTCTGAAAACAATAAGCTTATAGCAAAATCAAAGATTTTTCATATCTCACAAAAGAAGTGAAATTCAGAAAAAAAAAAGTATAACTACAGTAAAAAATAATCAACATTATGCAATTATTTTTGCTATGGTTCTGGAAGAAAATAAAGCCTTAACAGCTGCTTCAAAGCTGATTCAGCAGTGAAGGAACACTGTAGAGACTCTGAGAAGCAAAACTGGAAGTGTACATCTCATTCTGTAGTCAATTAAGGTTTTTTGGACAGAAGAATAGAAACAACATAAAGCCTGAGGAGAGTGGTGGATACAGCAAGCATGGAACTGAGCAATCCAAATCAGAGTTGCAAGCAACACTGAGTGACTTTCACAGAACTAAAAAAGACTTTGTGCTGAAACCTTTGCTCTGCAGCTATTATTAAATTACATTCACTCACATCTGCCTGGATAAACAAAGCAATAGTCTTTTCCTAGTATTGCTTTCATGTCTCTCTCTGTTATAGTTCAATTTGCCAGCTTTCATCTATCCCGGTGTCTCATCTGGCTCAAAATAGGAAAGAATTATTTACAGGCTACAGATACACCATGTACAACTATTGGAGACGTCTTTTCAAGGCAGGTATTTGCTGTTCCTCAATTACCATAAGATTCACACTCTTGAAGGTCAAAGCACATAAATCCTGTTGTTACTAGCTATTCTCTTTATTAAACAAAACTTGCAGAAACAAACATAAAGCAGTTTAAAACAACTCTTCCTGATAGGCTATTAAACCTATCTTTGAAAGCAAAAGTTCAAACAGCTTAGGGAGACTAACAATAACAGGAAGCATTTCAGAACTGCCTTCCATCAGATAGGTGCTCGCCCAAATCACCACCTCTCTTGAGCAGATGTTTTCATCAGCCATGAAAAAAATACTACTCTGAAGTAGTCTGTGATGCAAAGGAACAGTTCCATCTAGCCTACCTGCTTAAGGAGGCCATTGCAGCAATTAAATCATGCTATGTCAGTGACCCAAAAGAGGAAAATTTAGTTCAAAGGAAACTCTCCTAATTGTCTAATCAAGAGAGGCAGACAGAGAGGGAAAGGGGAAAAGCTAGACAAACAACAACCATATTGCATTTAACAACAGATTACTTTTCATGTATAAAGTTCATCACTTGATGAAAGAAAATCCTGTATGTTTCAGTGCACAGAAAGCAAAACAAAACCCAAAAAACCCACAAAACCAGAAAACAAACCACTAAACAAAACTCCAGAAACAATCCAGTGGAATACAACCCAAGAAAGACATCAAAGAACATGCTTTGATGTCAAGTCTAGTTAGACTCTCCTGAAGCAAAGCAAGTATTTGCTGTTTCGCTAAACTTTGTGGCAGATAATTCAATCCTTACATTAGAAAAAGCTTATATAAATTTAGAAATAGGTCATTCAGCATCCTGAAATATGAGTACATATAAAAATACCACCTTTTCCTCACATCCGCCATAGAAACTGACTATAATACTGCACATGACATGATTCATTTTAAATGCATACTCTTGACACTGTTTCCATCCCCCCAGGAGATCTGTGATAGATTGCACTTGTACAAAAAACCCAAACTTACTGGGTATATAAACTAGATAGATATGTTAAAAGTCTTAAAAAGGTGACTAGTGACACAGAAAATACACGCAGTAGTGGCAGTATTTTTACAGTAATTAGTCAGCTGTCATACTATCTTTTCCACCCAACTTTCAATCACAGTTGAGAATCATAACTAACAGGTCTAACCTAGCTCGCATTCCGGCTAAATTATTAATATTCTTCTCCTCTCCCTGCCCTTTTCACAAGGAGTTTTGCCTAGGGCTTGCCTGGCAGCTCAGGGCTCACTAGCATGACTAGTGCCCCACGTGCCCCTTCCAGCTCTTGGCAGGACTGAACGCTTGACTGATAAGCCCAAAAGGTTATCAGTGGGTTCTTGAGGGACCACAAGAAACAGTTTGTGACCCAGTAACAGAGGGGTCCACAGTCTCCCTGCCAAGAGAGTGGAGCAGAAAACAGCAGCTCCTGAGCTGCGATCAAGCCCTAGGCTGGGAGCAGGAACACCGCATACAGAGGTGCTAGCGAGGTACACGGTCCTCCCTCTGCTCCAGAACAATGCAGCAGCAGCTCTGCTTGCACTGAAGTGCTGTTCAGCTAGAGAAAACCTGACAAAAGATGATCAGGCAATAGAAGAGAGAGAGACAAGCTTATTGTCATTTTCAGTAAGGAAAATAACAGGCACATGGTATCATTGTACAGTCTGTACTCAAAACCTTGGAAAGGCCCATCTCTTAGTGATAACAGCCCTGAGTGGGAAACATTTGGCAGGAGCTTGGTTGTCTTTCATCTTTCTGGTCTTACTACTTAAAGCTTTGCTTTGTTCACTAAAACAAAGATACTTCACTGTGCCCCAAGGCTTATTCAATTTCAAAACTGCAGTCATTATTGCTAAAGTGTTACTGAAATACACACTGTTTGTTTTCCTGGATTCAGCTTTGATAGGCACAATGTTAGTTCTGGAAATATCTGTCAGTCTGCCAGCATGTAGTAATTCAAGATCTTAAGACAGAACTGTCTGCACATCAAGAAAAAGACATCACTTTTCTGTCAAATCACTGAAGGCACCGGTGCAACTTTGAGTCAGACTGGCTCTTTGTGACCTGATGAACCGCATAACGCTGTGAGATGCACAAATCTATCAAGGCCAACATGAAACAATATATTTTATTAAACCAGCTGACATAATTGGTTTAACTATGGAGAAAGAAACCCAAATCCAGTCACCTCTCATCTCAGGTAGAACAGTGAATAGAAATACTGGAAGAGTTTTGGTGGCCCAGGAATGATCCTCACCAAAGTCTGAAGAAAAATATCATGAGGGTGGTGTGAACAGCAAACACAACACAGATTCTTTATCTCATGCAGGAGAGCTACACATGTTCATTAAAGAGTGGCAGGATCCAACAAACCTGCTTTGTCCTCTTTGATGTGCTGTTTCACCTTTCACACTTTGGTATCATCTACTTCCTAAAAAAAACCCCCACCAACAAAAAACAACAAACAAACAACAAAAAAAACCCCACCAAACCAACCAAACAAAAATTTTGATCCCCCTCCCAGATACCTGATTTTCCATGATACACTGGAATTGTCATTTGTCTTGTGTATGTCACTAATTTCTAAAAGAAAAAAAAGGTACACAGGAAACAGCATTTCCCTTTGAGAATGTTTAGTATTTTTCCTTTGCAAGCAGGCCTATTACCTCAAAATTTAAATCTTATTAAGTTTAATAACCGTGGTAACAAGATTCAGTTCTTCCTAGGATGCATAGAAATCCGTTTACGCATTTTATTAAGTGCAAGGAGGACGAGCTATAAAGATGTCATGTTTCTTCTTGATCACCTTAATGTATCTTTAGAGGCTTCTGTCTCTAAGTCCACTCCAGGACACCTCTTCAGTGTACTTTACAACATTAGTATTTATACATGTAGAACTACGGCTTTCTTTTAAATATGATGCAGATTATTTCTTTGCAGAAGTACTTTCACATTATGAGACCTTGAACCAACAAAAGAGGTGTGCGGTGTTCTGAACAAGGGCAGATAGTTGTTAGCAGATCAGTGTTAACTCTAACACCACCTTAGGTGAGGGGCCACTAATTTCTTAACACTGTGCTTCTAAACACGCAATGTGCAAACAAACACCAACACTTAAGAAATACATTGTAGGAAATAGTTACATATAAAGTATTCTGAGGACACTTAGTACTACAAGTGCTAAGTATTTTTATTATTAATGCCAAAAGGTAGGAGTTTGCTAATTCCAAGTTTTCAATAAAAATATAAAAACCCAAAAGCCAACATGAAGGAAAAAAGTATACACAGAACCACAGAATCATCAAATGGCTTGGGCTCAAAGGGACCTTAAAGATCATCTAGTTCCAACCCCCCCTGCCATGAACAGGGACATCTTCCACTAGACCAGGTTGCTTAGTGCTTCATCCAACCTGGCCTTGAACACTTCCAGGCTTGGAACACACACAGTTTCTCAGGGCAACCTGTGCCAGTGCCTCACCACCCTCACAGTAAAGAATTTCTTCTTAATATCTAATCTAAACCTCTCACAGAAATGTGTTCAATTTAAATACAAATTAAAAATGTTAAAGCTTTAGCGGGAGCTCCTCCAGGACAGACAGGATGATGCCTGCAGCTGTCCTTTTGCCTGGAAACACGTGTCACCCACATACATGTATGCAAGTGACAGGAACCATGAGTCACAGGTGCTGTGAACCACACTCTTGGAAGATTCTGCATCACAGCCGGTCTTAAATCCATTCATATTTATGATTGTAATGAACACCTTGACAATGGGAACCAGGAAAGCGGTTCCATGGATCGAGTTTTCTGCACCATTATCTTCATGGCATAGGATAAAGATGAACTGAAAGAGACCTAGAAGCGGAGAGATTCGAGACGTGGGAATTCAGATTATAAATCCGAATGCCTACATGCAATGTTTTGCCTAATTAATAAGAAATAGGAAAGTATCAATCACAATAGCTGGGTCAGACAAAAAAAGATGCAGGTCAGAAGTGAGGGTCTCTGACTGGTTAACAGAGTAGCTCTTGAACCATAAAAGGGATCCTCTCCCCACCTCAAATGATACAATCCCTCCATCATGTCGTCAAGTTCTGAAATGCAGGAGGGGAAGACAAATCCAGCTAGGGTTACCACAGAGGCTCAACTTGGACAGAGCTGGTAAAGGAACTTTTGCCCTTGAAAAGGTAAGAAACTAAACACGAAGCTGCAGAAGTAGCAGCTATGTTTGGGAAGATCAGAAGGTCCATCTCAGAATGAGTGACTTCACGTCAGATCTTGCCCTGCCTCTGCTTAGCTACAAGGGTACAAAATCTAAAAGCAAGTTCGGAGATTGGCCAAAAAAAGAAAACTGTGAATAATGTAACTATTACAGATAGCCCAGAACAAGGAAGACCTACAGAGTTTTAATGCAGTAAGTTTCTTTATACAAGTCTACTACAATATGACATCCCAATGCAGAAATACGGCCTGCGTCCAGCAATAGAGCTCAGAGTTAATACCAAGCTGCTGAGAACTTTTATGGGTCTCAGTAGCAGCTCAGTGCCTCCACTGGCAGGTTAGAGCTCAACTTCATATTCATTTTCAAAGCTGCCAAAGTAATTAAAGAAATTCTTGCTCCCAAGCAATTTGTTACTGTCCTTTCCTGGAGATCAGTAGTTCACCTGCCAAAAAATAAATAAACTGAAAAAAAAATAAAAATCACAGAAGTCTTCCCTGATTCACTTCAGTGGAGCACCATTTGTCACAGCAAGTAGTTCACATACTTTGCTTTGGGATGGTCATCACCAGCCGGTGGTCAAGAAAGTGGAAACAGTGTTATTTTCAATTGATCCAGACAGTTCTGAACAATATTCTGTCCCTAATTTTACATTTAGATTCAGGTTACTGCAAGCTAGCAGCTATCTATTTGAATTTAATTAAAAACAAATGAAATGCCCCGTGATTAAGAAAAGCTTTAGCTACGCTCTCATTCTCAAGTATTTCTAGAGGTTTAAAAGATGGAAGGTTTTAATTAGGATGCCTCAGCAATATGAGAGAATGAATAATTTACAAAGAACTGGATTTGAGCTCAGTGAAAGGGTGGTACAACTAAACTATCCACATTTTTTATTTCTAAAGAGTACATATTTTTTTAGTTTGGCTCCAGTCACTGCAAGCAGGCCACAGAGATGGCAGACAACAACATGAAGAGTTTTATAGTGTGTACAGTCCAACGTCTTGGTTGCTTCATAGCATTCTTGGGGTTGGTTATACTTGAACAGCAAGTAACAAGCTGGATTTTAATTATAGGCTATAGAACCAGCAATAAACAGAAGTTTTTGCAAGTGATGTAGATTCCCCTTAAACAGCTTAATATTAAAAGAGTTCCATCAGTCTGCCTTCTCTCTCTCTACTGTCCTTGCAATCCCTCATCAGTTTTGTGTTAGCTTTTAAAAAGCTGGCATATGGCACTGGCTTTGCTAGACCATCGGGGCTTACAACACAAAAATAAATCAAACCTGTGGTTAATTATATTCAGTGCATAAAGTGAATACTTAAGTCTTACTTCATATAACTCTCTTGATGAATTTCTGAAAAGGAAAATAGAACAAAGCAATTTCTTAGAGGAAGACACTAAAAGGTATGGGGTTTAATAAAAATGTCTAAAATGACTAAAATAACAACATATGAAGTTGCAGGAAACACTGAAAGCTATTTTCTTAACAGATGGCACCCACGCCTACTTCACCCATGCTGACCTACATACTTTTTTCCTTAACTTTTACTAATATTAATCTTTCATTGAATGTGGTTTTTACAATTTTGCCACCAAGCGATACTTTTAGCATAAAAGGTTTGAGAAACTTACTCAAGAATATATTTTTAACATTATAAAATATAGAACGTATAAAGGAGGAAAACATCTTTACAAAGTTCAGGACATAAAATTGCACTTTTGACATAAAATTGTCTTCTCAAGGGCTGTTCAATATTGAAACTCTATGCACAAAGTTTTCATCCAGCCTTGACCAGAAAACATGACATCTGCAGACATTAAAGCATTGTCATAACTCACACTGTCTTCTAGAAAAAAATACACCTGTGCAAGACAAGCAGTGGAAACAGAACCATTGAACTGAATTTCATTATTTTGTTCTACGTGTTTAATTGTGAAAAGGTAGAAAAATTAAATGTATGTATAAAACGAGGAGCTGGAGGAGAAATGTGAAAAAATTTTACACTGAATGGTAATTTAAGTAAAAAACCACTAAGATTTCCATATAAAAATGCACCCAATTATTTCTCCTAACATGTTATACCATTTTTGAGATCACATCATAAAACATGTCCAAAACGCCAAAAATCTTTAGTGTTGTTACACCAAAATAACAACGACTTACATGGAACATCACATTAAAAATAAGTCTTGGAATGACCACTGGCAGTTGGAAGGACGACATTTGGAGAAGTTACGTTATCAGTATTTGCAGTTTGACAGTCTTCTCTTCTGTACCCAAAAAGTAAAAAGACCAGTCCACTGTCTGTTCTAGCAGCAAACAAACAAGGTGGCTGTGGGAGCTGGCAGTGCTCCAGCTCCTATTTCAGACTCTTCTCAAACATGCTGACTTACCTGACTGCTCACCAGCCCCATGACATCCCTCATTATAATGATCTTCCCGAGCAGGACACTCACACTAACAGTGAGAATAATAAAAGAGGTGTTGTTGAAACTATTCCCATGTGGTTCCCAGAGTAAACAGCAAAAAATTGTTCTCTAGAGTGATTTTACAATACCAGTTAGGCAGATCACAGTGAGGGTGATCATTGCTTCAAGTCAGTACTGAACCATAAAACGCAGTGACAAAACAGGCAGGATTTCCTGCCACTCTCCAGTGTAATTTGCATCACAAGAGATGATTCTGGGAATAGATTATCATGCTGAATGGGTATCGCACTTTTAAAAGGTGAAAAGAAAATACAGTACAGCACAAAACATTCCTTGAGGACCTGGTGCTGTGTTCCACCTGGTCATTTTGGCCAATTGAATTAAAATGCTGTTAGAGCCACGCGCCAGTTCATTTATGAAGTGCATACATAAAAATGTAAATAATTTGTATTTGTGTCAAGTACAAAAAAGTTATTGAGTTACTTGGAGAAAAAGACTCTGAACCCTCTCCTTATGTTTTTCTCCTTTTAGCACATTAGTTTCTGAAAAAGGATTTTGAAAATGGGACAAATGGTAGTCACATGCCAGGCTCTGAACAGCATCCAGTGAAAGCTGATTGCATCTTCATGCTTCCCAAAAGAGCCACCCTAAAGTGAAGTTCATTTAGACCCAAAACTGCAGTAAAAGCTTTCATACCTCACATTTTTCTTTCACCTAAATAATAGCATTCCCAGACATAAAAATTTTCACCTATTACCAACTGCCAATCTATTCAGAATTTCATTATTAATCCCAAAATTGGAAAGTATATTTGCTTCTACTCCCTATGGCATGCAGCAACTAATTTTGAAAAGTCTGTCATTTGTTCTTACAGATTGTCCATACAAATCCAGCGTACAGTGCTTTAAAATAATTAAAGCTTCCAATAAATGCTGCTGCCTTGTGCAGACGAATCTGACTTTGTTTTAATTTTGCCTGGGGACTTCACAAATTGCTCAAACAGAGTTCACATCTCCTTTTACCAGTCTGAACAGCTCAGTTTCTCTCTGTCTTCCTCCCTGCCCCATTCCCCATGCCTGGGAAACTTCTCTAGAGCTAGGTGAGGACATGGAAAAAGCATGAAGCATTTGGAAGTTGAAACCAGCAGCTTAACCACCTTACACAGTAAATCTAAGAAACTTAAAACTCACCAACAAGTGCAGGAATTGTCAAGTTGGATGTTATGCATTAAGCATGAGAAAGTAAATACATGTGACAAATGCATTACTTCCCATGTGAACATAATGATTCTCAGCTAATGTATCTGAATTAAGTCACATATTAGTTATGTCTGAACAGAGCAGAGTAACAATTAACATTTTGTACATAAAAAACCACTGTTTTTTTAGATTCAGAACCACTTTCAGGGATGCTGCAGGCCTAACTTTTCTTCAGCTGAGCAAGCAGAGAGACATTATTTCAACAACATTAATGAGCCTTCATGTCCCCATGGACAGAAACAGGGTATTTCACAGGTAGCATATTAAATAAATCAGGTGAAAGCAAACAGTCCAGAGTTGCCACAATTTATCCAAAACCACTAAACAGTCTTCCACTTGATCTGCCCTCTAACATATTGAACCAGAACTTCTTTGCTACTGCTAACTTAAGTAGTTACAATGCTAGTTTTCACAATCATTTCAGAGTTCTCTGAAATTCAAACAGATGCAGTCATATGAATACTTTTGTGGTAGCAATAAAATATTCTTTATAAAGGAAAATACATCTTCCTTACCCTGCACTTTCTATTATGTTACCCCTTGTTCACTGCAGTCTAATGAGAGGAATTTTACTGTCACTTGTGACAGTAGCAGCTTGATGCCACAAGGCCAAAAGGCAATTAAAGGTCACTGCCTATTAGATTACACCAGACTCATAGCAGCACATATGGAAGCCAAGGCAGAAGTCCCTGAGCTCTGACTCACTGCAGAGACTCAGAGATCTGGACGCTGCACTCAGCACCTGCATGGCTGGGCCTTCTGAGCTGGCCCCTGTACTCAGATCAATCAGCCTGCCCCCTGCCTCAGGTGGAAATTCAGGAGGACTGCAGCTTTCCTCTACCGAATACACCTTCAGCAGCTCTGTTCCATTCATCAGGCTAAGAGCTTCTGCTGCACTTTCCGTGGCAAACCCCATAATTCTTGCCGGTCATAAAACTGTTTCATTTCCAATACCTATGCAAAGGATATGCATATTGATATTCACGTTTTCTATATATGCATCTGAAGTGACCTTAGCACCTTGTTCAAGCGTTAATGATCCCTTTCTAATCAAGTCTTAATATGCACATTTATTTTTTCTATGACAATGCCTTTGCGTTTTAATGCGCACATCATATCGAGTGCATTACAGTCACATTTCTGGGCTTTAAGTTAAATGAAATGTGATGCACGGTTATGTAACTGAAAAAACCATGAATTTATCTTCCCACAGGTGACAACTGCATCGCAGAATATGCTGAGTTGGAAGGGACCCACAAGGATCATTGAGTCCAACTCTTCAGTGAATAGCCTGTACAGCACAGCTGGAGCATCCCACACAGAGCCAGACATCCAGGCAAAAGATGGTATTAGTGGTTCCTTATTAAAAGGGCCTCCAGCTTAAAGCCAAAATCCCACTTCAGAAGTGTTTCTCAAATTCTGTGAGCCCACAGAGGATGCACGCTGGAGCGGTTCACGATAAACTACAGCCCATGCAAAGGACTCGTGTTGGAGGAATTCATGGAGGAGTGTCTCCCATGAGAGGGACCCCACACCGGAGCAGGGCAGGAGAGTGAGCAGTGCTTCCCCTGAGGAGAAAAGAGCAGCAGAGACATTGTGTGATGATGTGACTAAAGCCCTCGTTCCCCAACCCCTGTTCCACTCGGAGGAAGGAAGTAGATTTGGGGGTTGAGCCCAGAAAGAAGGGAGGGGTGAAGGGAAGGTGTTCTAAGATTTGGGTTTATTTCTCATTACCCTACATTTGACTGGTAATAAATTAAATTAATTTCCCTCAGTCAAGACTGTTTTGCCCATGACAGCAATTGCTGAGTGATCTCTGTGTCCTTATCTTGACCCATGAGCCTTTCATTATATTTTCTCTGCCCTATCCAGCTGAGGGGAGTGATAGAATGGCTTAGGTGGGCACCTGGTGTCCAACCAGGGTCACCCCACCACAATATCCATTGTGGCAGTCCCTGCACCCTGGTTACCTGCACTTCTTCACCAGGGACTTCGCAAATACAGGATAGATTGAGATTTCACAGCTTGCAGGGGAAGCTAGTTGCAGCAGGAGATGCTGAATCATGCCCTTAACAGCTGTTACTTAGCTATCACCACCTCTTAATTAGTGGTTTCTTTTAGATTTCCTCAATAGCTATATGGTACCAAAGAAACCCACAAAACAACAGAAAGAGGAAAAAAAGCCAACCCAACAAACAAAAACCCCAGACGATTCAAGCTCAAACCATAAACCATATGTAAAAATGTTAAAGGTGAAGTACAAACTATAATCTGACAAGCTAGAACAAACACCCAACTACAGGCATAGAAAATGTTTATTTTATACTACCCTCATGATAAATCAAAATTCATTGAACTTTTAAATTCTAGATTTTGCAGCCTGTCTCAGTCCATACAGTGGAAAATCCAATTTCCTTTGGAGTCCCAAAGCTTGAGCTAAACAATGAATGCTTTTTCTATTTCTTGTGAAGCAAACGTTTTCCCTCAAAAGCTGCTGGTGAGATGCTGAATGGTATTAAGGGTAAAACTATAAATTAGCTTTTCTCAGGGTACATTTTACTTTGCTAACCACTTGTTACTATCATTTTGTCCAGTGGTGGCAAAAATAAAAGCAGGCAGGGAGTGGCAACATGACTCATCACAATGTGTTAAAAACGACATTAACAGTTTAAATCTTTAGAAGGAAAGAGTTGTTGCCCAATAAAACTTGTCATTAAAAAAAAATCACACACAAAGGGACAGGGCCATTCTGCAGTCCTCCTTGTCCTTCTCATCACCAGCACCAAATTATATTGGTGTCCCTCAAGCAGAAACACACTCAGTTTTTTCACTGTCACCACCACTGCTGCCTCTGGACCATTAATGTAGCTGACAGTTTCTACCTTTTAGATAATGTAAGAGCCCCCAGGAATTATAATTATTTCTTTTTGTAACATTTGACAGCTTGTTAGAAGTTCCAAACAAATGCTGTGCTACAGAAAGAGAATTTTCTAGTGTCAACATTTTGATTAATCCTTTATTATTAGGCTTCTAAAATAGAATAATAATTTGATTTTTCTAAAAGCATAATTCCTGCTGTTTAAAATAAAGTACTGCTTGAAGTACATTCAAACACACTTGTGGACAGTCATCAAATTGTTCAGATATTTAAGCACTGGAAGTAAAAAAATCCAGGGCACAAACATACATGGGCAAAACTTAAGGGGGGGAAAAAATAAGGATAATTTTTGCTACTTTTCAAGGTAAAGCATCATATGAAATCTGGTCTTAGATCAAAAACTTTTCCTTTTCTTTAATAACTTCCCATCCTTCAAAAATACAGCAGCAGAGCCCAGGTCTCCTCCAGGAGATCTGGAGGGACACAAGTCACACCTGGACATAAGGGAAGAGCAGTGAAAGTCACAGTAAAACACGCTGCTGCACTGAAGGCTCCTTCTTAAAGCTTTTTCATCGTTTTATTTTATCATTATCATTTTATCATCAATTTATTTTCACCATTACTCTGACGCTCACTATTGTGTCTGCAGGTTACCAGACAGCATGTTTCACTCCCCATCAGGTAACACGGGGAGTAAACCATCTTTCCTGGTCTTCTGTCAGAATGTTAGTGTTCTTGAAACATAAGCTGATGTGGCGAATGTACTTCTATTCTGAAAAGTTCTTGCTATGGTTTGATCACTAAAAAGCTCATGTCTCCACAACAGACACTTTGTGAGTGAGATGTATAAGGTTGGGTAAGTTTAAAAAACTCACTAAACAAATATTGCAAATGTTACGTTTTCATAAATACATCTCTGTTTATTCATCACTATTGATAATTATGCTTCATCAGGTTTGACCATTTCTCATCCCTCATATATGCTTTGACAAGAAGTGCAACAAAAATCTAGGACAGATTACATTCTTGGGCAGGCACACAAGGATAGAACAAGATTAAAACACAATGTAACAGAAGCCCACTGACTGAAACGGAAGAAGCCACTGAACTTTATACACGTAGCTCAAAAAAATTATACCATTAACATTTTACTCAGTCTTTAAAGTAATCTTTATTTCTCTTTGAGAAGTAACTACTTCAATAATCATAATATTTTTCTGCTTAGTAGGAAGCTTCTTCCAGCCTAAAGAAACAAGGTCGTTTCCATTTTGTCCTCAGATAGCTGGTGCTACGAGAACCTGCCTTATGAATTAAAACAAGAATATGACCTTTTCTCTGAAGCATGTGAGTATAAGGCATATAAACTAGGAGTCAGTGAATAAGCAACAGTCACTAGAGGCCAAAGCCATACCTCATCCACTATTACACATGGCAGGATTGGGGATTCAGTCTCATGTCCTCATTACCACACTAAAGGAGCCCACCAACAACTGCAACCTTCTCTTCCACTCTCTTGCAATTTGCCTGCACACAAAACCTTTGCTGTGGCACAGTTGGAAAGAGGGGCCCTATACAACTCCATAGCTACACAGCTGTTGGTCTTAATTAAGGCCATCTTTGAAACATGACAAATCTTCTGCCTTCTGATGTATCTGTGGCTTTATTTTTATTCTTCAGCTGGTGGACAAATGAAATTACCAGAGTTTACATAAGCAAAGGCAGGAAAAATTTACCCCATCTTTTTTCAAAACGATAAGGCTGGCAGAAGCACGTGTTCAAACATATACTGAAAGACAGAGATGGTCTCTTAGAGCTGCTCTTAAAAAGAAGAGAGGCAAGTTCTTTTGGCTTCTCGCAGCAAATTGTGTACATCAAAGGACTGAGTTCATGAAAAGTGTATGCTTCTGCTCAGCGAGGGTGTGTTGAAAACATTTTCACTGGTAAGAATATGGACTATCTGTATCACTTTCTATAAGCAATATGCAGACTCTCACTTCATAAAATCCTCACTGTAATGTCACTAAGAAGGCAACTTGTTTCCATTGCTAAAGTGGGAAGGGTGACCCAGCTGATTGTCTCTGGAACAACCAGACACACAGCAGTCACTACTCTTCTCTGCATTTAAGCATAAGGAATCTAAAGTTTCCATAACAGGAGACAAGACTCATGATCTTCTAAGTTACTTTTGGCTATGCTAATTAGGTATTTCAAGCACTAAAGTTCATAGTCTCTGCCAAAGTAGGAAGCAGTAACTATTAAAAAGGCCTGACTTTTCATGTGTGTGACATACTCTGTCCCTAATCCAGGGAGAATGGTCTGTCACCTTGGCACCACAGGGCCGAGGAGTTCACAACCTCGTCACCCCAACTCAAGCCAAACATCAGACTGACACATTTGGCATTTACAAGCAACAACTTGCCCTAAAAGGTGCATTTAAATGATAAATAATGTCATGCTGTATTAATGAAACTGTGCCTGCATATTCGGTCCACCTTTTCATAATTTCACAAACGTTTGTTTTCTACTGAAACAAGTCCTAAAAATGACTTTATTCTGAAATCATAGTAAATCAGCAGTCCACTTGTTTCAAACAGCTCCTCTGTCTAAGCATGTATTTTCTGGTTTAGATCAAAGTGTCTATGACTAAAACAAAAAAATACAAATTATGCTTCCATGAGGTAGGTAACCTGCTTATTCACCACTCCCATCCACAGATGCCATCCATGATACTCAGATGTAATAGTTTGTTTTGGTCTTAAACAATAACAAAACTAATTTGTTTCAACAGCAACTGGTAAGACAAGAAGTTAACAAACAGCCTTTTTCTTCCCTTCTTCACTTTTTTTTTGCAGGAGATTTACCTATGCTACTATTCACTGGACAAGTTAGTACAAATATTCATAGCTAATTCCAAAAGAAACACATCTGAGAGAAGTGGCTTAAATTTATAGTCATGAGCCTCTACACAAAGAACACCTAGGGTTGTACATCAGTTATTTTTGCATTTATAAGCATATGCATGCTAACAATTGGCGTCTTTTTCCTTCAGAGGAAGTACTAAATTGTTGCGGTGTGTGGGTTCCTTACGACATATTTTAACACAGAATTTTGTTCTGTACGAAGAGTTTTTCCTATAAGACTATTAGTAAAGAGCCAGCAGACAACACTGAGCTACCAATATTCAGCTGAAAAAGTAAAATTAAATACCTTTCACAAGTGAGATAAAACCAAATAATCAATGTACATAATATTTGTACCAAAGAACTCAGCTTGGAATTTTAAGTTGGCAAAACTAAGAGAAAATACCAACAAAGACCAGAATACACAGGGGTGCCATGAAGTTTCTTTTGAAAAAATTTATGTGGACTGAGGATCGCTGTATTTTCCTACATTCAGGAGAGCAGCAAAGAATTCTTCTAAAGGCTCAGTAACATAAGGAAGTTGCTTCTGTAACAGCCATAGATTCAATTTTCAAGCTTGTTAAAATTAATTTAAGATAGCCACTTAAAGGTGAGCAGCAGGTACTGTTTCTTTCCTTTTTCAAAAGATACAGAGCTATTCTGTGAAATTATACCATGTGAGATTTTAATGTATCTCAAAAACCAGGGTGTTACAAAGTATTAATGCACTCCAAGAACATACCAACAGGATTGTACTATGTCAGTTTGAAAATTGAAGTATTATTTTTAAGACAAATCCTAATTCTCATTTCAGTCTTATGCTACTGCTATTAGAGGAGCAATGAAAAATTCCCTTTTTGTAACTGTTCAAATGCTGTCAGTTTTGTTTACCTGTAAATCTACAGGTATCCTTCCTTTCAGCACCTACCAAAGTTGCCTTTCAATGGGGAACACTAGAAAGATAAGCAGATAAGGTCTTGACAGAGTTTCTCACAGGTTTCCTGCACGACTTCATGTGAAGTCACAAACATATCTGTTCCACAGGAACCCCCTCTGTAAATAAAATTGCCACGTGTTGCACACTGGGGTGGGGCAGGTCTGTGCTCTTTTTTGCCATGTACAGAAATGTTTTGAGAGTCACTAGGCAATCACAAAACTTTGGTTTGCTACTTAAACATAAGACTTCCCAAATTTATCAGCGAACTGTTTTGTAACAGTGTTGATAAACTCCGCTATCTTCACAGGTAAAAGGATCCTATAGCAACGCGGCACTGCCCATTGGAGCAGTATGGCACTACCTACCAACAGAATTAACCAAGTGAAAGTGTTCTCCACACCTTGCTCTCCTCCACTGACACCTTTTCAGCTTCTAATTTAGAGAAGCTGAAAACATACATGGTTTTTAATGTGCTGTACAGCAGCCGCATCTAGCAAAGATTCAATCCTTGTGCCTGCTACATAATTCAGTTCTCATGACTCATCTCCAGCTTTCCAGGGAAAAGCAAGTTCCTGCTGGGCATCATAGAGCTAGTGATACCTTTTGCACGCTCACAGGAGGAACAAAGATTCAGCCTAAAAGTTCTCCAAGCTTAAAGCAGTGATTAAGCCTACACAAACACAGGTGAAAGTACAGTAAGAAATTAGTGCAAACAGCAGTGCTATATTCTGGTTTACAAGTACAAGATCCATGTAAGACTATCAAGACAGATTTTTAAAACATCAGTTTATATACAGGACTGTAAGAACTGCACAGTTCAGAATATCCAGCCGTCCAAAACTGCAGTCAAATATGTAAATTACATGCATTTAAAGCCTACAACATCCTAACTGTCCTATGTGCTCTAAAATACTAATCTAGTCCCTACAGGTTTAAAAGGGCAAGAATATATATATTTATACACACACAGAGAGATACAAACATAAAAAAGTTGAAATGCAGCACAAGCAGCTAGCCAGGAAGTTCAAATACATTATCAATGTCCCTGCACCAAAAGAGAAATTGTTAAGTATTCAGAATGCATGGTGACTACATTTACATACTATTAGAGAAGATAAAATGCCACAAATGCCATGGCTGGAAAAATGACTCAGGACAGAATTTTCCTGATGCTAAATCTCACAATTAGTGAACACTCAGGCAAAAAAACCCACCAGCAGGACACGAAGTTTTCCAATGTCACTGATAACATAATCTCAACCTTGCCAAAGTCCTATATTTGGCTGCAGTCTAGAGACAACATTTCAGAATGAGACACAAACCACAGAGTCCAATGATGCAATGGGTGAGAGTCTCCCTTCCTGATTCAGTGGGTGATCAGTGGAAACCCCAAAGCCTTAGACTGAAGGGAACCCAAACACAGCACAACCCAACAAATGGTGTGTTTTAACCCACTTCCCTCAAAAGTAACACAGCTTTGAGGTATTTTTGAACAATTACCCTTGTCTCAGCAGAATAAAAGGCTACGTTAGCACAACTTCAGGTTTACCTATTCTATTTCCTTGCTACTTCCTTCCATTTTTCCAGCCATCTAATTAAGCACAATGTCTTATCCCAAAAGGGGACTGAACCTCTGCCTCTTTGCAGATACACTGTAGTCCTCTCTCATTCTCCATTGACTGAGTAATTCTTCATACCAAGAAGTTTCTTACACAGCTTCTTAGTTCATGCTCTCTCTAGGCTAAAACAGGCTCCACACCAATTTAACCTGTGCTTTCCTTGAGAGAGGGCAACACATCCACGATAGAAGGAAGACTGACTTACAATGAGTGGGTAGGATCACCGCCACTAGGAAGAATCCAAATCTCTTCTTTTACAGAAGTGAAAGTATGAGCAATTCCATTAGGCAAGATGTGGCAAGCTCACATGAGTCTTGCATTGGATCTGAAAAACAAACCAAAAAAATCAGATGAGAAATAAAACTTCCTGCTGCATTGTCCTTTCATACCTGGGAGGCACAAGAGAGGTAACGAGTATAATGTATGAATATCTGAAAATTTTTCTACCTTGTTTCTTGTGCATTCTCCCCTCCCAAAATACTTCCCCAAAATACAGCATCTATAGCTGACATTTTTTTCTGAAAGATATGCATTAGAAATTCAGGTTAGCCACATTCTCCCGTACAACTAAGCAACTTGAGTTTTAGTGTACTAATGCACTAAGAGAGCAATGCATTGTGTAACAGAAACCCTTCTTGCTCCAAAGATCTGGAACTCTGCACAAGGGTGTAACTCTACTGAGGCTGTGGGGATCTTGTCAGCACAAAACAAGACCGAAGAATCCTGCACAGAAATAGATGCCGGGGTACTACTGTTTGACAAACTTGTATCATTATTCAGCCATTGCTTTGAAGCAACATGGAGTTTTGACATTCAGTCAAATGCACTTTTTCTGAAGACAATCCAATTTTACAGTTTTAGCAGCCTGCAGGACTTCTCTGTACAATGTGAACAGTACCAAACAGAAACTGCTTATGACGAAGTTTAACGTGCTCCATTTGAGCTAAAAAGGAACAATGGTCTAGTCTGCCTTTATAATCATGGGCTGCATGGTCCTTCATTCCAATTATTAGATTTGAATTTCTATTGCACCGAGTCAGTTCCCACATCAGTTTGATGATTAATTTTCCATAAGTCTGCAATCAATCAGCCCCAGACAAACCAGTGTCTGAGTACCACATACTGTTTGTAAAAACTAGCACATTGTTAAGCCTTCTCCAGTGCTCTGAGGCTTTCCTGACGTTTCTTCAAAATCAATTTGAGAAACAGAGAATTCCTCAAATTATTTGTGATAACAGTTTTGAATCTCATTACTGTTACAATTTAGCTTTTTCTTAGCTATTATTTCTACATGCTGTCATAGACTACAGCTTTAATTCAGTAATGAAATTAAATTCTCCTGCATTTCTTGAATTGACATTACTGCCCTTATTTAATATTATTCTTACAGTGTTAGCATATTTTTCAAGGAAAAAGGAAATTCTTTTCCCTGTTTTCAACTCAGAATTTTGAGCTGTACTTTTGCCTTCTCGTATCAGCTGTCTACATTTAATATCTCCTAATTTCACATTTACACTCAGTTTCTTGCTTCTTCTATATTGATTCCTAAAAGTGCCACTGTCCCCATCTGGTTTGTAGTTTAAACATCCGTGATTTAATTTTAGGATAATTCAACACATGAACTTGTGCATTTTTAATCATCTAAGTATTAAGGGTGGAAGTTTTTAAAACTAGAGTAAGAAAGGATACTTGATGTGTTAACTTTGATATTTTTGATTAATCTAAGGTTCTTTCATTGTACTGCCTTTTAAGATCAGAGTCCTAAAATAGCTACTAATATAAGAGCCTATTGACATTTTTAGCCTGTAGGAACATGCAGTGGGCAGAGGCAGCTGAAATAACAACATATTTGAGTAATGAACCAGCTTTAAGATTTTATTACTCAGACTTTCCCAAATCTATGGCTGGCATTTTTCCCAGTAACTCAAAAATTAGGCTGTTCTACATTTGAAACTTCCAACTAATCATATATTAAAAACTTCTCATGGTTAAGGCAACAGAATAACCTTATAAAAAGCCTTTGAAAAAAACCCAACAAGTTAGATCTGAAAAATTCATGCCTTTAATTCTCTGTGCTATTTGCATGAACAACATAGGAAAAACAGGAAAAAAATTATCTGATACAGGTTACAAAGAATTATGTTAGTTACTAGGAGTATATTACATACCATACTGAAGTAACAGGGACCCTAGGACCCTAAAGGAAAGTGACAGATATAAGGAGACAACCTAAGCATCCTTCACTGGGCACCTTAGGACCTCAGCAGCTCAGGAAGCCAAGGCTTGTAGCAACCACTTTGTATAAAGCCAAGCGACACCTTTGTTGTTCCACAATCTCTCCGCATTTTTGCATAGACATCAAGTTTTCCTCCTTCCAAAATGAAATCTCCCCCACAATTTGCTGGTCCAAAAAAGGTTCCATGTTCCCCCTTGGTCCCCAAACCACTGTACTCAAGAGATCTTTTCTGATCAGTGAGCATAAAGAAGCACTCACATGATTTTGTTCCTGAGTATTTCGCAATATGGGTGCACAATTTCTAAAATCATCTGGGAAATCCAGATCAGCTTAACGGGCACTGCTGATTGATTTATAACTTTTTTTTGTGTCTGTGTAATTAAAAATAACCCACAGTTGTACAGACATACTCACAAACATCAGACATCAGAAAAATTGTAGAGTCTGATGCACTGGGATAGAAGGATAAACTGAGCAATAAACGTATGTCTTGGGGTGACTGTGCTGTTGTATCCCCTACCATTGCTCTATGCCCAGACATGATTCCTGAGCCTTTCTATGCCTTTAAAACTGGATGCAAGAGACAGGAAAAAAAACTGAGCGAACTTTTCAAAACAGTTTGTGCTTCAAGGACACAGAGATTAGCTACTTCTGCGGCGGGCAGAGGAAGCACTTCTTCTGGCTTTTCGCTCATCTTTTTTCGGCTCTGTTTCTTCGGAGAGGGACGGAGAATTGAGGGTTTTTTTTTCCTCTTGGGACTTCGTTTTTTTCCCTTCTTCTCTTCTGGACTTGTTCAGAACACCAGAACATCAGAACCCCACCGGGGGACCTTCCACCGGCCTGGAGGGGGGCCCCCCACGCCGACCCAGCTCCGAGGAGGAGGAGAGAGACCACACCCACAGAAGGACTCTAAAATCTTTCAGGTTTTCTCTCCAGAGCGAGAGATTTTATTATTTAGCATTATTAGTATTGTTTTCCTGTGTGTTTGTTAAATAAATAGTTTTATTTTCTCCTTCACTTTCCTCTGAGGAAAATTTGTTTTTTCCCGAACCCAATTGAGGGGAGGGGTGGTTTGTAACCTGCCTTCCTTTGAGGAGACGTTCCTTTTGGACGTTTCCCTGAATTTGGCCTAAACCATTACAACATATCTCACAGTGGATGACTGTAGCTCATGTGAACATCATAGAGTGATGTCCATTTAATGCAAAAACTGAGAAAATTAATTATTTGGTACCCAAGGAAAAAAAAAGAATGAACATGCAATATACAGCAATTAATTAAGCTGTTTTGTACTGTATTAGTCCTAAGGAAGCTACACATTTCTAACTATTTCCAGAAAAGCCTACCAGGAGTGTAACAAAGTCTGGCAATAGAGAGCAATTTGGTGTAAGTCTGCATCAAGCAGAACTGGGCCCTTGGGGAAGAACCAGCCAATTCTCTCCCTACTCAAAGTTAGCCATTTATTCCCACAGCAAGTTCTACTAAAGCTGGTAGCAACAAGACTACAGAGTGAAATTAGAGTGGAAAATTAATCCAATTAATAACAAAGGGAAAAAGCCAAATTTTTAGCCATAGTGTTTGCAGAGTCATTTCACTGCATCAACATGCTGCAAGCATAAAGATGATGAAAAGAGCAAACCAGGCATCTGCTGACTGGAGGGTGGAGCAGAACTACCTCTTTCAAAAGCAACATGGGATTCTACGGGGATTTACACGGAGAATGGAAGCAGGAACAAAGCAGGAACAGTAAGAAAGCAAATAACTTCTCCACAACAACCCACACCAGACACATCTTCTAAAATGCAGAGTTTAATGAATGTAAGCAAAAGTTAACAGTAATGCCAAGTCTGAAACCAAACATTAAAATCTTACAGTTTGGCTGATGGATAAGCTAGTCTCAAGCGTCATTATACAGTGCTAGCTTTAATTGCTCCCAGCTAAATATAGCTTTCAGAATTTAATAGCTCCCCCTCAGCTTTTCTGTCTTTCAAGGAGGGAAAAATCTTCTCGTTAGAAAAAGCACACAGGCATACACAGTGGCATGTTACCACAGCGAAGCAGGAAGCAAACCATTAAGATGATTACATTAGTCCCCAACACTCATTCAGAACTCCTGTTTTTGAAGAGACCAAATGTTTCCCTGTTCCACCACTCTGGTTCCAGTTACAGCAGGTGATGGAAGTATGCATACCTTTTCAAACTAAGCCATTTTGCTGCTTTATTAGCAGACTGTAAATCCTGCTTGCCCTGTGCTTCCAGTCAAAGACATCGTCTTTGCCAGCAGGCTGCCATGGTGCCCACACACTTCTTCCTGTGCCACCTCGCTGGGCACCACGGGGCAGGACGAGGAGCAAGGCTGCACACACATACACAGCCTGCCCCTTCCCTGCAGCCACTGCACTGGCACAACTTACACAAGGGGGTCCAAAATCTGCTACAGCAGCTGAGACTGCAGCACTCTGATAAAGGCATGAAACAAACTCTGTCTTCTGCCTTCTAATGCCCAATAAAGATTTCAAAAAATGTAACAAAAAGTTCCATAGAGCAAGCTTCATTTTCCCCTCTCCAAGCTGATAACGGGTTTCACTCAGAAAATTTGGCTGACAGTTAGAAATGTGTTCTACAAATTCAGCATTTCTGTCCACCTTCATTTTAGAGGTCATTATGTAATTAAAGGGCTCAGAGTTTCTCTACAATCCATGGAGTTAAAAGTAACCACTACTGCAATGACAAGTCTTTCCACTTTCCCTCAGGCCATAACTCCAAATTTCATTCTCTCCCCTCCAAACCATCATCTGACCATGTAACTATTTTCTCTCTGGATTCATCCACTCTCTTCTCCTTTACTGAGTGGGGAAAGGAAGAAAAATGCTACTTATGGAAAATAAAACATTTACCAGACCATATGAATCACCAAATGCCACATTACCTGGCCCTTCACTTCAGCTGTAAAATTCCAGGACTGCCTGTGTTACAGCTGTGCAAGCACTGCAGGAACACCGCCTGGAGGGCTGCCAAGAAGTACCTACTACACTGAACAAGACCAAAGGTAGTATGCCACAGATTTTCTGCCCTCTGACATACCATTGCTGAGGTGCAGACCAGGCTGAATAAAACAGGTTAAAGGAACCAGATCTGTTTGCTGCTTGTGAGAGGTTTTAAAGGGAGCCTGCTGACATGCACTGTTCTGCACTGGGACATCCGTGCTCCACTGCTAGCTGAGCTGCCCCAGAACAGACAGGCTCCCTACTGTCAGTGCAGGTGCAGACTTCATTTACCAACTTCTGATTAAGCACAAAAATCACAACACTCATTCCCATTAAGATTTTTCTTTCTGAAGTAACAAATCAAAGTGTGGATAAATAGCATCAAAAATAGGGATGAGTACTGGAGGCACTTTGTATACTAGATCTGGTTACTCTTACAGAACATGTTTTTATTTTAAAACAATCACAACAGACTATTTAGAACAAATGCAGGTCAAAAAAAACCCCGCAAAACGTACAAAATATCACCCATGTACTATGGATAAATATAATCTTACAGCTATGTGTCAGCTGTCATGAATCAGAGCTCAGTGCCCCAGAACTCCACGGGGCTCTTCCGAGTTGAGCTGTTCCGCTCTCAGGCAGCGGCAACCAGACAGAGGCAGGGCAGGCAGCCTGTCAGCCAGGGCTGCACAAGCACCAACCAGCCTCTCAGCCTCTCCCCACATCTGAAATCACCACATAAGGTGCAGTGAGACACACCACATGCTGCCTTTTAAGAAATCAGCAGAAAAACCCACACAAGCGAAAGGAGGGGAGAACAGTGGAGATCTGCCAACGCAACCGCGGCATCAGTCCGGAAAGAAAGCACGCAGCTACGGTGGACAGTCACACAATGCTACTAAATCTGGATCTGGGGATTAGCAGGAGAGAAAAGATACCAGAAAACGGTAATTTGTTTTCTTGTCATCTGTAATACTGAAGAGATTTTTCTCTCCTCTCCAAAATTAGAACATCTACTGTGTAACTCCTTCCCCTCTTGAGAGTCACGTGTATACAAAGAAACCCACCAAAAAAGAAAAAAAAGCATTATCAGCCTCAGGTCAGGACAATTGTGGCCTAAATAGTCACAAAACTGTCACAGAAGCATTAATTCAAAGCAATTATGTTAAAACAACAAGATCCATCACAGTAAATATAAAACATCCACCAGAATAAATACCATCCTGCAGAAGCTTCAACCTAATCACAGTATGTTTATTCAGAGACATTTTCTTGGACAAAAAAACCCAAATAGATGTGATCAGTCAGGATGTCTATAAATTCCAGAATCTAGTTATTTACCAGATGTTTTTCTCTACCTCTGATGACCTCCAAATTTGCTTTAGCTGTAGCAATAGCTGTTGATAAACCGTGGCAACAGCTACTACTGTATTTGTGACTGAAAGAAAACGACATATAATTAACTGAAAATATTTATGTCTATTCACTTAAATGCAACTTGAGGGGTTTTTTATGTTTATAAAATATGTAAGGTCACATTTAAGTGAAGGGTTTCACATATATTGGCTTTCCCCTTCTCCCTTGCACTTTATGTATTTCCCTGCTGATTCAAAGCTATACTCTATCTGGGTGTTCAAGGTTACCTCAGGAGGGGGGACAGACTCTAGAGATTATTTATATGGCAGGACTTCAAACAATTGATCCAGTATATCTCAAGTGACTCGATAAAGAGGCATTAAAATAATGAGGAGAGAGAAAGATAGGTGAAACATTGCAGCATTTCAGAGTCACTCAGCAGGACTCTCCTGCTCAAGGACTCTCAATTATGAGACAAGGACACTGACCACGAAGGACAAGGTGACACACCCAGGGAGGGATTTACAGATGAAAGTGAGAAGTGAGAGTTGTTGGGCACCCACACAACCTCCAACCTCGAGGCACAGGTAAAGGAAAATGAGAATGTGACCAAGAAGGACTCTTATCTCTGATTGTTTGATAAAGGGCTGAAAGTCCTAACACAGATCAGAACAGGGTTCTGCCAGACAAGTAATCTGCCCGGGTAAACAGGCATGACGAGATAAAACATTCTAAAGTATTTGTGCACTTACAAAAAAGAGGCCTCCACTACAAAACTGATGAACTTGAGTTAAATACAAGATTAAATATCATGGGGACACACAGCATCTTAGTGGCTAAAACACATAGTAAAATGCACATGCTATTCAAAAAAAAGCCCATAGAGATAGGGATGGTTCAAATATACACCACTTAGAATTGTGATACATTTAAACAAACCACCCCAAACACAGCACTGCAAAAAAACTAATAGAATCTGATTGAGGCAAAAAAATAAAACAAAAAACACCAAACCAAAACCAACCACACTTAAAAATGACAGCCTTGTTCAGAGTCTGCAGTAGTTTCAAAGAAACCAGCCTTGCTACAGACTCTATTTTATTAGAATGAAAAATATCCCAGTGAGTTGGGCATTACAGGAGATTAACTTCTGACTCATGTGAAGTTTAAGTAGTCAGGTAGATTGAGGAGTTCAGACTCTATACACTGAAAATGCTGAGTTGCTGCTTCATTAAATGTGCATAAACAAATCTGGAAATGCCTCATGGGATGCAGCATGCAGTAGATAACTCGGAAGATTAAATAGGCCCAACTAGATAAGCGCTTCCTCACATCTCCCAAAAGGCACAGAAGAAGTTGATTAAAGAAGTTGCACCGCAGATGTTAAAGTACAGGAATAAAGTTATAGCTTTAAAAAGATTTTATTTCAAAGATATTAAAAACAAAGTGCTTCAAGAACTCATAGAAACTATGTGAAGTAGTAACGTGGAAGTGAAAATTTCTTAGTAAAGAAACAAACATAGGATGTCTACTATGAAACAGACCTGGAAACTAACAAAACCAGCATGACATTAAGAGTAACATCTTCATGAGCATTTGTGAAAAAAAACAGATGAAACCACTACAGATTTCTGAAAAAAAAATCCCCAAAAAAACCAGATTAAATTTTACATAGAGTTGCAAATAAAAAATTAATGTATTCTCAAGCTATTGTGTCTACTTCATCTCTAGCCAATAAAATAATTTGAAACCTATAATCTAAATTTCTAAAGCAGACAAAAAAACCCAGTTGGAGATACTCTATGATGGCAGGAGAGCAAAGAGAATACCTGTCCTCAGAGCTGAAGCTGAGGGGAGAAAAGCAAAAAGAAATCAGCCCTACTACAATCAGTACCATGCAGTCAATAGTAACAACGTAACTTTTTACAAAAAATTAAAAATCAGAAATCTTAGATCTCATCTGGACCTTACAACACCTGCATTAAAAAAAGTTGGTAATGACCTTATTTGCTAGAATTGCAAAGTGACTAAGTGACTGGCCACAGACAATAAAAAGTTGTCAGGTTGGACACAGATCACCAAAAGAAGTTGCCAGGAATTATCTTGGGGTTAAGTTTTATTTAACAGTCCTACTACTGGCAAGGGAATTGAGGCGTCTACTAAAAGTTGCCGCTGACAAAAAGTACAGAGGCACGTCTGATGCACTGAACAACCAGGACACCAGGGGAGAGGAACCACATGAACAGAAGCAGTGACAGGAATGCAGTTCATCAGCCCTGGAGGCAAGGTCAGGATCCCAGGAGTAAGACAAGCAGAAGCTCTTGTCTTGAGGAAGGTACTCACATGCATGGAATACATGTCTGATCAACTCATCACAAAACTGATGAAGGTATGAAAAAAGAGCTACCCATGATATAAATTAAGGCATTTCCTACAGAGCCACATAGGGAAGCATCAAAAAAAGGCACTGCCAGTATTTAATCTGGTCAGGAAATTAAAAAAGAGCACCTAAGACACAGATGAAATATATATATATATAAAAGTTTATGCAAGGAAGATTGACAGCAGAATATTGTCCTGAAATTAATACTATGAGCATACCTGATCAGTCATATCACAAGATTCTCTGCATCTCTTCAAGTCTAAATGCAAGTCTCCTAAACTGACTGGGGGAAAGAGAGTCTTCCTTACATGAATAGAGAGAAAACTCCTTTACAAAGGGTGCAAATGCTCTTATAAATATTGAGAGAAAATACCAAATTTATCCAGCTGGGCATACAACCTGGTTGTGGGTACATTTAGCCAGAATCCTGGAATAAAGTTTTAGTCCAAACACATAAGCTCTGAAATAATTTGTTAATGAGACAAGCTTTGACTATTTTAAGATGATGCCTGGTAACTTTACAAAAGGGAATATACAAATGCATTGACTGCAACAAATACTGAACATGAGAATTCAGGAACTCTCTTCGAGTCATATTATGTGTCAGTACGGCCACCTTCAGCAAGGAAGTCTTTATATACCACTTGCCAATGTTATTATCGCTGATTTAATCTGGGCTGCAAACTGACCTTGCCTTAATACTCTTAGGTTTCCATTAATAAAAAGAAATTACTTCAGCTTTACTCGCTTCCATATATTTCTTCTGTGCAAAGTTTTTGTGTGTCTTTATGGGTTTTTTTTACTGAATACAATTTTTTAAAGTGGCAGATCAAGGAAACAGTACCTTTTAGAATCTATGTTTAGGCTACCAGCCATAGGTAGCTTCAATTACATCAATTCTGACAATGAAAGTTATGCATATTTTCTTCCTGATTTGATGTCAATGTTTTGCATGTCCTTGCCTTTCCAAAGAGAACTACAGTCCCCAGAGTTCTGGGACTCAGACACAGAGAAACAAGTACTTCAGAAACTGAGTGCAAGGAGGAAGTAGGAGATCAGAACAACTCCTTTCTTCAAAGTCAATCTGAGCACAAATCTAACCCATCTATGCCTTGCAATTTTTGTTTGCAGTCCTACATTTCACAAAGTGTTTTCACATGCAAATGTGTCAGTGGCGTTCACAGACTGGGCAAAACAGCTTCATAAGATGACTTGGCTGTATTTACTCAAAACACCCTCATGATTTCCAAGGGCCAAAAAAACCTACAAGGAATAAAAAAGCAGTTTGGTAAACCGGAATAAAAAAAGAACTTAAGTTTTGTATGTTAACATATAAGAGAAAATACAAAATCCTGTTTTCCTGTCCTTCATCCCCAGTTCCATTACCAAATACCACCCTTCCTCTCAGCTGTAAGTGCATTATGCTGGGCTAACATAGAAGATACGATTTTATCAATAAATTAATGTACAACAAATGCACAGCCTATACCATCTCTCTTCTTAAGTAAGCCATCACAAGGTAGCTCAAGTAGCAATGCACTTGCAGAATGTTGAGCAATGATATTAAGGAAGAAAATCCCTCAAGAATTCTAGTTCTGCAAGTTGTGAGTGTTGAGAGACAGACCATAGAGAGAAAGGCATTGCATCTTTCCAATAGTCAAGAGACAAACTTATTTTTCTTTTTAGCTTAGAACATAAAATTCACTTAACAGCAAGCAAAGATGATCCTTTTGTAGAAGGGCTCTGGAGACTGAACTACTATTTAAATTTGAGCAAACCAGAAGCAAACAACTCTCATCCTGCATTGAACAGAAGGGTGTGTTTATGCTAACCATGCATTCTAGTCATATTAAAGTAAATAATGCAAACTCACTTGACAAGGAGTGCTTGGTGGTTCAATGAGAACTGTCATGTCTGGAATGCCACGACTGAAATGGCATCCACAGTTAGGACAACACCAATGTTTTCAAATGCTGAGCTGTGCCCCAGAAACCAAGATTTCCCAAGCCTCTTCAAGTAGGAAGCTGTTACCACCACAAACCTTTCCCAAAGTGAAAACAGCCACTTGATGTCACTGAGATACAGTCACTGTTCTACCAACGAATTACTATGAAATTAGGAAAACCACTTCTTTAAAAATAGAGGTGGCTGGAATACAGCCAGAAATAAATGGGAAGTTGCATTTTCCTTGCTCAGCTTATCAAAGTAATCAACTAGGACTAAAAGTAGATCATTAAACTTTTCTGGTGAAAACAATTACTTGCATGTATTTAAAAATACTCTATGGTGTCCCACTACTTGAAATTTGATCTTTTAAAATGTAATATTACCTGCAAGGGATCTTCAGTACACCAACAATTGCACGCACATGGCATGGCAGAAGAAAGTGATATTGTATACTTTAAGTGTTCCGGCAAAAAAGGAAGAAAAGAATTTATAAACCACACTTACCAAATATGCCATTTTTGTCAAAGCCTGACATTTCTTTTTTTTTTTCCCTTCTTTCAAAAACAAGCAAACAGCAAGTGTCGTCAGTGAAAGTGTTATCCTGGCAATGGCTGTGCTGTTGATTCTCAAGTGCAAGTGTTGATCCTGCTGAACTTCAAGTATTAAAGTACAATATATTATTATACGTAGGAAAAACAAGCTGTAAAATTGTGTCCATGTGTGTGGAGAGAAGACTATGATTCAGCCATCCTGTGGAAAATTCTAACCTCTTATCTCTGAATCTGAAATGAAGTTCCATAGTTACTCAGTGAGTGAAAAAGCATGATTTCAGCAATGCATTTGTATTCTTATTCTAAGAAATAGGATGTTAAAAAAGCTTGTTTCACTACAACACACTGGATATCAGCTAAAAGTCGAGAACTTACTTTATGCACAGTAGCACTTCCTACCTTGGCAAGTTCTCCTTCCTCAACAATTTGATATTCTCTAAGCACTGGAAGATATTTAATAAGTGAGCCTTACTTTTATAGGGTTTATAAAGTTATCATAATTTTGATTGTGTCCAGGTTTAATGTCTTACAGTTGAAATCGGTGGATTTGAAAGACAATAAGAAATCCACAAGTGAACTCACTGATAAAACTTTTTTTTTTTTTAAACAACAGGAAAGAATGAATGTGTTTTATACTTCCTGAATTTCAGCAGCTGTGGCAGTAGTGTAAGAGCTATGAATTGTTAACTTCCTAGTTAGGTCACTCAGTAAAACAGTATCAGTACCATTCAGTTAAGGAAGACAAGAATCAATCATAATACTTTGGCTCGATATTTTTGGCACAGCAATTTTCCTGGAATCTAAACCCAGCTGGCTGCCTTCTCAGCCTAGAAGTGATACAGATACCACAGTTGTAGGCAAATGTGGGTCCATGATACATACTTGTTGTCCATCATTCTATTCACTAAATAGTAGTTGTTGACACTAGTAAGAGCACACCCACTGAATTCAAATCTTAAAAACCAGTATCTTTCTTGCCAAGACATGACAAAGGCCTGTCGACCAACACCTAAACTCTTTTCCTTCCATTGTTTGACCTTAATCAGAAAGCAAACAAGAAATATTAACTCTTCTTTCCTAAAGTGGTTGTTAGTAGAGTTCAATAACAGGACAAGATCTAGCCCAGATTCTCCTCTCCTCATATACATATTGCCGTTATTTGACTTCAGTATCAAGCAAATTAGAACACCCCAGCAGTCCTTCCCAAAACTCAAATTCTGTCAGACAGACACCACCAATCCTCCACAGGAAGCCTACTCCAACAATGGTTGCACCCTGTGGTATGAGAGATGACCTGTATCCCAACCACAAGGTTGCTTATTAACTTCATTAAAGCCCAGGCAAGATCAGAAGCAAACACCAAGACTCTGGCTGGCTTTTCAAAATTAATTTGTTCGTCTAAGATTTTGAAGAGCAGAACTGCACTACATCAAGTTGCAAAATACGCTAGTAAAATTATCACAGAACGGTTCAAGTTGGAAAGGACCCTCCAGTTGGAGGGCATCTGGTCCAACCCCCCACTCAAGCAGAATCACCTGGAACGGGTCACCCAGGACCACATCCAGACAGCTTTTGAGTTTCTCCAAGAAGGGAGACTCCATCTTCTCTGGGCAACCTGTGCCAGTGCTCATTCACCCTCCCAGTGAACGAAAAACTTTCTGATGTTCAGATGGAACCTCCCCTGTTTCCATGCCTATTGTCTCTGGTCCTCCCACATATCTTAACAAGTGACAAAACCATTATCAGAATGTTATCTTTTGAGGAAGCTAAACATGGCTGTTCCGAGTGATTCAGCTAACCCTATTTACCAGTAATAGCAATTAAGATGGAGTTCTGACAAGTTTCCAGGGTAGACCATGGAGTCCTATTAATTACTCTTATTAGCAAATATAAAGTTAGGGAGAAGTCTTCTCTTCAGGCATAGTCTTAATGTCTTTTCCTTTTTTTTTTTTTGTTTCTTTATTCCAATATTGCTTATTTAAAAAGCAAATACCTTCAATCTTTTAGCAAAAATGTCAGCTCCAAATAGGAGCTCCAAATGCATTCTAGGGGGCCTACCTTCTTTTGAGGTGGTGAAGTCCTTGCTAAAAAGATGGACCTGCTACCCAAATGGCTGCACAGTTCCCATGAACTAAGAGCTCACGTGTCTCTATGCTGCACAAACACAGATACATCCAGTTCAGGGGGGAAACCCCACACAGTTACCAAACTGTAGAAGGGCATCTCTCAGCAAGTACCATCCTGCCTTCCTTTGGCAAGCAGCAAGGTATCAGGGAGTGAACCTGAGAAAGCCACCACAAACTCCTAACCGCAGTCATCTTAAACTAGCAGAGACTCAGTAGCCCACATCCTTTGGAGCTTGCTTCATCTGCTCCCAAATACACAGACAATAATCACTTGCCTGTCTTCAGGATCGCTGTTGCTACTGATGATTTACATATTGTTATTTTAAATCAGTCAAGCACTACCACAGAACATTAACAGACACTTGCTGTTTCTTTTTTTAAGGTATACGAGACTGTCAGTGACTGAATCACATTCATAGTGAAACTTCCTTCCTCCCATCATAAATTGCTCTTAAATTCAGATTTTATTCTGTCAAAGCTTTGTGTAGGGAATCTCAGCACCTGTATTTGTCACAAGCAAGAGATACTGAAAAATGATAGAATCATTCACTCTCCTTCAGAATACAGTATTTTATCAGACTATTAAACAAACTTCTTTTCTGGCAGTACAGTTACAGCAAATGTAGTCTCAGCTGCCAGTATGAGCAAGATGCATTCCACGTCATATTCAGGGCAGATGCCATGGTTATGCCTCACAGCCTGAGGTAGCACCAGAACCTTTTTGACAATAACACTTAGCAAGAGTGGTCTCGAAGTCATATGTTGTCACTGCAGACAGGACAGAAAAAGTTCTGTAAAAATAAGAATTGTACATTCCACTTCAGCAGCTATGAGCATGAAGTAACTCTATCCCTCCTTAAGGCTATTTTTCTAGGCACACTGACAAAGCAATTATCTTGGAGAAGAGGGAGACATTGCAACAAAATGTTTTTAACATGCGTGACTGGCAAGATGGGAAGAAAGTAGTACCAGAGACCTATATCCTACTCTGCTCACATGAAAACTTGAAGGGCAGGACTCAACCTTCTGTAACAAGCAGAATTAACAGTGACACAGATGGGCTTGTGCACTGAGAAGGATAAAGTCTCCTGCACACATGGTTCTTTTGCTGATTGCCAGGCTGTTCAGAAATTGTCTCTTCAGGGGTTTCAGCTACTCTCTGGGCAGAGTATACATGTGAGGCAAACTGAGTATATCCACACAGCTGCTCCTTATCAGAACCATTAACACCAGGAGCTTCATTCATTTCCACCAACAACTATATGAAAGTGGAACAGACTAAAATTGGAACAGTAAAAAATGTGTACACTGTGACTAGGAAAAGCCTCCAGAATTACGAGAATAAGTGGCATCGGATAAGAGAGAAGTGACCTAAAAGTGACCTAAGTGACTGGCACAAGAGACAGGAGATTACAGTTGTGATAACAGACTCTTTGCAGTACCATCATGAGCCATAATAACAGAATTGGCTGCAATTAAGATGGAAGAGAAGTATGACTGCATTCAGTAAGGGAAATTTTTCAGATTTCTACCCTGAAAACATTCATCAGAGGATACACAGAATGGCCAGAAAGCCCAAAACTTATTTCTTTTCTAATGATAATAAAAAAAGTCATTACTGAAATTCAAAAGATACCACTACAGTAAACCCAGAATAGTTACAAACAGGGATGAGTTTCTCACCTTTACTACTTTGTATTGTTACTGTCTTTGTTCTAAGTATAGCAATTACATACAAGTGCTGCATGACAACTGTAGCATCACATACTACCACGGTCTTGCTGTGATTTTTTTTAAGGTTTAAGTACAACCAGCACACAGGAAGGATCTGAAGATGACTTATAAAGTTGCTAATATGTAAAGATGACTCAAAAGAAAATTCTTCTTAATTCTCAATCTATGCATTACATTGGAAAGCAGAGGAAAGGGAGGTTTGTTCGCACACCCATGGTAATGTAGGTGCCAAAGAAAATGTTCAGAAGGAAATAATTAAGTGTTGACATGGCAGCAGCTGTGTTTGCCAACCTAAATATGAATCAGGCATCAAACCCCCACAACTTGAAGACTAGAGAGGAAATGTTCAGTTCAAGTACTTGTGGTTTAACAACTGGACTTGAAAGTGAGAAATCTAAAAACACAGACATACGCACCTCGTGGATGGACAAGGAATGCAGAGCTAGCCTAGTATGCTTTTCAATGACTTCGAAGAAAGAGTTTTCACATTTGGTCTAAACTGTTATAAATTTGAAAAATAACAGAGACACATAAAGCATCATATCTGCAGCCTTCCTCCTGTGACTTACCAGATGCTATTAGGCAGCCACTATCTTTATGTCAGGATGTCTGTCTCACAGCCAGATATACAACGATTTAGTTTAGAGGTATCTCTAAGAGCTAGATGCACATAGCAACTCTCAGTGCACTACTTCAGCTTAGGGCTTAGAGGTCAGTGAAAGTCAGTTCTCTCTCCTATTGCTCCTCCTGTTGCACATAACAGGGATTCCTGTCAAGTCTGGCTTATCAGTACGTATTTTCCACAGAAAACTATTCAAGAGGCATGTCTAGAATAACCTGCATCCAAAGACTCAGAACCACTAGCAAACAGCAGACAGACATTACAAAAACTGCTCAGCACCTGCCAGGTTGAAAGCAGCTCAACTCTATTTCTTTACTTCCATGGTTAACATCATGGAGTGCCCAGACACTGAAATAGGATTAGGCCCTGCTGTGCTCAGTGCCACACACCAACACGTGACTTCTACCCTAAGGAGCTTGCTCTGAGTCAGGCACACCAGACAGGCAGGATAGTAGAGGCTGAGCTGCAAAGGCCAAGTACATTTCTCGGCTTCAGCTAGCATTCCTAGAGTCCTCACTGCTTTTAGTAGCAAGGCAGGTACCAGAATTGCCATTGAATTTGCATTTTAGAAAAAGCAAAATAAAACAAAAAGCCCCAAGCAAACAAACAAATCCAGCAGCCACAACAGCTCTGATCATTTAATAATTCTCAGTTGCAACAGCTGAATACAGAAAATCAGAAACAATTTGTTCAAGATCTGTTTTCTTCCCCAGCTGAGGCTGTCCTCAACTTTATTTTTAAATGTTTCAAGTGACTTGCAACAACGTGCATGAGCTTCATGCTGACAGAGCTCCAAAACCCCAACGCTGTTCATTCATGTCATAACTTCATATATAATCGAATCTATTTCTGAACACATACCCTATGTGAAAGCCACAAGCATCTTCAAGAACTTTGCATGAGTAACAAGCTAAAACAGATTGAAAGGAGAAGAAGTTACGGATATCCTGCCTCCCAGGGTCAGACCCAGAGCTGTGCTTTTCTGAGCTATTATGCCTACAACTTTACCTAGGCTATCGTAGTCATTAGCATCAACACCCACATCACTCAGCCTTGAAGGCAGACAGAAAAGTTCCCTCTAAGGTCATTAGAAGCTAACATGGAGGAGATACATTTTATGTAGAATAAAGACAAGTACCCACAACAGGACAGAACGTTACAATACAGAAAACCTCCTTGTCCTTCAGATAAATGAGAAACTAAAGCAATGAAATATGTATTTCAAGGCACAGTATTCAAGGACGTAGCACAAGTGACAGCTGCAGGAGACTGAAAACAGCGTCTGCCCCCCAAAGTAAAATGTTTGAACATAATCACTAATGCAGAAGACAGACATGCAAATCCAGCATCTCAAAGAGCAGAGCAGGGTAAATTTGGTAACGTATTAGTCCCGGTCTAGAGAGTTGTTTGTCAGATCTCAGTGTATCTGCATCCTATTATCTGAAACTTGATACAGAAAAAATGCAATTAGATTCTCCTAGAAGTTTCTTTGGTACCTTAGTAGCAGTGTATCACAGTATCTATACCTCAGCCTCTTACCAGCAAAACTTTGCTACTTTGGTAAGTCAAATCCTAACTGAACTAAAGTAGATTACATTTAGTAAGATCAAAATGTGCTGATACAGATACTACACTGCTTCTGACATGTAAGAGTACCCCATGCACAGTAACGTACTCATTTTGCTGCCTCGTTCACCACTGCATGGTTTTGAAGTTGTAATCTGTTTATAATAGATGCTGTTTGAAGACTCAATTCCTTACAACAATGCACACACATCTACTTAAAAAAACCAAATAAGGTTTTTGTATAAAATACAGTGTACTTACATTTGCAACAGTGAATGAGCTAGCCACACACAGAGTGTTGCAACAGGCAGACTCCAGCTGAGTCTTACCATCATTTCCTGTCCTTGCTGAACACACTAATAATTTCAGCACAACCACAAACTGTTTAGTGCACACACAGAGAACATCTCCAACACCTATAAGTCCCCTCCCACCTTTCCTGCACGCAATTTTATATTTAATAATTTTATATAAAATTATAAAAGAGAGGACATAAGTGGGCCTAATGCAATGTGTGGGAAAGGCAATATGAGAATAAAGAGAAAGAGAATCAAGACTTGTGAATGCTGTTGCTTTGAAAACTGATAGGAGCCACAATGGAAAACTATTTAGCTTAATCTATCGGGAGTGCAGACTGGGGAGTATTATTTAAAGATATCTTTTTAAAAACATTTTAAACAATAAAAAAAAAAGCTCATGGAAATTAAGACTCTCGCTACCCATGGCTTTACAGAATATATCCATGAAAACACTTGCTTTAAATACCCAAACCGGACCTACAAGCTCTGTTGAAATTAAGTAGAGTGAAACACTCTGAACTCTATGAGTGAAACACTCTGAACTCTATGATTAATCGATGAAAGCCAAAGGATGAAGCAACTGTTCCCTTTGTCTCTTCTCAAGAAAACAGAGAGAGAAGAACATTGTTACCATCATTAGTGGCCTATGACAAAAACATAAGGCAGAAAATTACCTTACATTTATTAAATGCCCTTTTTCTCTAGCTATTCCAGATATCCTACTAGTAAAAATAAAAGTCTCTGTGAAGAGTACTTCACTGTCACTGAACTTTACACCAAACAGTTTTCAATTAATAGAGTATTTTAAAGCTCATATTGCCTAATTGGGCCTCAAATAGAAATTAAATCAACCTGGAAACAAGCTGGTTTTAATTAACCTATTTTCTTTAAGATAGAGGCAAAAAGGAAAAATAATAATAGTGGTGGCTTTTTTTTTCTTCTTTATTTTACAAGAGCACAGAGAACCACAGATTGAGCAGAGATCAACGGCTTTAGAAACACGCCCAAGATTTCTGAAGTTCCATTTCACAGCCAGCCGGCTGCCGGGCGATTCCCCAGAGCCCGCAGCAGCGGGGAGAGCTGCTCCAGCCCACCCCCGGGGCAGCGGCTGCCCGGTATGTCACAGCTCACCTGGAATTCGCTCTGTCTCGGTGCCACATGGAGCGCACCGCCAGTCAAATAAACCCCTCAGCGGCACCCTCCCGGAGCAGGGAAGGTGTCAAAGTTGGCTGTCGCTCCGGAAGAGCCGCGTGGGGCTGTGACAGCGCGGCCGGGGACCCCGAGGGCCGCAGGAGGAGGCTGGAGGGGGCTCCGTGGGGCAGGCGGGATAAGGCGCTGCACCGGCAGCAGCCGCCCGCCCGCGCCCCGGCCGGCAGCCGTGGGCGCCCTCGCTGCCAGTCGGGCGAGAAAGGCGCTTTCTGGGCGCCAAAACGCCACTTTTCTCGCGTGCCGAGTTCGCCGGCTGCCGGTCCCCGGCACGGCTCTTCCCGCGGACCCCCGTCCCGTCCCGCGGAGCCCCGGCGCTCCAGCGAGAGCAGCGGCCACCGCCGCCAGAGCCGCCGGGCTGCGCCCCGCCAGCCCGCCCCGTCCCATCCCTAGGGCGCACACCCACCTGAGCTCCACACCTACGGCCCGCCGGGCGCCCCCGCCATGGACCCCGGGCAGTGGCGCCCGCAGGCAGGAGCGAGGAAGGGAGTGAGGGAGGGACGGAGGAAGGAAGGAAGGAGCCTGGCAGGAGCGACAGCCGCCAGCATACAGGGCCGGTCCGGGAGGAGTGCTCGCTCCAGCTGCCGGAGAGCACCCACGAGCGGGACCGGCGGCGGGACCGCCGCGCTCGACTGACGGCCAACGGGAGGAGCCTCCGCTGCCCCCGCCCCGCCGCCGCCCGGAGCCGCCGCTGCCGCCCGCCTTCCCGGCCGCCGGGGCGGGGGAAGGGGTGTTTCCATGACGTCACGAGTAGCGCCCCGGACAGGTGGGGAGCGGTCCGCGAGGGGACGTGGGGACAGAAGCCCCGGGCTAAGCCGGAGCTGAGCCCCCGAGCCGGCCTTAAGCAGTTGGGGCAGGGCGGGCTGCGGGCACGGCAGGGCAGGGCAGGCGCAGAGCTAATCCCGCAGCGGCCCTGAAGGAGTCTCGGGAGCGATGGCTCCTTGAGCCGCCTGGTCCCGAGGGCGCGGCTTCCCGCGCCGTAGGGGCGAAGTGCGAGCGAGCGCCGGCGGAGAGGGTTTGTCGGGGGATCGCGGCATCCACAGCAGCCTGAGGGCATCACTTCCCGCCCACGAGGAGCGTTTCCCGCGCCCGTCCTCGCCATCCGCCTCGGGAAGAGCTCCTCCGTGGGAGAACCACTCCTCCCCGTCTTCCCCTGCTACCCCCACCCCGCACCGACATCCTAAAAATTATCGTGTTCGTCTGTACCTTATTTAAAAATAAACAACTTGAATGACTAATTAGATCAAGCCGTTAGAAGCTCGCTGGACGGCTTCCATGAACCCTGAATGTGTGCGCTAAATCTTTCAGAAACTGTTACTGCTTGCGAGGAGGTAGACGGGATGTGACCTGGCACACCATTCACACCGTTTTTACTTACAAAGTGCGATATAATCCACACTTAGGAGAAATGGAGGGGGGTGGGAAGAACCACCCCGGTTTCTTTACTCAGACTCATATGCCCAAAACTGATCAGCTGCTTCTCAATTCCATTCAGTACTCGGTGCTCTTCTCGACTGGAGGGAAACAAACCTTTTTCTTCATGTATACAATTCATACAGCATTAAAAAAGAGCACAAGCATTTGGAAGAGCAAGCTTAAGTGACATCCCAAAAGTTAGGAATGGTATTCACAGATTGGAACTCGAGGTAGCATAACCCAGGAGCAGAGTAGTACATTGCACCTTGAACAAAATCTTGTAAGGGCGTGAGAGAAGCCACAGAATGTCACTTTTAGTAAGAACACTATCCATTGTAGGCTTCACAAACCATCAGCAGCAGAGTGACCCAAACACCCTGAAAGCTGCTTTCAGAGCTGGCCTATGTGATGCTGCAGCAGAGAGGACTTCTGATGCCTCTGTTGTTGACTGTAGCCTGGCGATAGCTTAAGGAGATGCTGCCTACACAATGAAAACTCAAGCAATGACTTTTTAGTCAGCATCAAGCATCAAAGTCAATGAAAAGCAACAGAAGTAGTTTTAGTTTTCATTATATTGTTTAATGTAGCTCCAAGTCACTGCTGTATGGGAATTCAGGCATTGCCAGAGGGTACGTATCAGTTTGCAAACAAGTAGAGTTTAACAATTGCATATAGCAATTCCTTGGGTTTCAGATTTTATAAAAGTTTGATTTTATAAATCCAGGTTTTAGGACAAAATTAGCAGCCCCTGTCATTTTAAAGAGCACAGTTTTTGAACTAAAGGCTCCAAAAAGCCTGCGGCAGCAAATCAGATAAGGAAAAATTAGACAACTGGAATATGTCAGTGGTACACCTTTCTAGTGTTCACATGATGTAATAGCACATTGTTAGGTAACAGCATGTTTCCTATGCATGAGTGGCCTGTTCCAACTTTCACTGAAATCAAACTCAGACCACCTCTTAATTTAGAAAGCAGCTGTGTGTCTCCCTGAATATGTACGATCTCCAGGTCCTGTAATAAAAAAGACAGAAACAATGCAAAAATAAAATTCTCTCCCAGATCAAAATCTCCATCTTGAGCCCTGCTGTATAGACATTGTCCTGTTTGAGATTCCTGAAATATTTAGGACTTCTATTGTTCCTGTGTAAAAAACATGGACTAGGCACATCCATGGGCTATATTACATTATTTCACTGGAGTTACATCAGGAAGGAGTTTGATCTTCTTATGGATTTAGGGCTTTGATTACTTTCCTTTTGTTCTTCCCTTCTGTCAAACAGAAGCAATGAAGAAATACTGAAGTGCTCTCTTTTCCTGTGCTAAAGAAAAGTTTAGAAATAAATTAATAACCAGCCTTTTGAGAATAAGATCATTCATCCTGTTAGAAAAGCAACACACAGAGAACTAGTGACAGTTCATTAACTGAGATGGCAAAATACAAGGTGGTTGTAGACATTGGTGGAAATGTATGGGCAGAAAGCCTCTGTGTGAATATAGATTGCTGGTTTTTGTTCTTAATAGATCCATCAACACAAACTCATCTGGTTTATAATCATAAAAGGAAGGTGGTTAGGGTGTTCCTCAGCAACATGCACTTAACCTTCGATTTATCCTTGCTCTGTGGGTTTTCTGTTCTGATTGATGGAGCCTCATGACAGTAATCTTTCCAGAGCTATTAAGAAGAGGAATTCCGTTCTGCATAATCCAACAGGTATTTTTTTTTTAAATTCAGTTTCCCTTTGATCTATTATAATTCAGAATTAAATTACATGGTCTGAGTTAAAACTCTACTAAAATGTGTGTCCTTTTAGCTTGCTCTTTCCTGTGGTTTTGTAAAGACAGTTCATAATAATGTTTCCAGTGGTGCAATGAAAGGGATTGTCTTTTGATTTCCAGCTTGATTTTTTTTCCTTTAATTATTAGGTGAAAATAATTATTGCATCCCTATTGAACTCAGAGACATGCAATGATGTTTCATGTTTAAGCAATCTTAGTCTGGTGAGTGAGCCAGCTTCCATTCCATGTATATGGACCACAAAGAGAAAGGCTCATTATGAGACACAGGTTTTGTCCTGTGGTTTGAGCTGAACAACTGACAAATAAGTTTTGCGAAGAGCTTCTGCATTTACAGCAGATGGATATATTTATCAGTATTCATGTGGCTGAGGTGTGAGCAGCAGAAGAGTTGGGCATATTGCAAAGTTATTGGATTCATCTGTCTAACTCTTGTGATGACTGTGCACATATATCTTCAGTCCTGGGCAGAAGTTATCTATCTTGAAATTCAGAAACATCTTTCCTCATGCACAAAAATAAATCTGTCCTTGAGAGCTTTCTTCTTTCCACCAGCCCTCCCCATGATGTCATTTCTGTCCTTATGCCAGTACCTTCTATGTTATTCTTGGTCACCACTGAGGAGCCTCTATCCCATTGACAGTGCTTTGGCAAACGTTGCTGTTGTCCTGTTGCACTTACTGGCTGATGTTATGGAAGCTATCGGCGCTGCCTTTCACGTGTCTTTCTTGCTGGTACTTCTGAAAGCTTGCCTATCTCCCTAGGCTGCCCAGGCCTCCTTTCACATGATCATAGTTACTGGGTCTTCTTCCATGACTCGTCTGGTTTCCCAGCTGGAATCAGCCTTGTTAAATTCCCTTCGGAGCCCTTCTGGATACCTCTGAGGTAAAAGCATATCATATGTGTTGCAAAATTCATTAATTTTTGCAATACTTTTAGCAATCTTGATTGTGCCTTATGATTTGTATGGTGATCAGAGCTCTACAGCTGTGGGGGAAAGCAGACCTGCTATCACAGCACCCTTTACTCTTTTTCTGCTTATAAACTGCTACATTGATTGTTGTTTACTTACTCAGGTGAGGGCAGAGAGAGAGCAGGAAGGCTTATAGCCCTTCCATGTTGGCAAAGCAGGTGTGTGGCCAGAAGTAAGTCAAAATGGGAAGGTGAAAAACTGAAAAGGAATGAATATCCACCAGCTGGGCACTCAGGAAGAGAGTTCTTGTGCTGAATGGTCAAAAGAAGTTTGACCTGGTCCAAAATTTACAGAGCTGGATAGGATGAACCAGGCAGCAAACATTAAAAAGATGCACAGATTTACTGTGGCTGCCATGACCATGCATAGTGTATACCTGCACAACATGACATGTATAACGTGGCATGATAACATAACATGGCTTCACAGCCTCTTTCCACTACACTGCTGATCTGTCCTAGAAGGCACCAGTGCACACCAAAGAAATAGAAAAGGCATGAAACATACGTTGCTTTAAAAAGACCCAGAAGCCAAAAATGCAGACCCTCAAGAACCCTGTCTTTTGTGAGTGTGTGGGTTTGTGCCTTACCTGCCACAGTAGGATCTGTGGACTTGGCAATCACTGAATTCCAAATAGCAATGTTCATCATAAGTACTAAAAATACTTTTCTTGCTCTTGATTTGAGTTTTCTTTGTCTATTTTACTTAGCTCCAGGGAAACTGTGAGGGCCCAGTTGCATTTGGTCTGGCTCCCGGGCTTACTGCATTTGAGGGCCAACTTCGAATGTCAAGTGGTCTCTGTGTGGTGGGATGAGTAAACCCAACATTGAGACCTCTAGAGAAACAGGGAATTAATTGCTGAGCTTCTTCTTCACACAGACGAGGACATTTTTCAAGCAGTAACTTAATACTGCCTTGGAAATGAGAGGCAACTTCGAGGTTTTCAAGAGGAGGTTATTCTGATTTTTTTTTATAGTAACATTTTCCCTTAAGAAGAGAAGTTAAACAAACTGGCAGTTGAAGATTCTGGATTTCTCAGTCTTGTGCTGGTTTCATACATACCAGATGCTGTTTTATAACATTTATCCTCCTCCCCCTCATTGGTGACTATTACTCATTTGGCCAAGTGTTCTGGGATTTTAGTATTTATCTAAAAGGCAGTCAGATGGAAAAAAAAAATTAGTCCTATTTTTTTTCATATTACTTAAGGCAGAAAACATCAGAGTACATGGAGGTTTACCGTACTCAGAAAGCCTGTTTACAGATATGTGATACAGGTCTGTGCAGAATCTGGCAACCAGATGCTGTTCAGCTGGCAGAGGGCAATACAGCTATTAAGCAATAGTGTAATTCAGTGCTCTGTGGGCCAGATTATCCCTCCCTACTGATGCAGGCCTGGTTATTTGGATTGCTAGTGAGGGGATCTGCTTGGAGTAGGAGAGACAGAAACCTCCTGTGTGGCACAAAGGATTAGCAGAGATACTCCACACCCGTGGGTCCTTCGGCTTTCTAGAGTCTCGCCTAGATGCAGATGGAAGACTTAATACATTGTCCATTGCAACCAAAGTTTCTACTTACTTCACTGGGCTCTGGGTGGGGGCCAGGCATACCTCTTGTGTTATTCTTTCTCCTTAAGTATTGCACACAGCATGGAGCACTTCAAATCCACAGGTTAGGTCCCTGCTCTTCTTTTCTCAGAGGATCTGCACACAGATTCTTTAATCTTTGATGACTGTCATGCTTTCTGCTGTGAGAGTAGGATCCCAGTTTCTCTTATTAGTACTAGTTTTGCTATTCCTTTCCTTTGAATACACACAACAGGAAAAAATGTGGAAACACTAATGCACAAAAACTGCTAATGCCAAGTTATTTCATTCTTTTGGGACCATGAACACAGAAGATAAGATAAGACACTGAATTATTATCTGGAAGACCATGAGATAGATACCTTTGCATTTCACTTCAAAGAAAAATCAATTATATTGCTCAAACCTTGTAAATTGGACCTACAAGGTACATTTCCTGCCAGCATGAACAAAGTTTTCCATTGCGTGAACTCCTTGAAATTGCTAGTACTTCATTTGAATGCATGTGATACTCAGCAAGTGTCAATAATGGCAGTAACAAGCATGACCCCGACAACGTGTGCAAGTCCAGCTACAAACATTAGACTTAGCAAACAGTTATCTCTGGGCTGGCATCAGAATGGAAGAACAGAGAACCAACTCTCCTCATACTCACTTGAAAGTTAGGCTTCTGGCCTCCAACCAAAGAGCTGTCCAGAGCCTTCCTGCTCCAGTGATCAGACAGTCTCCTAGTTCTCGGACTGGGCATAGTTACATCCAGTTTGTGCCTACTGATACTTTGCACCCTCTCGTGGTTTAACCCCAGCCAGCAGCCAAGCCCTACGCAGTCACTCCCTCACTCCCCCACCGGTGAGATCAGGGAGAGAATCACAAGGATAAAAGCCAGAAAACTCATGGGTTGAGATATAGACAGTTTAATAGGCAAGGCAAAAGCTGCACATACAAGCAAAGCAAAATATGGAATTAATTCACTGCTTCACAGAGGCAGACAGGCATTCAGCCATCCCCTGGACAGCAGGGCCCCATCATGCCTGACACGTACTTGGGAAGACAAATTCCAAATGTCCTCCTCTTCCTCCTTCTTCCCCCCACTTTATATACTGAGCATGATGCCACATGGTCTGGAATGTCCCTTTGGTCAGCTGGGGTCACCTGTCCTGGCTGTGTCTCCTCCCACCCTCTCATGCACCCCCAGTCCCCTCACCAGCATTATAGTATGAAAAGCAGAAAAGGTCTTGGCTTTGTGCAAGCCCTGCTTAGCAATAACAAAAACATCTCTCTGCTATCATCACTGTGTTCAGCACAAATTCAAAGGCAGCCCAAGTCTAGCTACTGTGAAAAAAATTAACACTACCCCAGCTAAAACAAGCACAACCCCCCAGACCTGCACCTCAGTAACAATTAATGTAGCAAAACTATCCACTGTCACAGCTGTCATATAAGGTCTTCCCAGACATCGTAACCCTGGCTTCACACAGAACAAGTCAATAAGTCCAGGCAGACTTTATTTTTTTATTTGCCAGAGGCCAGCAATGGTTCCAGGCAGAAGGAACATTCTAAGAAATGAAATCTTCTGCTTTATTTGAAGTAATATTAATGTTCCAGGCAGCAGCATCAGACCACATCTAGAGCTGTTGAAATCAATGGAAAAATCATCCTTTAAGTTCAACGAGTTTTGTGTCGGATGCCTCCCCTAATGAATCAAAATGTTGAGTGGCTGTGATTTGCCCTTGCATCTCAAGATATTGATGAGAATCCAGGCAGCTGTGGGAAGACAAGTACTCCCCCCCCACTATTGCCTCATGATACTTGAGGCAAGATGGGCCACACAGGCTATTGGTCAATGCATCCTTTCATCCATGCTGTTTTTCTAAGGGTTTACTGCTGAGGAATGGGTCTCCGTGATTAATAAAGTTTTGACAATGATAAAGCAATGAGAGCCTTTAATTGAACTCAAAGGTGATTGCTGAGAAAGAGAAGAACAAGAGTATTTATGGCATTAGTGCCACACTTTGACACAACCAGCTGACAAAGTAAAATAGAGGAAAAGCAAACCTCCCACACAGCCCGCCTTGGGCAAACACAAATATAGAGGTCACGAGCAAAAGGTATGAAAGGAAGTTTACTCACCTGCAGCCCAGGTATAGCCAGTTCTTCAGTCACCTCAACCCACTCAGCTGCTGATCAGTCACTTAACACAAGTACAATTAACAGTGCCCTCAGCCATGACAGAGATGTGCAGCTGTCTTTCCACTTTTCTGCCTCCACAAGAGGTGTCGGAAAGAAATACCAGTATAAGGTTTTAAAGTCAGCCACTTTTAAAATATCCTTTTGAATACAACTAGATAGAGATTTACTGTTAAAATTTTTATTTTAATAAGCTGTTATTTTTAAATAGAATTTTAAAAAAACCCCAAACAAACCAAAATCAAATAAAAACAGGCATGTTGAAAAGTTCAGCAAATATTATACCAGAAATCTTGAGGTCATTGGCCTGTACACATTTGAGGGAACCAAGGGTGAATCATGTATATACTAAAGACAGCAAGTCCTCCATTCAAAACTGAACAAGGAAAATATTTTGGCAGAGACATGGATCTGTTTATGCACACTCATTATCTCCTAGGGCTCAGTTTTGGGGCCAGTACTATTCAATGTCTTTATCGATGACCTGGGCGAGGAGATGGACTGCCCCCTCAGTCAGTTTGCAAACAACACCAGGTTGAGCAGGTGTGTTGATCTGCAGGAGGGTAGGAAGGCTCTGCAGGGGTGTCTGGACAAGCTGGATTGATGGGCCAAGGCCAAGGGTATGACATGTAACAGGATGAAGTGCCAAGTCCTGCGCTTGGGTCACAACAACCCCAGGCAGCCCTACAGGCTGGGGGAAGGGTGGTTGTAAAGTTGCCCAGGGTAAGAAGACCTGGAAGTGCTGGTTGACAGCAGCTGAACAAGAGCCAGTGTGTGCCCAGGTGGCCAAGAAGGCCAGTGGCAGCTTGGCCTCTATCAGCAATAGTGTGGCCAGCAGGATTAGGGTGGTGATAGTCCCCCTGTACTGGGCACTGGTGAGGCCACACCTCGAATCCCATGTCCAGTTATGGGCCCTTCACTACAAGAAAGACATTGAGGTGCTGGAGCATGTCCAGAGAAGGGCAACGGAGCTGGGGAAGGGTCTGGAGCAAAAGTCCTATGAGTAGTGTCTGAGGGAGCTGGGGGAGTTTAACCTGGAGAAATGGAGGCTCAAGGGGGATGTTATCATTCTCTACAATTGCCTGAAAGGAGGTTGCAGCCAGGTAGGGGTCAGCCTCTTCTCCCAAGTTTACAAACTTTAGAATGAGGAAACACCCTCAAGTTGTGCAAGGGAAGGTTTAGATTGGATAGTAGAAAAAATTTCTTCACCGTAAAGGGTTGTGAGGCATTGGAACAGGCTGCCTGGGGAGGTGGTGGAATCACCATTCCTGGAGGTATTTAAAAAACATGTAGATGTGGCACTTTGGGACATGGTTTAGAGGTGAACCTGGCAGTCCTGGGTCTTCTCCAGCCTAAAAAGTCTATGATTATCACAGTAATTAGTATAATTGAATGGCAGGAAATAACTACCTGTGGGGAATTCAGGGTTATCTTGGTTTTTACAAGTAATAAAGGCAAAAGGCTCCTGGAGACATCTTTGAAAAACTGAAATTAAATCACATTACATAACTGGGAGCAGGTGATGTAAGAATGTCTAGTAGGAACTAAAATAAGAAGCAGCTGAATTCAAAAAATTCATCCCACAAAATGAAAAATGGCCTTTGAATTAAATGGGCTGTTTAAGTGACCTCAAAGAGCTAAGGCAATGTGTTATGGCAAACATTTACTTTGCAAGGAGAAAATGAAAAAACATAATATTCACTCTTTAAAGTGGAACTCATGTTGATTTTAGGAATCGCACAGGTTATAGAGCTTTTGTCAGTGTTGAGGTAAAGAATTAAATGTCTATTTCTGAGGCAGCTGGGGGAGTATTATAAACTGGAAGCAAACAGTCGTAACATTAGGGGGAGAAAAAGTAGCAAATATGCCTCCCATGCACTGGTTTTGATAAGCCAAAATGAAGTCACTTACTAATGGTGAGAAGAGCATTCATTTTCTAAAATGTAAACATTATTTCAGTATTAAAATACTGGCTAGTGAAGGATGAAGAGACAAAATTAATTCAGAGCCTTGAAACAGTCTTTCTCAAAGAGGCCGTAAAGGAATTTGAGAATCAGACGTGAAAGGTAAAGTCATATAATGAGTTAAAAACTATCTGAGAGAGAGACTATGAAGAGCTAGAATAAATTACTGCCTCTTAAAATGGAGAAAGGTTAATAGCAGGATGCCCCAAGGACCCTGGCTGGAGCCACTGTTTTGTATATTATTCAGAGTCTGGAAGGATGAATGGTCTCATAGTAAAATTTGCTTGTGATACAGATTATTTGGGTTTGGCACTGTTTGGGAGTATTATGAAGAATACCAGATGGATCTAATAAAGCTACTGTAAACGTTTGGAAGCAATATAATTGTAAATGAAATACCAACTGTCATGGTTTAACCCTAGCAGCAACTAAGTACCACACTGCTGCTCACACACTCTCCCACCCCAGTGGGACAGGGAGGAGGATTGGGAAAGGGCAAAACTTGTGGTTTAAAATAATAACAGTTTCATAACTGAAATAAAGTCAAGTATAATATTAATACTACTATTAATAATTGTAATGAAAAGGGAGGTAACAAAGAGAGAGAGAGGGAGAAATAAAACTCAAGGGGAAAAAACCCCAGTGATGCACAATACAGTCACTCACCATCCACTGAATGATGCCCAGCCCATCCCTGAGCAGCGATTGCCCCTCCCAGCCAACTCTCCCCAGTTTATATGCTGAGCATGACATTCTGTGGTGTGGAATATCCCTTTGGTCAGTTTGTGGCTTGGTCAGTTCAGGCTGTGCTGCTCCCTCTCAGCTTGTTGTACGCCTCCTCACCAGCAGAGCATGGAAAACTGAAAAGTCCTTGGTTTAGAGAAAGCACTACTTAGCAACAACTAAACACCAGTGTGGTGTCAACATTATTCTCATACTTAACCCAAAACACAGCATTGCACCAGCCAGTAGGAAGAAAATTAACCCTGTCCTAGCCAAAATCAGGACACCAACAAAGATAATTCAAGATAAGGCTTGTTGGAAGGAATGTAGGTTGTATCACACTTGTGTGCAGTGGGCTCTGGTTGAACTGCAACCTCCAAGGACAGCTCTATGCACAACTGGCAAGAAGACCATTGAAAAAGCACCAGTAAAACTGCCAGTGTGGTTGCTGTCATCTCGAGACTGTTTGCAAATATGAACTGACTAGCCAAATAGTTTCAGCAAGAAAAGACCCAAAAAATGTCAAGGGCCAGATTCAAAAATTGAGGTAGCAACTGGAGCACTTGGAAAAGATGCATGAGAACCAGTACCCCTTCCTTCCTGTAAGGGAAGTCCATATGCCATGGGGGAATGCCACAGGGATACCACAGCACAAGCCATGCCAAAGGGTGCAGACTGAATTGTTTCATTTACAATTCAAAGAAAAAAAAAGGAAAAGAATGAATCCCTGACTTTGGCAGTGATTAAACTATTCCCAAGAAGATGCAGTGCTTTATTGTCTTTACCAATCCAGTATGTTTAATTAGTTGTATCCTCCCACAAAAAACTTGATTCCTGTCAGGAAATCCTTGATGCCCAGAAAATGCTTTAGACAGGAGATTAGGGCTCCCACTTCATGCTTACTCACTGAAGAAGCAGGAACAGTAAAGTTGGAGGGTTAGACTATATTTAATTCTACTTTTCCTCTAAGCAAAGTATTTCTCTGAGGCTGAATGGAATATTTGTGTCAAATGAACCAGTGTTTTCCAGGGTTTATTTTGACAAGAAGATAGACTGTAGTCTTGGTTGTAACCAATTTTTGTTTAAATTGTCCAGTTTAGCTGTCAAATCAATTTGTGGTGCTCAGGATGCAAATGCATGCTGTCAGTTCTTCCAATGTATCTGTGGAATATTCAGCAATTGTCAAGAAGTGAGTGAAGTATTAACATTTTTAAGAAGAAAATGAAAGGTAATAAACAAAACAATATGATACCATGCAGCCTTGTTTTGGTCTTCACTTTGTCTGTTAACAACAAGCTGCATCAGAGCCCTTGAAACGTAAAGGTGTTCTTCAAAGACGTCCCACACTGCTTTTTTGTGAGGCTTTTCGCATTTCCACTCCCTTATTTCGTCACTCTCTTTTCTCTTTTGTTCCCTTGCCAGACTCACATGTACCTTAAGTGCAGACCCAAACAATTCTTCTACTATTTTTCCTTTTTTTCCCCCTCTCACCTCCTCAGGTGGCCATCCTATCACTTCTGTATTTGAGACTGAGAATAACTTGAATTTGAAAAGTGCCTTTTTGCTAAAAATCTCTATGCTTTCAATTCTTGAAATCTCCCACCTAAAAGAAAATTATCCAGACATAACCAGGATGACAAATCATAACTGTCATCATAAAAGGTCCCCAGTGTCAATGTGAACTGTATATTCAGTATCTGCTCCTACTGTGCTGCTTGAGTTTCTGTGAGCCTGAGCAGCTCAGGGAGGAGGTGCCCAGAAAGGTGGCTGTCTTTTTATTCAGCAAATACAGGCTCAATAGCAATGGCAGGTATCTTCAAAGTGCCAGCTGAAAAGATCCAAAATCATTCAGGTGAGATTTCTGAATATAAATGGAAGAAAAAAATTCCGAGTAAGAAACTTCAGAGGGAGAGAGAAGACAGTGTGACATGGGCAGCAGAATTAGTGAAGTTTGCTCTCCTACAGATTTGTTTCTCTACATGTTTCTCGCAAAGCTCAACTCAATAACCATGGATTTCCCTTCATCTGACAAAGTTTACCTACATGTCCCTCAGCTCTCCTACAGTAGTTTCACTTCAGTCCAGGTTCTCTAATTACCAGGCAGAGAAAAGGCCAGATGTGCTGTAGCTGAATTCAAGCTCAGCACCTAGTCAATGAGTAACAAGATGAACAGGTCAGCCTGCTCTCACCCAAAAGAACAGTCCCTGAGTGCCTCTTTCTCCTGCATCATGAAGGAAATAATGGGCTTTTTCTACCTAACCACAGGGTTTTAATACAATTTGCAGGAATTTTGCAGATTTACCAAATCTGCCTGAAATCAGTTTGAGGTTCATAGTTATTAGAGCTAAATTGATAGATGGGTGAACAAACAACTTGGCTGAGCAGGCATTGATTCCTTAAGAAAACAGACTAAAAATAGTTTTCTGTTGCGAATGCCCAACACTCTGGGGCCTCTTTTCACAATGAACAGACTTAAATAATTTTCAGCCATTTTAAATGAAGTGAAGCTTAGATATCTGATCCAGCTGAAATAACTTCACAAATGGAAATTAGCTCCTAGAAACACAGAAGAAGAAAAAGGCAGAAGAGTCTCTAATAAAATCTGCATTGAAGTGCTGCAAATATGGAGCAGAGTTCCTGTAAAATAATATCATCCTAGCCAACAGATTCATTCTTGTCTTTTTTAGCTTGTATGAAAAAGAGGCAAGTAGGTTTTAGTTTGTATCAACCCATCCAAACCCAAAATAATGACAGCCTCCTCCTAGTCAGCTGGTGGAGAATTAACTGGATGGCATGGTAACTCTGCTCACAGTGCGGAGATGTCCCCATGGGCTCCATGTGAGCCGGGTTGAATCTGGAAACAATATAGCCATGTTCTCCTGAGGATGCACTCTAGGACTTACTGCACTGAGCTTACGCTAGTTTGAAGAGCCCTGTAATGCAGAGTTGCCTAGTCTTTGTGTGTGCTGATGTCAAGTTTTACCAGTGTTTTTATTAACTCTGGTATTTTCTAGTCTAGCTTATCCTATCGCGTCCCTCATGACTAAATTTGCAGGATTATGCTGACTAACTTTGCAGGATTGTGCTGCTGAATCTGGCTCAGCAGCCTGAGGGTGGCCTTCACGGACTGCCAGGGAAGATAGAAATGTACAAGTTATTCCCAACCAGTCTCTTTCTTCCACTAGAACCCAGGTAGGATTCAGCAGTGTTTCACCAGCCAGAATACACTTCAGTATCTATTCGTCCTCAAGCATTCGCCCCAAGAACTTTAATCCTAGTCCAAGATAACACTGGGTGAGGAAGGTGAAGTTTCTGCCCTAGGTGAAAAAATGATTTAAATTGTGAAAGCTACAGGGGACAGATATTTGGGTATACGTGTATGGGGGAGAATGTCTAAAGCTGAACTTCTGGACCATCAAGCTCAGCCTAGAAGCCAGCTACTAACTGCAACTGGTACAAGCTGGTAGCAAATTTTGGTAACACCTGGACTAAACAGAAGTGATGCATCCTGAATCCTGCAGTTAATGAAGAGACATGAGACAGAGCCACCAATTACATGGCTGATTGTAGGATTTGTGCTTCAGACTATTAAGACGGGGGAAAATGGAGTCCCTGAATTCTTCTGTAAAGAAGAGCTGGTGATAAAATGGCGGGTTGCCAAAAAGAAGTGGTCTCAATAAAAAGAAGGTGGCCTGCAAAAAGAAAGGTGGAGATCTGGGCTAGAGGAAAGGTCCTGAATGTGGAGGAAGATCCTAGAGACCTGGGGGCTGTGTGTAGGTGAATGCCAGGGCATGGCCTTGCTGGATGAATAGTGATGTTCCTGCTGGGAAGTGAAGTTGAGACTTAGAGGACATAACACCGGGGTGACAGTAGGACTGAGTATGTGAAATAATTAAGGAGGGTAAAAATTCTAATCTTGCTGGTTTTTAAGTAATGCTCAGTTCCCAGATCAGTGGTGGGTTGTCATTTGCTCTGTCTCATCCATGACATTGTCTTATTTAAAGCAGTCTGAATTTCCAGGGCTAGCGATGATGTCAGATCTTGTGACTTTTGTGCATTTCTTTGCTATTGTAATACAAAAGACAAAAAAAGAACATTGTCATATAATTACTGTTTTCCTCCAAAGATTTCTCAGCTGGTACAAAAGCACTCCAAAGCACACCTCTCAGTGGGAAAGGAACACTGACACTTCTAACCTTGAAAGCAGGCACCTGAACCAAAGTAATGCAGCATGAAAAGTAGACACTGGTCTGATTCAAAAAAATGCTGTATTTTAAATATGTGTGCAGGGGAAGGGCCTTCTTTGGATGCAATTAAAAAAATCTCATATGGGAACTCATCAATATTAAGAAGTCTGTAAACTGTTAAAATACGTGCAAGTAAAATCAATTTATCAGGAATAAAATTGATTTACAATGCAATAAAATTGACTGGTGTATATCTGAGTCATAGTAATATTTATTTTTCAAATAAATTGCCCACATCTAACAGTGGAAATTCTTGAGTGACTAAGCCCAAGTCCTTTTTGTGGTGCGAAGTGAAGCACTGGAAATTTGCAATGACATCCTACATCTTACTGTGTTTTAAGCTCATCTAGATAATAAGCACTAGCCTTGTATTAGCAAGCTGCTTCTCTGTCTCCACAACAAATTCTTGACAACTCTTTCTGAAGCTCAGGTATTTGCTTCATGGGAATGTTAAGGTGTCCATGGGGATGTAGCATTTTTTTCACTGTTTTCAACCAAGTCTTGTAAGCAGAGCTGAGAAAAGTCAGAGATCTCTAGTTCCTTGATTACAAAGAGCCATCTTCTTTGGCAGCTCAGTACCAGGCTCAGGGCAGGCATTTTCTTCTGGCAGCATTCCAGTGATGCAATCATAAAAGCTGCAAACAATTATGTTCTCAGAGGGTTTCCGGAACTACTAGTGAGGGCAGCAAGACAAAGAAGTGAGAACTCTGACTGTGATAGAACTCTTGGAAGGAAAAAGACGGTGTCACTAGTTTTGCATGCAATTTCCATTTCACTTTATATTTCACTTTTTACTACTAGATCTTCACAGTCCTAGATTAGGACTATAAAAATTGCTGGTCTTCTTATTTTTTGCAGAGTAAACTTGTGGTCTTTTTATGTTTTGGAACATTTTTTTGCAGACTGTGTCCACTGTCTGTCTACAAAGAATACTGTTGCAGCATCTTTCAGCCTGGTGAAAAAAATACCATGCAAAGCCTCTGGTTTACTCTCTGACACCAGGCTTTCCAGTGGCCATTTGTTTCCTGATGAGGCACAACACTTTCTTTTACGGGTCCTGCAGAATTCCACAATGCTTTCCATCAGATCACATACATGAGGAGTAACATGGATCCTGGAAATCTGGAGGTAATTAACCCAAGTCTTTTCAATTTGTTGTATTGCACTACTTCCTTGGAGGTTCACAAAAATATTGTTGCTGTTGTGTTTTGCCTTAGGACTTCAATAAAACTCAAGTCATGTAAGAACATAACACTGAACTGCAAAAGGGTGACACAGTTACCTTGACAAAGGGAACAGCGATCAGATCTATTGCAAGTGGTATTCTTGGAAGTAGGTAACAGATCTAGACTTAGTCTCTATTTGGTACTAACTCTGAACTAGGCATGCTGCCAGCTGAAAAAGTCACCAAGGAAGTGGCAGATTACTCTGTTGTAGACTGCTAGTGACTTTTCCACAAGCATTGTACAGCAGAATCTGGTTTCTTGCATAGCAGCAGCTCTTTCAAGGTCACAGCTTGGTAAGTCCTATCCATGTTTGCAGAACACCCACACTAAACACATCAGAAATCCAAGAGTAGGAAAAGGTGCTGAACACTGTGCTTTGGGTAAACTCTACTTACATGAGCTGGCTCTGTAGTGACTTCTGCCTCTAATTTGTAGAGATTTCTGCACCAAAAGAGAGAACCACTGCTGACACAAGCACACACACACTTCAGAGCTGTGGCTCTTCCATCTGCTTACTGCGGTTATTCAGGAGATGTTCTCTGGCTAGGAAACACTCTTTGTTGCCATGCAAAACTTTCAAGCTGCTGTAGAAGTTTGTGTCTGCCTTCCTAGTCATTGTTGATGGGGGATCTGATAAAAAAAAAAAAGCTATAGCAATTGGGACTAAAGAGGGAAATAATCCATTAGCAGGAAAGCAAATTAAGTCTAATAATTTACAAATGTGTGTTATGTGTCCTGAGCCCTAACCCATATTAGTAATTCATCTCTCACCCATGTTTCTTGCAGTACTGCTATCACCATGTCCCCAGTCTTTGTCTCTCCTAAATTATCCTCACCTCAAGCTCCTCTTACAGTCCCTTGTCCTGTTCATACATAATCCAAACATCGCTTATGTTCCTTGTTTACAGCCTTTGGGCTTTCCGCTGAGCACAAATGAGCACATGGTATGAAGAGCTCCAGGCACAGTCACTGGTTAACCAGCTGCTGTCAGAGAGAAATCTCATCTGAGTTGCCCCTGCTGCTCCCTCTTTCCTGCTCCCATCCAGTCATCTGCCAGATCTTCACATCTTAGAGATCTCTGCTCAGCCATCCCTCTTTGACACACATTTTATTTCCTTAAGTTGTGACAATGAAAAATACAAACCAACTTGTTCTTTCTTTCTCTAAGAAAAACAACCTACAAAGAAGGATATGCACACTTGGCATCTTTATACACTGGACAGTGAGAAGCTACAGAAGTGAGAACCTGGTGAAGGATTGCAGATGTGTGGTGTTCCAAGTAAGAGAAGAACTACCAAAAATCTAGGGAAGAAAACTCAGATTCAGCTCTGTATTTCTTTCTAGCCAAGGCCAAAGTGTCACTTACGCCCAGATGTTTGTCTGTGATATAAAATGTGAGTAGGACTGCATTCCTGCTGCCACCCTGGATTCCAGGGGGCGATTGTGGCTCTGCTGCAGCAGCACCACCGCTCTGCAGCGGGGGAGGTGTGGGGTGACATCCAAAGCATTACTCATGTCCTTCTGTCTGCAGATAAGCAATGATGGCAGTCCCTGGCAGCTATCGTCTGAGGAGGGAGGCACCGTGCAAATTCTCAGATTCTTAATTCCGACTTCTCCCTACCCAGCCTTCCCAGAGCTGCAGATGTCATCTAAAAGGCCACAGATATCTCAACTGTTATCAGCATTACCAATTCTGAACAAATTCTGGTCCTCCAATACTCCTGTGGTCTACCTCAGCATGATGGGTGGCAATACAGATGAGTGTTGGGTCAGTGATTGTAGGGAACCTGAGATAGCTACACAAAACAGTCTAACAGCTCAGTTGAGCTCTGCACAAATACTTTTGCTAATTTCAGGATAGCAGTAATGTAAGTGTGAAACTCGGCCAACAACTGTGAAAACCACATACTGGTCACAACCCCAGCCATCAGACCAGGCATGGGACAGCATACACAACCTCATTGCTGGGAGAGATTACAAGCCCTACAGCTAGCATCAGGGAGGAGGAAAATGCAGTGATGTTGATTCATATATATGCTATTTCCCATGGAAGCGTGTGGGAGTTTAGCCTTTTACCATAACCTAAATTTTAAGAAAAGCAACAATTTGTTTCCAGTTCAATAACAGAAGCATATGACATTTCATATTAGCCTGAGAAACATGGAAAGACAGAGTATGCTGTAATTCTCCTCTTTGACCCTCCATATTTTGCAAATTCATGATATTTATGTGCTATGTTAAGCCATTCGAAGAGATGCTGTCATCCAGAAGCAGCAAATAAATAAGAGGGGAAGAATATATATTTGGAGAGTCATAAGGCCACATATAAAGACTCCTAACTAATAAATATAACACAGCTATGATCAGATGTTTCTAAGCTATCGTATTTTGATTTATAGAAAAATAGAATAGACGAGCAAAATTCTCAAGTAAAGATGGATATGAATAGCTGGATTCAATGACCTGACTTCCTTAAACAGCCACAAACAAGTAGATAAGGTCTTGTTTCAACACACATTTCTCTCCATAGATACTGCACCAGAAAGCTGGGCCACGAAGATCTGATTTTCTCCTCTTAATGCTAACAAAATGATGGCTGAAGCAGATTTTAGGTGCTTCATTCTTTTTTGAGAACTGGCTATGATCTCCTGAAAGATGCCAAGGGAGCCTGACCAATTTACACGAACCAGAAATCTGCCTGTAAGAAACTATAAACAGAAGCTGTGGTGTAGGAGACTCGTGATATGAAGTTAGGGATGACTGGCAGGATGGGAATACAACTTCCAGCAGCACCTTAAATTTGAAACCTGTATCCTGATTGTATCCTGATTTTTATGAAAGGTATGTAGCTCTTTTTTTTTGTTCAAAAACAGCACTCCAGGAAAAGAAGCAGCTATGCTAGCAAGTAGGGGGAAAAAATCAAAGAAATGTTTCAATGTTCCTTACTCTCCATTGCTTAGTGGCATAAAATTACAATCATAAACTGTTGGTCTGTGCTGTTGTATTTCCTAGTCATTCAGTTCACTACAATATGGATCAATCTCATATTACAAGTCATTCCAACTATCACAGAAACCCCCCCCCCCCAATCTACACAGCTTCTCTGCTGTAACTCCACACGAGTTATAGCCAAGGGTGCAGCTACAGAAATCTAACTTTAGATCATTTATTCTGGAGCTGTGCTGCTGCCAGCAGAAATTCACTGAAAGAGAGCTTAAAAGGACATGTTTCTCCTAATACTACATATTTTTATAATTTTACCACTCATTGCCAAATGCAAGAGTTCAAGCTATTGTAGCTCTGGAAAGCTAATGGAGATGAGCCAATTTTTACCACTCAAATCCTGGCTTTATTTCCACATTCCTGTCCACCCACTTGTTCTGTATTGTTCCATAAAACCACCTCATGCCTGGGCTATTTATTTTCAAATGCATTATGTTACTCTCTAATTACAGTGAGAGAATAGATGGACTTGCTATTTCTATGTGAAATATGGTAATTGTAGCATCATTTAAATATTTTTGGAAAAATTATCAGCTCTGAATAAAGAACACAGTGAATGAAGGAGTAAAACACAACCGCAAAGTAGTCCTGACAACTCAGGAATGTGAGTCAAGTGTTTCAGAAAGTTTGAAGATTTGGGAAAATTGGTTTCTGTACAGAACCTCCCTCACCCCCCCCAAAATAAAAACTCCAGGCTGCTTGCTAACAGAGTTGAATGAAATTTGTTTCTTTATATAGCTTGCAGCATACAAAACTTTGCAAAGAGAGTCAAGAGTGACGGAAGGGATGAGTCAGTGACTTAGAGAAGGAAAGAGGATTGTGCACACGTGGGGTAGCAGGCGTGACACAGCAGTCCTTTCCTCTAGGACACGGCAGAAGTGCAAAACAAAGGAGACTTGGAGTTTGTAAGCAAAAGGACACACTTTAACAAGTTAAGCCAATTTCTCTGACCATGGAAAATCAACATGCATTAAAGCCCCAAATGGCTGTCCTCATTTAGGATTAAAGTGGTCCTAATGTGACTAAAGTGGTCCTTAATCCTTGGGGATTTACTCCTTGATGAAACAGTGCTCTGAATTGATTCAAAGGTATTTTGTAGAATCAAATCTCAATGTGCAGATTTCTCCCTTTTCAAGTTAGGTCAACTGACTTCATACTTCTCCTTGAATCACCATAATGTTGCTGATTTTCCCCATGAAACACAACCTTAATTTGAAACATGAACATTTAGAGTGACAGGACAGAACTAGTCTTGGGCAAATTGCAGCCAAGGACTGTATTGGGAGCACTGGGGGCTGAATAATATAATTGAGAGAACAGGTAAAACCAGGACAAAAACGTTAACCTGACTTACCCTGAGATAAAAATTTCTGGGCAAAAGCCCAGAGGTAGCCACCCTAGGCCAACAGCACACAAGACACCAATCCCAGGGTGAACTACCCAGGAATCACCCTTGTGTTTTAGCTGCAGTAAACCAGCCAGGGCAGGTTTGCCATAGTTCAAGAAACTTTGTCATGTCCTTTAGGGTGGAAAGGAGGGAGTTTAGGGTTTTCCAAGGGTATTTCACAGCTCAGGGTTAGTTATAAGGGAGTCATGATGACACTTTGAGGGAGAAAGCAGTCCCTGCCATGGGCACTTCCCCATCTGATACAAAACCCACTGTGGTACTTACAGATGAGGAGAATTACATTCCTCCTGAATTCCCCCCGCAAATCCATCTCTGCAAGGCCTAAGAAGATAAAACCAGAGGAAGGCAGGACATACTGATCTCCAGGGCATATCCAGCTTTCAGCCTTCTGCATTCAGCTTCAAGATGGGATGTCAGCACCAAATGCGTCAGCTTGTGCAGAGCAACACCCGTCTGCTAGACCCTGGACATGGCTCAGGTTAATTTTACACAGCCCCAGCAGCTGTTCCAGGCTAGTGGCTTCTTATGAACAGACAGAAAATTAAAATTGACATAATTAAGGGAGGGAAATCTCAATCCAATCTCAGCTTCCAAGGACACTGGCAGCAAGTAGAACACGAGGGTTATTCCTGACACTTGCACGCCTGCTTCACTCTTGTTTTAAAATCTTGCATTGAAGAAGATACAAAAGCATTTCTTTTCAATGATGAAAGCAAGAACTCTGACACTGATAGAAACCGTATAGATTGCATCAGTCTTGGACTCTTTTGACATGCTTACCTAATCTTGAAACATGCTTTTCCTGCAGCTTGGGATTGTCTATGGTCTACTTGTGCTACCAGTCACAGCAAAGGTTTTTTGCATTTTGACTTCTGCATGAGCTGAAGTATGGGAAGACATTTCCATCTCAGCTTCATTCATGTTGAAGAATTAGGCCCCAGGCTCTGCAGATCAGCTGTTCTGGCCTCCTCTAATAGACATGCAAAAGTGTGCTATCAGTGCTCTTATATAACTACATAATGATTTCTAAGTGACAGATACTTGTCTGGCAAGTGCTGGGCAAACTTTGGTGCTGAAACAGACCAGGTCAATGAGCAGGTCTAGCATAATCATACCTCTGAATGACAGTGAATAGTTACACACAGTTTGGAGTGCTGAGTTCAACAACCACTGTCTCCTCAGTCCTTAAGACAGATGGTGAGACAATTCAGGCAAAACACCGAAGTACAGGTTCTTTACAGACAGGGGAATACAACATTTACTGACAGTCCCAATGCACAGTGGGGCTCCTCAGCCACAAACTTCAGATTGTGGGGGATGCTCTGGATCTTGTCTCTCTTTAATAGGTGGGATGTCACTGGGCCAGTCTAATCACACGGGAATGGAAACTTCACTCCATCATGCTATAGCCTGCTGGTGTGACAATCAGGCCCAGAGGGATGAGAAACATCAGGTAGGAAGCTATACATGTATTAATTAATTAATGTGTGTTTAAGACACAAAAAAGGAAAGAAGACTTGATTTTCTATGTATCAAGGTGAATTTTTCTGGTCTAGCAGCAGTGAGACAGAAATCCTTACTGATGCACTTATCATATCAGTGGCTGAAGCATGTCTGAAAAGAGTCTCTGGAAAAGAAGAACTGACAGAGAGTCATTGAGAAATTAGCTGTGTTTCTGCTTAAACAAAATAATGTGGACACAGCAGCATGACAGTGCAGGAGATACAGATGAGGCTTGTGCTGCTGCAGCACTCCTTGCACCCTTGCAGCTAGGTTAAATCCACAGCCCGTGAAATCTGGTGAGCTGGCATTAGCATTCAGCCTTTTTAAAGCACAGCTTTCTAATCCAACTGTCATGGAGGTGTATAGTCTTACCTGCTCAAGGAGACAGAGAAGGGTGAAGAAGACAAATGAAGATGGGGTGGGAGGACGAATGCAGATAGGACAGACTGGTGGAAGAAAAATAAGTTTCAGGTATGAGTTAAAGCCAGGGGACATAATGGTGTTTCCTATGTCTTTTTTTTTTTCTTAGCAGAACTAGGATGACAAAACCCCATCTCTCAGGAGAAAAAGAAATGAGAACCCTATTATGTAACAGAGCACTTCAGCAAAAAGTAAAAGGTAGAGTCATGTTTGTAAAGCTGGACTCTGAGTGACAGCTTGGCACTTCTGGCATCAGTACTGAAGTGCAAACATAGCTAGAATGGCTTATTGCCTCTTTCATTTTTTTTCAGCAGTAAGGTCTGATTTCAGATTTACTGGAGGAATCACACTGATTTCTTGTTAATGCACTGTTTACCAAACATGATCTCAACACAGGTTTTAGGCAGCATATTCTTTACAGACTAAGTACTTTTCCTTTTTTGCCTTTGGCTTTTTCTGACTTTAAAAAAAAGTTCATGCAGCAAGCAGAATTTGACCTTTGCTGCTTAATGCACCTTGGAGTTTTGTAGTCCACAAACACAACACCAGCTCTGCCCTTTTCAAGGACACTGTGCCCAGGGTGCAGTACAAAACTGCCCTAAGGAGGGCTGAATCTGGGTCTGAATCTTGCAACAAACAGCTTCAAGAATATATCACCATTTTTATCTCATATTTTTGATCATTCTGTAAGCAGCAATGTCTGAAACACTTGCAGTAAGTCCTGCAGAGGTCATTGGTGAAGGTTAAGTCGAGATACATGTATTTTGGACAACGAGTTTATGAGATACAGGGCTGAAGACATGACTTTTTTTGAACTCCCCATTATACCACTATGTCTAAACACCAGTTGCTGTTGTCTAGAGGAAGGTGATTTATGTGAAGATAAATCTAATGGCCTGTGCTCAGCAAGTTATTGCTCAGTGTTCAATTAGATTTTCAAGTTTATTTCTGCACTGCAAAACTTGCAGTATCACAGTCATATGATGCCAAAAAGCATTTATTGTAATTTGGCTGAAGGAAAGTGAGTGTTCCCCAGCAAAGAGCTTCATTACTGAGTCCACTGACAGTACATCCAACATGCAGCCTTGTGCTGCTTGAATTGTATCTCATGCATAGTTAAATACCAGTATTGCTCATTTAGCCTCTCATTTGCCTCTGGTTCTAACAAGCCAAGCACTAAAGCTGATTTATAGAACTGCACTCACTCAGTATGAAACTTGGCACAATACTCCTTCTCTCTCAGGACAGTCAGGGCCTGGCATAACAACAGATTTCCAGCAATCAATCAGAAAGACGATACACTGTCCTACCACATTAGGCCTAGCTAAACCCATGAGCTCCCTGAACAGTATGTGGAGGTGCAGCAGATCCTCTGCTGACATTTTTCTAATGCAGCTTTTAGAAGAACAGAGTGTTGGCTCAGCTTGATGACAAGAGAACAGAGCAAAATCAATAGCACTGTTCCTGGTGCTGGACAAAACACTGGCTGTAATGACTTCAGAGCCTCCCCAGGCATTCCCACGGGCACTTGACACACGGTGCTGCTTCAGGGCCTCACACAGCCAGTTCCCTTAGAAAGGAGGGATCCTGCTCTGCTTAGGCTGGAGAAAGAAACCAGTCAATACCCAGATCGATGTTCCCAGACAGCCGCTGCCTCTCCTCTCTTGGAGGAGTTTGGTCAGGGGCCAAAGATGCAAAGGTCTCCTGGCCTCAGTGTGTCACCCATGACTGCACGTGTCCTTTGGAAGGCCACGGGACACCGCGCACGGATTGTTACGAGGCAGGCTGAACTGGTGAATCACCGGGGGAAGTGGTCAGTGCTCTGCCCCTCAGAAACACTGCCCGCGTTTCCATGCCTGGACACAGTGCCTGCCTGTGATGCTAAGTGCTAAATGAGTAGAGGCATCCAGGGCAGTTTCTCAGCTGGAGGACTGGGCTCTGATGCAGCGCTCTGCTAATGCAGCTCTTCTCTCTTTGTTACCAGTGATAGCTCAGTAAGACTTAGCCTGAAAATCTATACGTCATGCTACATTGTGCAGCACAGGTGCACCTACCCCTGAAAGTGAAAAGATGGAGCAGGCCTAAAGCAGAGGAGAACAGCAGAAGCCCCCATTTCTGCTGCCACCTTGGAGTACAGAAACATTGCTTCCTAAAGGAGCTTTTACTTGACTGCTTAGCATCCTTTTAACCCGGCCTTTCTCTAAGCACAAATTTAAGAAGAGTAGAGCAAGCTGATCAGAAATAAAAATAGCTTTTTGACTACAGTCAAAAACCCAATAATATTCCTGGTCTGTGAGGCATGAAAACCTCTTTAAAACTTCATTTCCAGTTGAAATTAATCCTGTGCTTTAGATGGTCCTAGACTTTTATTTATTATCAGAGGATAGAAACTTTTTATGTATTTATGTATAATCAACATTTTGGTTATTACTGAACCACAGGTCAATATTATTAAGAGGAACACAAATAGAACTTGGGTAGTAATTTTCCCTACTCCATATTTCCAAAACAACTTTAATCAGAAGATGACACTACAGGACTACCAATTTCAGCAATGAAAGATGCTTCCACAAATTGCTGTTATCTTATCTGTTTGCAAATAAGTCTTAGCTAAATGAGTTATTGAGTGCTACCAGTGCTATTCTATGCTCTGAAATTCCTCCAAAGAAAGTGGAATCATGGGTGTTCTTTTTCTCCTGTTTAAGAACAAATTAAAGAAATTAGAGGATTCATATTTTTATGGACAAATAAGATACAAAGCTAAAAACCATAAGAAATAGAACATAGTTTGCCTAGGCATTTTGGTAAGTGTGGTTTCAACTGAATAATTTATAATTGTTTCAGTATATATGTAATCCTGTTATGTATGTTCTACTTACTAATGAAGTAACTACATAATTAATAATATGAAGCTTCTCCACAGTTTTCATTTGTTACCTCTCAGTTATTGCACAGAATGAGACCATAGGCATATGAAAATGCTCATCTGAAGAGCTGATCAGAGTGAAAATTAGACCCCATTCCTGCAGCTGCTGCCTGTGGAGGCACAGTGATTCGCTATTGTAATATTGCTTTTTGCTGTAAGATTACTTTTTCTGAATTTTTATGGACTTTCAGCTGTATGAGTGCAAGATCAGGCAGCTTTTCAGAAGGAAGAAAAAAGAGGATGGTGTAGGCTGTATTGAAAGAAGTAGAATCTAGGGAGGGATGCAAGCTGTTAGTCACTTACAGAGCAGAATGCTCGATGGGCCAAACACTCAATAAAACAGAGTCAGTAACATCCTAGTCCTGCTCTGATTCTTACTTTCTTTTTCTCCACCACCATTCTTTTATGTCTGGATGAACTTTCTGTAGTTTTCTTCATGTCTCACTCTTTTAATGAAAATTCTTTGATTCTTTTAAATTGCATTTGCTTTGTTCCTTCCTAAAGCCTTCTGCTTTTCCTATGACTGCCTCCCTTCAGTGCTGTCTCCCTGATAAATGTCATCAGGCCTGCCTCCCTAATTTTTGTGTAAGCACTTCACCAGCTTTCCACCCCCTTCATTATCTGCAGTCCTTTTGTTAGCTTCTTCCCAAAGAATGGGAGTCTTGGGGACCTTCTTTCTCCCACAAAGCCCCTTCACCATCTCCTCAACCCCTTCCACATTTCCCTTACTCCTTTCTGCAACTGAATTTTCATCCTTTTATTTAAGTGCCCATGCATTTCTCCATCTAGTTGCTGGATATGGAGCACACCAAACACTTTCATGATTTGCTCTTTCCTCTCCACACACTTGCCAAATGAGAATTATGTAGTTTATTTTTCAGTGACTCGAGGAAACTTTGCTTTTTTTTGGTGACGTTGCAGCTCGGCCAGGAACACCAAAGCCCCTGTTAGTAAGTGGCAGCAAGGACAGATACATACATCCAGTGCCAGCAGGTGGCCAGAGGAAGCAGCTCCTTGTACTGCTCAAGCAGTTCTTTAGTGCCACAGGGTGGTCTGTAGTGACCATTTCCACAATACAGCTTTTGTGTATATATGTGTTGCTGCTTAATGGCCATTTTTGTTGAAAACATTAGTAGAAATTTAGATGTGAGCAACCAAGTGAATATTCCACGCACTTCCATTTCCCACTGTAAACCGGGATAGTGCCCTTTGCCTTCCCTCCAGAACTTGCGGATTTCTTGTCCCCACTCTTGCCTCTGTAATGCACTGGAGAACAGGCTTGATTTCACCTTGACTTTGCTTACTTTCCTTCTTTCTTCTCAAATTTCTTTAAACTTCATTTTTTATCCCCTTTAATATGACAGCAAGAGTGTCCAGCTCCATTACAGAAAAGGCTCGTGGCTCTGTTGAGATGTGGTGACAGCAAATGAGGCTAGCACAACTTCTCTAACTGCCTGGGAGAGAAGTTGCCTTTATGCCCGTTGCTCCAAGGCCTGGGCACAGCAAAGGCAGGTCCTGGTGCATCTGCAGCACCTCAGCCATTGCAGCTGCTGACAAGCTCCCCTGTTTTCCAGAAACTCCCTGGGTACTCTTAGGTATGGCAAGGTGCGTTTGGTCTCCGCAGCCAGACAGAACCAATTCGAACATGGGAACACTGTGTCTGCTTCTCTTCTCCTTTCCCAATCCCTGGAGGTGCAGGGAAAGCTTGCATGATATGGTTATGTTCCCCTTCTGTCTGTCAAATGTCTTACCTGTACATCTTGCTGTCTGAAGAGGCCTATCTGGAAACAAGTAAATGTTGCAAGACTGGGAAGGGACATCAAACCAGCTACCTCTTGTACTTCCCTGCAGGATTTGAGTTCAGATTCCTGTCCACTTCAGATTCATGGACCTTCTGTCTTCGCCTTCTCTACTTTGAAGATCATGCACTCTACCTGCAGCTAAATATTTTGCCCATCTTAAGCCCAAATTCTTTCCCCTCCCCCCTGCTTTTACACCAGACTACATTTACATTGTGCCTAACATTTATGCCTCATTTGTGTCACTATAAAACAGAAGAGAATCAAGCCTTACAAGTGTAAACAAGAAATCCTAAGAGACACAATAGCATTTCTACCCACTTTGATTTTCTTTTCTTGTAAGTAAAAGATAATTTAAAAAGCCTAATTAAAATTGATCTTGATTTTCTGAAACATTGAATGATGCTGTCCTAAATCAAAATTATAGCAGCTATTCTTTTAAGAATCATGAGATTGAAGAGAAAAAAAATAACTGTCAGAACAGCTAAGAAATATTATCAATATTGGTTTGGTGGCTCAGGAAACAATACCAGTCTTCGAACTGCAGAGTAGTATATTCTTATTCAGATAGGTGGCTTGCAGCAATCCAAGAAATCTATCCTACTGTTCCCAGAAGGATAATGTCACAAAAGCTAAACCTCAGCATGGCAGTAGCAGTGGCAGCAGCCTAGGAGTGGACTCACTGCAGGCTACACAGAAACAAGAGATCATCAACAAATCCTGCCAGGGCTGAAGAAAAGACTGATGAGCATTATGTAGGTTTCATGTATAGAAGTGAGGATGGAGGAGAAGCAGAAGGGAAGAAATCCAATCCTCCCCAGTCCCAAAACTGAGTCAACTCTAAACAAAATTTTAATAGCCACAAATGAACATTAGTATACACTAAAAGCTCTACAAAAAGTCTTTTTAAAATGAAGAAAATTAGTGCAGTAACAATTCATTATACTAAGGAACATTGCTGTAATCTTAAATGCTTTTAGACCTGCTGCCCTAAACCAACTGTCAATGCATGTTAGTTGAAATATTCAAGAAGTTGTTGTCATTCACTGAAATGTTTGCCAAAGTAGAGCTTGCTTTCCCGTAAATGATACCTTTTAATGCTGCTAATGAAGTCATGTTCTGCTAATGCATTTGATATTTTTCTTGGAGTGAGAACTGCAGCTTTCTGGATTTCAGTCTGTAGCTGATGGTGGTGCCATCCTTTTTGATTTTTATAGCTGCTTCTAAGTTGTAGAGTAGCCATTAAACTCAGCTGCAATGACAATTTTGGAAAGACAGTAATACTGTATGCTGGAGATAATTCACAAAGCCTTTATTACTTGAGTGCTTAGAAACAGAAGAGCACTGTAATTCCTAAATCCCACAAAAGCTGATTATTTTCCTCCTGAGCTTCAGACACAAATCAAAAAAATGCATCTGAATAGGAGGAAAGGACCTGCAAAAACAGGATTGTGGAAAACATTGTCCTAGGCTACATATCTTTATCCTGCATCCTATTTATGAATTTTGAATTACTAGGGATCATTCCTTAAAAAAAAAAATCCCTCAGTGCATCGAATCTGATGCAGTGATGTAATCGTTATTGAAATAACTTACATGCTGCAGACTTTTAATTTATTATCTGTATATAAACTGTGAAGCAGCAAGCGACTACACACACACACACACACACATATATATATATATATATATATATACACATATATTTGAGATAGTAATCAATGAGCAAACAGCAGAGCAAAACCAAGACAAGACTTCATTCAAAGAGAATAGGGAAACCACAACTTTTCCAGAAGGAGCTGGGCTGGGGTTCCAGCTGGGCTGGAAAGGTCAGCATCCATTCATGGTAGAAAAGCTCATCCCGAATGGACTATTTAATGCTGGATAAATGAAGGATGAAGAGTTGATCCCTCTAGGACATAAATCCAGGATTCCACATATAGGAAGTCTTTTTAACCAAAGTTTTTGCTTCAGTCATTAAATTAGCTTTTCTTGCTATATGAGATTCAAGGCAAGAGCAGCAAAACATTCACTTCTGAGTAATTACTGGACTGCCTCCTCTATGTCTTCCATAACATGGAATTCAAGCAAGGAATAAAAATACTGGCCTGTAAGCTTTTCTGAGCCAGACTTTGAAGCTACAGAGAAACAATTCAGTAAAGGACACAGAATCACAGAAGCAATCAATGCTGAAAGACAAAAGCCCAAACCTATATATATATATATATATACAGACACACACACACACACCAGCCTTGCAAGCCCCTATTGAGATGCCTTAATAAGTGGTGTATACACATGAAATTCCCTGGGATGAGGTTTTCATTTTGGTTATGGTGGCAGGGAAATAAAACTAAGGCAAATTTGGAGAGTAAATCCTCTCCAATGAAGTTTGGATGTAGGAGACAAACTTTAGGCAGACATGTGAGATGCATGTCCACACTGATTTATAGTCAACACCTGCAATGTTTTAAGACCTTGGGTTTCCTGAGACTGACAAGAAATTAACAGTTAAGTTCACACCTCTGGCATGCTTTATATGTGCTGTGTAGACTTCCTGGCACTTGCATTTTCTGGGATTAGTTATGTATTGGCAGGTTCACAAACTCATATATGCACTAAAGCATAAGAGAAAAGCCCCAGCATTTCTGAACTCACCAAAGTCAATTAAATCTTAGAAAATACTTGTAGCACTAGGTAATTCCTACAAGCTTGGCAAGACAGAAAAATTCCACCTACTTGCAAATTTTAAACAAATGTGTATTTTCCCACAGCTAGAAAGTTCAAAGCATATAATTTTACAATTGTAAGTGGATACCATTCCTGAGAGTAGTGAAAACTCTTCTATTTATAAAATAAAATGCCTGCACCACTTAGAACTTGCAAAGAAACAGAGAAAGTCACAAGACTGTACAAACTCAGACTGGTTCTACCTACATTTACTGGAAAAGATGGGCTTAGGTAACAAAAGAACAGGCCTTCCTTTAAAAGGTGGCTTCATGAAGAGGGAGAAGGTCTCCTCCTCTGTGACTGGAAAGAAACTGTAGGTATGAGCAAGTCACAGGACAAAAAGAAAGTCCCACCCATATGGATTACATCCACAGCTATGAGAAAGAGCTCTATACAGCAGTCAGAGTCATGAGCCCCTCTTTCCTCTTCTACCCTCCATGTGTGTGAGAGAGAGACAAGGCCCTCCATTAAACAAAAATAAAAGAAAAATGAGCAAGTTATTGCGTTTATGCAGAAAGTCTCTTAAAAATAGCTTAAACGAAGAATCTGCTGGCTGAATGTTTTAGCAATCACTACAACCATATATTTCATTCTCTGAAGAAATATAGCTGTAATAGCTGTAGACAGCAAAAGAAAGCAGGATGGGTCACCAGAGGATCAAATATTTCAGAATTTCATTAATATTTGCTTGTTCTTACATGAAACTCCAAGTTAAAGATTCTCATCGTGCTACTATAAAGCTTTTGTTTAGACTTAAGCACCTGTGCTACTGAAAGTTAAGAAATAGGCCTCTGAAACCTTTTAATGTCAAGTGCTGTCATAATATGTACACTTGATATTTACCATTATTTTCAGTGAAGTTACAAGCTCTCATATTACATTAGGTCCATAAATAAAGAGAAATTGAGCATATGATGTGCACCAATAAAGTGAACTTCTGCAGACGAAGTAATAAGAAATACTTACCCAATAATTGCCCTGTATTTGAAGTCCCTCAGGGTCAAATTCAAGCAGATGGACAAATAGGAAAATAAAAGGAAAGCCCTTGTGTTTATGGTATTACATTCTTCTCCCGTGAGGAAGGGACTGGCTGGGCCTTTCAAAGACTTTCTAAATTAAAACCTATTAGTAGTTCTTGCAGAACAAATGAACAAGCAAACAGCAAACAAACAAATAACCCACCCAGGAATAAAAACCAAAACCACTCCCTGAAACTTAGAAGACCTTACAGAAAATGAGGATCCCAACCCTTTCAGTTAAGCAGATGAGTGATTGGATTGCTCCAAAGGCCAGGAGAAATCTAAAGACTAGCTCAGGAATCGCTGTTCTTAGAGATCCTAAGATCCTGTGCTGTTCTTTAAAGTAAGAACCAAAATCTGTAACCCTAAGATGAGCAAGAATGGATGTTAGGAAATTTTAACACAGTAGAAAAAACATTCCCCACACCTGGAAGATCAGTGGAGACTGTCCCCTTTTTGAAGGAGTCAAACCAGTGTCTGTGACCTGGTTACTGGAAGCTCCTGCTGCAGCCATGCAGGAAAAGGACCTGCACCGAGGGGAGGTGAGAGGTAGCAGACATTATTGGTAATGGGCAGTGGGAAGGTCAAGATTCAAGATAAATCTGGGCAAAAACATCTCTTGGAACACCATCCCAAACTGGAAACTCTCTCAGACTGAACTCCTACACCACAGTGCAGAAACTGACAACACTTTCTATCTCTCCCTCCATCCCCCCTTTTTTAGCCACAGTAGCAGTGGGCATGGGACCCAGAAAGGCTTTCTAGAGCTATGGCAAAAACACTCCAGCTGCCAGACACCAGCTGTCGTGGGTGCACAACTTGGATGGTGCTGTCTTTGGGTCATGGTGTGAAGCCCTGGGAGGGGATTATCCCAGCTCACTCAGGCAGCAGGAGAAGCCTTCATGGTGACCTCTCCCTCTCCTGCTTTCCTGGCAATAGCACCAGTTGTATACACAGCATTGATCTGATTGTAAGAGAAAAACAAAACTAACTGCTTTAGCAAAGGAATAGTTTTCTTGAAATCTTGAGATGATAAAAAAAGGTTATTGGAAACCATTTTTCTGAGAGTGAAATATAAATTTGGCTAACCTGATCAGTCAGAGCATCAGGCTGCACTACCTAGAAACTGAAAACTGGCGTTAAAGAGCCAGACAGGCAAAGAGCCAGACAGATGGCACTGCAGTAGATGTGGATTCACTGGGCTTTTTATGTTCACTTCTGGAGACTTTCATGATGACTTTGACTTTCAGCTGCATTCTAGATTGGCACAGAGCAGCTCAGAGAACTAGCATCCTTACATTTAAAATAAAATATATCAGCAATGTAAATGTAATTTAGGCCAAGCTCCCCATCAATACTTTTTATATATTCTGGCTAAGGAACAAAGGCTCTTTTTCATGCTGACTCTACCGTATGACTACTCTCTCCTGTGCTATAGCCCTTCTTGTTACCTTTTTATCTACAGTATGTTCACTACATCTACTAAAGATTACTGACCTGTACTTTTCAGGTAAGATCTGAAGCTGGAGCAAAATTTAAAGCTATGCCATCAACTGCAGTGTAACTCGAGCATGTTGTTTAAGTGGGGACATTGGGCTTTGGCTTTCCTGAAGAATCAGAGCTTACAGCCCCGCAAAACATCATTTGATATGTGCACTGAGTAAACATCACACCATTTCTCAGCTGGCTGATTTGCTAACGTGGGATATATATCAGTAAAATGAGTGGAAGTGAAGTGCAGACTGCTGGAGCCAGGTAGCCTCAATTGGATGGCTTCAATTAGCTGAAGCAAAATTAAAGGCATCCAACCAAAGAGATAGTCACTGAACACACACACCCACTCCCTCTAAACCTTCAGCTGAAGACATGCAAGTTTGGTTTCTGTTGCTTCTGGGTTTCCACTGCTTTTCCTTTCATACTGCAATACCTAGCTCAGTAGGTGAAAGCACAGGTGCATTCATTGTCCCTGCTGAACATATAATGTGTCACCCTGTACTAACCTTGTTTAATTTCCACTTTGCTTCCCCTTTCTTTGCTTCATTTGTGTCATCTTGATTTCTATCCTATGATCTGGTTCATTTGTAGAAGACTACCCTATGTTTTTGACAGATTTTCTGATGTGGAAGTATCTTTCAACTGTAAAGCTGTCCCTTTGACTGCATCTCTCTGTGGGGAGTTTTTTCTGATGTGTCATTGGATGCTGGTACAGAGAGATGTCATCTTTCTGAGAATTCAGAGTGAGAGCAAGCACATATATGAGCTAAATTTTTAATGTCTGATTAGACTGCTCCTGGTAGAGTTAGGCACTGCAAAACAAGCTTAACTTGTAACATACACATTGACCATGAAATGGCAGGACAAAAGGCAGCATGGTCTTTCAAAGAGTTGCAAAGGCTTCATGGTCTGGCATGTGCCAGAAAATCCATACTGATAGTTAAATTAACGTTGATATCCTCATGAGAAATATCCCTGCTAAGTAAAATTCTAACTAAATGTTACAAATCTTAGTTTTCCTAGGACCTTATATAGTATCAATGCTAGTATTTAGATACACATGTATTGTAAAACATCATGGTTTTCAGGGTAATTTGAGACTATCACCAGGCACCATCCATAAAGTAGTATTAAAAACAGATTTAAAAGTGCATTTTTGCTAACAAAAGTCACAATGTTTCTGCCTAACTGCTAGTGGAGAAACTATATTACCGCTATATCCATTTCAAGCTTAATACTTTAACTGATGACATCAAAGTGAGTTCCACAGCAGGAACAAAGCCAGAATACACATTAGATTGCCACATTTGATTTAAGATTCTTTTGAGCAGTCAGAAAGAAACATTTTGTTTTCTAGCTGAATCTTTTACCATTTGAATAGGCTGAAATTTAATACAGGCTATTTCAAACTTGAGCACGCCTGATGAAATATAAAACACGAATTGGTTTAAGACTTCAGACTAAGATATGACTTATTGCAGACATATCATTGCATTCAGCTGTACTAATCACCTCCACCGCTTTTTGCTGAGCACTTGCATTGAAACTGCTTTGTGTACAAATGAAATTCGTCTTTCAAACTGTCTGAGGTTTTTTCAAAATTACCTTCAAGAGCATGTTAAAACTCTTCTGCAGCTTTTTTTGTGCATTGGCTCCCTCTCCTGTTCATTGAGCACAAGCAAGAAACTGATCAAACACAGACAGTTCAAGACGTTTCTCAGCACTTCCATCATTGCTTTTTGGAAGCATGTTTCTGAGGATCACAAGAAAAGACTTTCTTAGGTATCCAGTTGAAACTGAACCTTTTTCAGTGAATTTAAAGCAAAAAAAAATTGAAACAATGCAGAAGGATTCTTCAAGTAAAGTCTTTACCTGGTAACATTTTGGAGTCCAATGTAGAGTTAAGAGATGTCTAAATAAAGACTGCATTTGAATAGTAAAGTACAAGAAGCTGCATGCAATTCAGACATGAAAAGTATAAATTGTAACAGTAACATGTGAAATGAAGAAGAGAAAGACCAGATAGGCAAGCTAACCAGTGACAATTTATAGATGAGAATTAGAATTAAAATCATTCACTATGGCAAAAATTTGTGGAATTGAAAATGTGGTACCTTTCCTGTAAAAATACCACTGGTAGGAATACAGATCTAATATCTAATATTCAAACAGAGAAATGATTGTCCCTCTACTTGGTACTGTGAGGCTGTACCTCAAGTCCTGTGTCCAGTTCCGGGACCCTCACTACAAGAAAAACATTGAGGTGCTGGAGCATGTCCAGAGAAGGGCAACAAAGCTGGCAAAGATTCTGGAGAAGAAGTCCAACATGGAAATCTGATGGAGCTGGGGTTGTTCAGCCTGGAGAAAAGGAGGCTCAGGGGAGACCTTATCAGTCTCTACAACTGCCTGAAAGGAGGTTGTAGCTAAGCAGGGGTCAGCCTCTTCTCCCAGACAACCAGTGACAGAAAGAGAGGACATAGCCTTAAGCTGTGCCAGGGGAGGTTCAGATTGGACATCAGGAAGAATTTCTTCAAGGAAAGGGTTGTTAAGTATTGGAATGGACTACCCAAGGAGGTGGTAGTCACCATTCCTGGAGGTGTTCAAGAACAACTGGACATTGTTTGCACTTAGTGCCATGGTCCAGCTGACAAGGTGGTGGTCGGTCACAGGTTGGACTCGAAGATCCTGGAGGCCTTTTTCAACTGAGATGGTTCAGTGATTCTGTGACCAATATCAAATAAACTGACAGAATAACTGGAAATAAAATGACAGAGTCTTATAGGAAACATGGCAAGGTACGGAGAAGTCTAATTTCCTTTCCTCTCTGCTCTCCAAACAAAAAAATCAACAGTTGAAGTAGAAATATGAGACATACTTCCAGGGAAAGGCTGGTTACAGTCAATGTAGGAACATTCCTGCAATGAAATCTGGGTAAGTAAGAGCACCAGATTATTGAGGGTACTAGTGATACATAGGTGACAACCATGATATTTTTAAAATGCAGTGTACGTGCATCTTCTTATCTGGAAGGACTACGTATCAGGGAATGCTTGTATAATCATGCTGTATCTCATACTAAAAAAAATCCCTAAGGCATAGTGCAGGTAAAAGCCACATAAAACTACCTGCTTTAGTTACCTCTATTAAGAATTTAGAATTAAAAAACACCAATAAAAGGCAATGTCCCATATCTTAAGAACCATGAGATATCTTAAAAAGAAATTGTCATCATACACTCACAACTGAATGGGGCCATCAGAAGTCAATTTTTGTGGATTATTTTAAGAGTGAGAATACAGCTCAGTATTTCTGATAACAGCTTTTCATTTGAGTGCTTATGACCAGAAGACTGGTAGTGAGGTAAGACAGGGACAGCACATACTTACACACAAAAATATGCTCTAACACATGGAGGAAAGGGAAGATGGATCTGGAGAGTGAGTGATTCTGAAAGGAACAAGGCAGTGGCTCACATTGCATAAGCAAGCTGCACTGAACAGCTTTAATGAGATGTAAAACCAGCAGAGTAATGACTTCTGATCTCCACTGCCAGATTTATTTTTATCCAAGACTGTTTAAAATTAAATGCATAAATAACCTGGAGAGAACACACCTCCCCTGCTCCCAGGTATGTGTTTCGAACACTGTGCTATAGTTAGCTCCTCTTGCTAATTTTCTTTCTGGCTTTCCTTTTGCATAATGACAGCTTCAACAGAGGCAGAGAATCCTCTTCCCAGCACACAGGTTCAGTCTGTTGGTTATTGCAGCCTTTTGGAATCCGAGGATGTCAATCTGAACGGTGTTACAGAAGCAAATACCACCCACTTCTCTTACCTCCTGTGACACTGACCTCTAAGCAGAAAGCAATCATTCAAAAGGTGACCATCGTATTTTCTGTATTTCAGATCACAAGGACAATCCTGGAAAAAAGCATGCAAGTACTTACATGCAAGCTCTGAATCATGAGCAGAGCGACAACTACCTGGAGTCCTGACTCAGCAATTGCAGCACCAGGAAGGGACAGGATTTCATACCCTCTCCCAGGGTTAACATGTCCTACTGCTAGCTCTGGGCTGCTCACCTCCCAGAATAACCTGGTTTTCAAAACATCAGTTTGAAATGGTTCAACTCATCCTGTATGTAGCAAAACAGAATTCTGTTGGCTTTGGCCTAATCTGGAAGAGATTTAGGATGTGTTTTGGATAAAGGAAAATGACAAGGCTTACTGCAGAGGTAAGTGTGTGCATTTCAGTGGGCTTTGATATACATGAGAGACTAGAATATCTAATTATTACCTATTAGCTGGTTTTGTTCTCCCCTGTGAACAGGAGGACGATCATGTACCACATTTCTTTTAGACACTGATGCTGTATTTTACACTAAAAAAATGAAAGTATTACATAATCCCATACTAGACTAGATCTACCAAAATTAACAGATCTTTAACTGAAGCAATTATTTACAGTTGTACAGGCAGCAAAAAATGGAACTTTCCCAAGTTGTTTGTAGAGTGGTTACACTTGAATTGTTAAGATTCTAAACAAACAAGAGAGTTTCTGTATCACTGAATTTCAACTGGATGTACAAGTAATAAATTTTGTAGCTTTGTAAGTATCCTACTTATTTTGAAGTCTTACTATGAAAAGGTGTACTTTTGGATTATACCTTTTTTCCAGTCATTAACAATATTCATTCATTTGTGTAACTACATGTGAATATACCACAAGATCAATTTCAAAGGCATGCCCCATCAAAGCTGTGAACTAGTAGCCAAGAAAAATTTTTACAGGATGGTGCAATGTTTGGCAGTGGTGCTTTGATTCCCTAATTGGGAAGTGTAAAGGAACTACTGAAATACCAGGTGTCTAGACTGGTATCACTGTCAGAATGAAAAACATTAAACTTGGTACATCACAAAACAAAGGCAAACCCCACCCCTTTATATAATATAAACTAGGAAACAAATAACTAAAGCTTAATTATATAACTGATCTTGATGCCTCCTTCCCACCCTGCAAAGAACCCACCCAAGCCCTTGCACTAACATTTACCCCAAGAAGTGATAATCTAACCTACTTCCCTTTCAATATTTGCTTATCCAGTAGTAGAAACACCATAGTATTGTGCTTCTCCAGTGGCAAATGGCTGCTAGTTACCTACTATAACAAAACTTTTAAGCCATTGCTGTCTAGGGCTGTATACACAGAAAGATGAAATTTTGAAGGTCAGAATGGTCCTTTCCCTAAAATGTAAACAAGGATGCACACTCAGTCTACAATTAAATTTTCTCCGTCTTCAGTGTTTGTACAGACAGACAGAAGAGCCAAGCTAAATTGTGTTCCCTGCTTACTTCGGGCAAAGAAATCACTCTGCTTTCTCCTGAAGTTTTTTTCATGATGGGTAACTTGTCGTAAATTGTAATCTGTGCAGAATTAAATACCATACCTTACTGAAAAATCCTCTTCCCTAACTGATCTGGAGAAAAGTTGTAAAGAAGAGCAGCTTGGAGATCACAAAATCTTCTTTCATGAAGGTGCTAACAGAACAAAGTGTCACAATTCTCTCCATGCACAACTCTCTCTCTTCACCATCATCTCAAAAGACTGTAGAGCTGGGTACAGTTACATTCTGTATCTACAACTGCTCTATTGGGATTTTGGCACGGAAAAAACTAAGTTCTACATAGCCATAAGAGTGCTATGACAAACATCACTTCTGAACATTGGAACAGTAATAGACTACTACAATTTGAAGTTCTCTCTGAAGCTTTTAGTAAAAAAACTGCTGTTGGTTAATACCATACCCATTAGCTGTAAGAAATGCTGTTTGCAGGTTAGTCTGGAAAGAAAAAATAATCACAAGACATATGGTAGCAATCACTGAGACCACTGTTAGTAATCTTAAATTCTTTTCACTCATTTACTGAGTAATGCCCTTTGCAATTCCATCATTAAGTACACTACTCTACTTCACACAACTCAAATGCAGTCCATCTTGCAGCACAGCTACAGCTTTTGAGTTACCCTGAGTTTTCTCCCATCTCACTCTGAAAGCACAGCAGAAATGCTGTTAAACAGCACATCACTGAAAGAGCTTTGCCAGCTCTGGTCCAAAATACTAAGTTTGCCACATTTGTACTTCCCCCACCAACTCAATTAGCATTTACCTTTTTCCATGTGGAGCTTTTTTTTTGTCGTTTCCTAATGATGTAAATCTGTGCACCCAACTTTGCTCTGCATTTCCACTGTTTTTCACTTAATTTCATACACATACAGCAAGCAAAACTTTTAATTTTTTTTTAATTTACAGTATTGATTGCTCCAAATTATGCCTTACTGTTGGTACACAGTAAATACATTCTTCTGAACAACTTAGTATGAAAAAAATGCAGTTAAAACATTAAAAATACTGCTTTACAATGTGCGAAACAGAACCTTCAGAAGTAATGACGTTGGCTACAGCCAGGCACAGAGGAAGACTGCTTGTTTTTGTCTTGTTTTAAAGTCTACCAGCACATTAATTCCTATACCACTCCATCTGAAACTGCCTGTAACAGTAGACTTTAGGTGAACATTTCTGCTGAATTAAGAAGATTAAATAACTCTCAGCTTGGCCTTTAGCACTTGTATTCCCAGAACAGGATATTTTTGTCTTACACTAAGAATGGCTGTTCTCAGAAGATTTACTAAGCAAAGGGCACCAATAACACATCAGAACTGGAGATGTTTCTGAAGGGGAGTTACACTCTATAGGTGCATGCAGTTGTCAAAGTCTGAATGAATTAGGTAACATGCTTCCCCTAGATAAAAGACAAGTGGCTAGGCACAACTGCCAGTTCACAAATAATACTTAAATCAGATGAAATCTATTTTTACCACAAGCTTTAGACAGATTAATATATATTGCAACACCTAGCACTGATTAAATTTAGAAAAATATTATATTGGGATTGGTTTCTTTTAATAGTCTTCGTTGTTTTGTTGTTAATGTAACAGAAGATGTATGGCGGAAGATGCTAAAAACCACTCTGCTTTTTAATGTTAAAGAGCTGAGCTGTCAAAGCTATTATGCTGCTGACAATTACTCATTTGATTATTTACATTTTTTAAACAATGAAGAGGCAGGAAATGTTTATTTATTTATTTTTAATATTTGTGATCAAGAATGACTGAACCCAATTACATAGTCTTTGTTAAGTTAATGGCTGCCAAACAAGCATGTACTCCAGTGACCCACCGTGAGCAAAGTTACCCGATGGGTGAAACAGATTTTAAGGTTAGACACAGTACATGTAAAAATAGAAAGTTTAAAAACCAATCTCATCACAGACATTTCCATTGCCATCTCCTTTGTGAAATAAATAAGGCAGCAAATAACTTTTACTTCGCAGTGGCAGCTTTGAGGTATGCTATTAAATCTGCTCTCTCGCCCTTCTTCTTAATACCCGCAAAAATCATCTTTGTTCCGGGAATATACTTTTTTGGATTTTCCAAATACTCCATCAGAGTATCCTCATTCCAGATGATACCTAAAAAAAGGTTAAAAAGAAAAATAGTTAGTAAGTTCAAAATAGCAAACATTAATGTTCTGGTCCTCCACTCAATTTTTGGCAGATTTTTAAAACTATCACCAAGAACTGAATATTTGTGTCCTCTAAGGGCAGCTTTAAGTTTACCTTTGTTCTTATTAGCATCCGTGTAAGAGAAACCCTCAGCCTGTCCGGTCTTGCGTCCGAATAGGCCGTTCAAGTTGGGTCCAGTCTTATGCTTGCCTCCCTTTTCAACTGTGTGGCACTGGGAGCATTTCTGGACAAAGATCTTCTTGCCTTTCTCAACGTCTCCCATTGTCACTACTAGACCAAAAAACACACACAGGGGTCAGTATCGCAACCTCAAGGTCACCGATTGAGCTGAAACTTTAAAAGGCGTCCCACTGGTTTACAAAATCAACATGTGCAGCCCGTGAATCCGGCAATTCTCCAGCACACTTTCTACCCACAAGCAACAGCTCCTGGGCTTGAAGATTAGTATGGAAACATCAGATTACCTAAAAGGTAGCAAGGTGATAAACATGCTTGAAGGGCACGAAAAACCTTCCCTCGGACAAACTGATTGCTCCACAGCATTTAAAGGGTACGGCGATAATTTCGGATGAGAAAATTTAACACAACTGCTATGTACAGTTTGTACAGCTGTGACAGGAGAGGTTCCTAGTCATGAACGATCTCGTGTAAAAACACAGGACTCTTGGCAGTCTTTTCTTCTGCAGCTGAAAAAGCGCACCAGCCACGCACCTGGGCAGGGCCGGAGGGCAGAGAGCAGCCGGCTGTCACCACGACCCGGAATGACCCCAGGGGTCCCGCCGGCAGCCACGCGTGAGGAGGCGGGAGCGCCCAAGGACGCCCGCACCGCCCGGCTCCGGCTCTACCCGCGCCCAGCCCGGCCTCGAGCTTCTCCTCAGGCCCCTGCCCGCAGTGGGGGCGCCCGGCCCCGCGGTGACCTTCCGCGGCACCCCGGCCGCCGCCTCAGGCCACGGCCCCGGCAGGCGGGAACGGCGCTCAGGACGGCCGAGAACAACTCCCGCTCGCCCCGTTCCCCTCCCGGCCCTCACCGCCCCGCAGGGCCCAGCCGCAGCCCGGCCGTCCACCCGCACCTGCCTGCCCGGCTGCGCCCTCAAATACGGTGACCGCACTCCCGGCACCTCCCGCTCAGTCTGCGCCCAAGGACACGCTGTACTCCGCCCTATGTAACCCGGCACCGCCGCAACCAAGCTCTGCCGGCGCCCGCGGCCCGCCTCTCCGGCGTAACAACCAATCAAGTGACGGCTTCTGGAGTGCTGATTGGTTTCAGTGGCTGTCCGCCAAGTGACGTCACGCCGCCGGCGGGTAGTGGGGTAGGTTGAGACCGGCGGGCCCCCGGACTTCCTTCCTTCCGTCCCCTCTCCCCTCCAATCGCGGCGGCGTGACGTCAGACGTCACTCTGGTGCGAAGGGGGCGCGCAGGAGCGGGGCGCGGGAGCTGCGGACGCATGCGCACAGCGCAAGTGGGAGCAAGGGTCGCGCGGCGCCCTGAGCATGTGGCCGAGGCGGTGGGCGGGGCCTGGGCAGTGACGCAAAAGGAGCCGCGCCCCTCCCCGCGCGCCGTGGCGCCGGCGGTATGTCGGGGCCGGGCCGTGAGGGCGGGAGCAAAGAGCGGAATCACAGAATTACAGGATCAATGAGGGCGGAAAAGACCTGTGATCGTCGAGTCCAACCTGTGGAATGAACACCACCGCGTCATTTAGACCATGGCACTAAGTGCCACGTCCAGTGTTAAAACACCTCCGGGTATAGCGACTCCACCACCTCCCTCGGCAGCCCATTCTAATCACCCTTCTGATGTCCAACCTGTCCTCCCTTGGCACAGCTTAAGGTTGTGTCCTCTCCTCTGATCACTGGTTGCCCGGAAGAGGCCGATCCCCACTTAGCTACAACTTTTTAGGAAGTTGTAGAGAGTGATAAGGTCTCCCCTGAGCCTCCTCCAGGCTAAACATACCCAGCTCCATCAGCTTTTCCTCACAGGCCATGTGCTCCAGATGCTTCCCCAGCTTGTCTGTGAGTTTGAAAAGCTTCTCCAAGGGAGCCAAGGGGATAACGATGTGGAAGTGTTGCAGGTAGCCAAAGTGAGGCGAATCCCCCAGAGAATGTGGCCAGGAGCGCCTGCCAGCATGGCCCTACAAAAGGCTGGAGGGAAGTGGGCGTGCGCCTGGATCCTCCATCTGTGTGGGGTGCCGAAGCCATGCAGTTCTGACAAAAAAGGGTTATGGAAGGGACTGCCACATGAAGGGATGAAAGTGTCCCAAGCGCCAGCCCAGCAGTGTGGTGGTGCTCAAAGAGGACATGTCAATATTCACGCATTGCGGGCTTCCAAGCAGAATTTAAATGGTGAATTCCAGACGTGACTGCCATCTCATTCTCCTTGGCAAGAAGGAGGAAGAGTTGTTGGAAAAGCCCAGTGTAATAAAGTCCAGTGTTCAGAAGAGTTGAACTGTTTGCTTTAACTACAGACATTATAACTGTCAGAATTTTCCACTTTCTGGCATTTGAAAAACATTTTTTTTCTGTGTGTGCTTTTATGCCGTGCTGGAACTGGTGTAGGTGTGCTCCTGTAATTGCCTATGGAGCAGTGCTCATGTGAAGTGTCAACATGAAGCAGAAAGGAGTGAGGACTGTAAAAATACATCTGGGATTCCTCTAATGGCAGAATTTAGCAGATAATTCACCAGAACATTCAGAGATCCTCATTCCCTAGTTCAGACAGTGCATTGCCTTCCAAAGCTCATGGTGTCTACAGCATAACACACAGGTTTTGTGCAGTTTCTAACAGTTCATCACAAGGTATATACAAAATATATATTCTTAAACTTTCAACAATTTACACTGTAATCTTATTGACAGTTCACTGGCCACAGTAAAACTGTTTTGCTTATGGTATACAGATAAATGTACTTAATGAAGAGTGAGGAAATATATGCAATGAAACTGCTTTAAATCAGCATCTTGAATTCTGGTGTTGTTGCCCAACTCAAATCTCAAATCATGTCAGACTCCCATGATTATGAAGTTGACTGGAAAAATACTATTTTTAAAGCTAAAGGCATCCTCTGTTTCTTTTATTTGCTGTTTAATTTTGAACCTTCTTGGTGCCTTTCACTCTCATTTTTAGACTTTCTACCATGATTGTAAGGACTGAATTTCATTTATTAAGGCTTCTGTGACTTAGATGGTTCCAAGGGCCAGATGTAACTTAATATCACAAGACTCATGATAAAACCATGGGTCTCTCCTATCTTTCCAGAAGAAGGGAGCTGAAAGCACCTTTTAAACTGCTCTAAGAAATAGCAGCAGTGTAAATTCTTAAGCTTCTTTAAGCACTTGATGCGGACTGATGCCTGCTGACATCTATTCAGAGGTTCTCCCTTTCTTCACAGAATGCAAACTTCAAGCATCTGTAGCTCTCTTAATTTCTGTTGCATCTTGCCTTTTAAATACGTACATTCCATTCTGAGAATTGCATGTTGTACTTCACAGTTAACCCTTCCGATGCATGTGGAGGGACACTGTAGCAATGTTTTTTCAGGGTTTTTTCAGGTTTTTTTTCCAAGAAGCTGTTTTTGAAAACTGCAGCTTAATTCAAGACAACTGGATTGCTTCTTGTTAAACTTCCGAAGTAAGGAAGTAATGCTCTCGGGGAAAATACTCACCCTTTGAGCTTTTCAGTGCTAAAGATTGGTATACTAAAATCATTTGTAAAATGAACTGTTATCTTCTCAGCCTTACACCTGACCACGCAGATGTCTGCAGTGTGACTGGCTGTCACAGCATGCAGTCATGCTGTAATACCCTTTCCTGAAGGTGTAAATGATACAAATGCAGTATTAGTGGGTTTCCATACTGTATTATTAATGGAAGCAGAGGTTCTGCCTGATATAACAAGATAGTAGGTTAGGGGATGTGTTTTCACCAGTAAAAAGAGGTGTCTTGAATGGAGAGGATTTCTCCTATCTGTTTGAGCCCATTTGGGCATTACTAAGGGTGGAGCAACACGGTGGCAAGAACTGACCTGTAAATAAAGCAGAAGGTGCAGGAAAGGGTGTTGTTCGAGGTGCCCAGTGTTTACCTTTTTAAATGTTCTGTGATAGGACAGACTAATAGTGAAATTTTTGCCTTCTCTGCTAAATGTAGCATCTGCAGTGTATGTGTGAAATCCTGCATATGACTTTGTGTGTAGGAGAGAGTATGTTGTGAGACTTCCAGAGGCAATGCTGAAGACAAGGGCAGGGCTTTCCTGGCTTTGTGGGTTTGAATTGCTGGAGTAAACTAAAATGACTCAGGGTACATTTTCAGTGCTCTATACTTTTCTACATACATTAACATTCATTAGACTATTTGCCTTGGTGTGGTTTGCCTAGAAGGCTCATATTTTAGTCTTCCAGTTATTCGCTGTGGTTACACCTGGAATACCTTTGCCTTTTTACTAGCTCAGGCCATTACACACTGGAACTATAGTTATTTTGCAATCAGAATTCTGAGTGTAACTTTATGTATTCTGTCCCAAAGGAAGCAAAAATAAACCAGATGTGCCAAGTCCAATAGAAAGAAAACATGTCAGAAGAGGCATCCAGATCTCTTTAAGAGGGACACTGCAAATAAAAGAAAAAAGGTAGCCTTGCATTATGGGGCTAGACTGGAACTCAGGAGAATATGTGATTTTTTTTTTCTCAACTCTGCTAAACTTCTGGTTTGGTCTTTGACAAATAACTTAGAACCCATTTCTTGGGAAATCATCACCTCATCCCTGAGGTGCTTGAGTACCTTGGTTATTTTTAATCCCCTTATCATGTGGAAGTGGGACAAGCCTGAGCTGTTACTGGTTACCAGCAAACTCTGCCAGCACTGGGGAGTCTGTGATTTGTGCTGGAGTCATGGTGGCGTGAGCTGGTTTTAAGAAACATTTTGACTTACGACCTGAGTCATAAATCTAACCTCATCACAAAGCAGTACTGATTAATTTGCACCTTTGTGATTTCTGAATTGTACTGACACAAGTCAGAAAACGTGCTTATTTTGGTTTTTTCTTCTGATTTTATCTTTGCCTTTGGAACTGTTTGGGAGAAAGGTGTATCTCTCCATGGGTTTTTCAAAGCCCAGTTTGTAAAGATGAAAGAGTTATTCAGGGCTGGGCTTGAAAAGTTTTTTATGCTAGTATCCTCCAGAAAGGAGTATTCCACCGTGGCAAATGTATAGGTTTAGGGTTACTTTTCAACACTTTTATGGTTCAAGTCCTGTCATTGGAATATACTGCTGGCCTTATGTTTATTATGTCTTTTACAGGCTATTCTGGGGGAAGACAGGAACCTGTTCACCCAAACAGGTAAGGAACAAAGTTGAAAAGCATTAGAGACTGAAAAGGAAATAAAAATGCCTGATGAATGGTGTGCCTCTAATTTTTACTGCTTGTTGTGTTTTATACAGTCTAAGACAGGGAAGCCAGTTTTGCTATGCTTTGAACAGCTGCAAGGGCAGTCTCTGAGATGATGCAATTCCTAAGGGTCACTATGTATTCCTTCTGAAGACAAAGCTAAATATTGGCCTAGCATCTATTTTTGTGTAATATTTTACCAAACAAGTCTTGGTTTTATTTTAGGGACTGCTTTTAGTAATGTCTTGTGCAAGTGTATTTATTCTTTGTGCAGTTGTCTCTGACAATGTTGTGATTTTTATTTTTTTTTCAATGACAAGTGTTACATTGACTTAAGTATCTGGATTGCATTCAATGCTTAATTGCCATTATTGGAAAGGTAAAAACTATTCCCAAATATAAAAGAACTGCTGCTGTATTGTCCCATGCCTATGTTATAAAGACAGATTATTTGGGAGTGGGACATAGAAATATTTTCTGCAGCCAATGTATAGAGTGGCAGGTGAACGATTTGATCTCAGCAGAGGAAGGCAGAACTTGGAATTCTTCCCATATCTGCTGTTCCTGTGTTTTTGGAGACTGAGTTTTGTAGGGCTGTGAAAGCAACTACTTGGCACTAAGGGACATTAAGAATGTCTCTTAAGTGCCAAGCAATGAGAATTGCCTGGCCAGGATGTTGTAGGTTCCGCGGTGGCACAGGGTGAGGCAATGCTGCTCAGCATCACAGTGAGCTGTTAAAAAATTGACAGGAGGCACAGGTAGAGACAGCAGGCAATCCAGCCAGAGTACAAAGCAGGGTGGGCAGCTGGGAGATTGCCAAGCTTTCATAGCTGAATCAGTTGCACAACCATTATAATGTCATGGCTTACAGAGTGATAAATTCACTGATGAGTTTAACAGGTGTGAAAATAGCAAAGTACTTTGACCATTCTTTGATGCTGTGGTTTTATGCCTCAGGCATGGAGATTTATTCAGCAGCCATTTATTGTATGATGAAGTGTCCCCAAGACTGGGGGAGGTAGAGGTCTCTGTCATTCATCTGGCCTGTGGGGAGCTGGATAGATAAGAAGATCCAAGATTCAGAGTCACTCTTTGACAACTTAAAACAAACACAGACCTCAAGCTGAGAACAGTGACTCCGTGACTGCCTTCACCGTGTTGAGATGTGGGGTTGCCCTGCTCAAGCACTTGTTCCAGTAGCTGCCTGCGGATGGACAGATGTCTTGTTACCTTGGCGAGTAACCTTGGACCTCAGAGTAAGATAAGAAGTGTGGGATACAACTTCTCTGTAATCAGTTGGTGGTTTGAGACAAGTAACACAACAGAGGCATCTTGTTTGGATGAGTGCAGAGGAGTAGTGAGTACAAAACATAAGTGCATGAAGTTGGGGTGATTTGCACTGAAGCATGGAATAGCAAGAAAGGACTGAATGCGAGACTTGTCCTAGGATGGAACTGCATCAACTTCTGTTTTACTATCAGAAAAATCATTCTGAATCCTTATAAACCAATTCCCATGGTGAAAGTAGGTCAAAAAGAGAGGTAGTTCAAGATAGTAATTTAAAAAGGAAAAAAAAAAGAACTTTTTTAGTTCAAGGACAAAGTTAATTAAGTCAACCCACAAGGACATTCACATTTGGAAGATTCAGGGCCCAGCAATTTTTCAGAAGTTCAGCTTTTCTTAAAAATATAATTGTGTTTCTTTTGGAAAAGAACTTAAAAATTAACTTCAGAGAGTCAAGAATTGAAAGCCAAATGAAAGGTTATTCTTTTATCAAGTCCATTATGTTTTTAACTTTAGAGCTAGTCTCATTCTGTTTTGGAGTCTGCCACAGTTTACTGGAAGGCGTAGAATAGCAGAGGTATAATAAATGTCCTTGAACATTGTCTGAAAGTCTGATTCCATCTGCCAAAAAACATGCTACAATAACAGTAACTTCTACTGGCCTCAACTTCTGCTTTTGGATGGTGAGTAATTGGTCAAAACTACCACATTTTTCCATTAAATTTTTTTTCTTTGCAATGAATCAAACAGTTGGAAGAATTTCAGGAATATCCTATTCGGAGGGGATAACAATTAGCTACATTGATAACACATTTGCTTTGTGTATCTGTGGGAGTCAAGGATTACTGTCCTTGCATTTACATGATCAGTTGGGATGCTGTGTTCTGGATAATTCAAGCTATAGAATGAGAAGTACCTCTGCAACAGCCTAAATTCAGATATTGTGAAATTAGTCTCCAAAGCATCAACTTAGCCCTGAGAAAAACTTAAAATTAAGAGTCCTTTTGTAAGGAGATTTGTATGGTTGGGTCTCGTTATGCAATTATGATATGCTAATCTAATGTAATCTACTAAAGCCTATGCAGTTTTTGTGTCTAAGGTATAGGCCAGACAGGAGGACCTTTCATGAAATATGAGCGCTAGTATGGCCCCAGGAGTCACATGAGAGTCTTAAAGATAAAAGCTTTGCTTACCTTAGAATTTTCAAAGGAGAAACCTTTTATGACATAAATAGAAATAAGGCCATAAACTGGCAAATTTATCTCCACTCTCCCACAGAAATGAAACTGGTGTGCTTTGGCAGGCTTAATGCTTGTAAGTGTAAACCCAGTTCTCTGCAGGGCTACGAGGGCTCTGTGTAGAGCAGCAGGAGGAGCTGTTGAATGTGAAGCCTGACCAAGTCCCAAGACAACACGTTCATGGATTGTCTTCTTCATAGTCTTCTTCATTGAGAGGAAAGTCACTGCTGCAGGTGGTAGAACACATGGGGTGTTTCTGTCAGTGGAGAAGTGGGTTTCCTCCCTGTAAGGATCTTATGCTTGTTTTGCTGCCTGTTGTGTCAAGTTTTCATGAGTTTGGTCACCAAGTAATCACCTGGCTGGCAGTTTTAGAATCAGATTTTAATAGCCCAGCTTCATTGCTTCTTTTTACATCTGACTTCAGGTATGTGTCAAGTGTTCTATCAGACCAGGTTAGGGGTTTAGTCCTGTTTCTGACAGTGATGAATGCTGGATGTTTTGCACACACAAAAATCTACCCAGGACAAGTTTATATTCAGAGCTCTGAGAACACTTAAGCCAAACTACTAGTGTTGAAGATGTTTTTCTTATACTGTTAGGGCATGTCTCTAAGGCTTTTTAAAAAATGATGTCAATCTTTTTGCCTTCATCATATTCCCAGACTTTTTTGCTTTTTGTTACTTAGGAAGTGGGCTGAACAAAACTAAATACACGAAGAACATAATGTTCTGTCTTCTCTGCTGCTAAACATTAACTTGTCCTGAATTATACTAGAAGCAGAGCAAAAGGCTGGGGTCTGCACTTACTTTGAAATAATTCATCCAGGAGGTAAGAACCATTTAAAAACCCGTTTGTGGCTGAGTTGTCTTCAAAAGTTCTTTGCAGTAAGTTTTTTCATACTTCACTTTTAAATTTCATCTGTTATTATGCTGCTCAGTTATTTTTGTGCTAAATCCTCTAGATGCTCTCCTGTTTTCTGCTTGTGTCCTAATAAATGCATAAATCACCTCTGTTTTAACAACTAAAAGTCTCATTGTTTCTGAAATGTGTAAGGGTGGGATAGAAAGTGAGTATCATCTCCTAATGGAAAATAAGGTCTCTGACTCCTGTCCTGTCGTTTTAGTTATATCCTTTTGGTAGCCATGGAGCCCTTTGTACTCCCAATACTTGCACAGAAAATAGTGCGCTGCTGGGGCACTGTGACGGGACTGACCCTCTGAAGATCTCACACATGAATAAAGTCATAGGGGATTTATGTCATGATTCTTTGCTAGTATCTTTTTTTGTAAGGGAAAGTTCAGTGGATAAGGACTAGCTGGAAGCAAGGTTCAGTTTCAGGCATGTATTCAGGGTATGATCCTGCCAGTCTCCTGAACTCTGGTGATCTGCTTGAAGGGAGAGGGAAATATATCTGATTCCTTGATAGAATGCAATGCATTCTTCAGAAGAATGCAATGAAAAAATTCTCAGTGAAAAACACAATGGTATTTTGCTCCCTCTTCAGGTTCTCTCTAGGAAACAACTGACTAATCCCTCATTTAATTAAGAGTTTAAAAAAACCCTAGTGAATGTCTGTGTGCTGTTTCTGCTTCTCTAATCCCCACTTGGCTGCAGCTTCTTAAGATATGCATTGAATCAATATGAGCTGTTCCTGAAAAAGCTGTCCCAGTATTTTGTTCCTGGAATCTGTGTAGCAGCATCGTAAATCTGTCAGCACACAGAAAATAGCAATTTAAGTGTATTCTTTGCATTCTATTATGAGATAGCTTTCCACAAAAGTTTCCTTTGCTGCTTTCTTATTTTCAAAAATCTTTACAAAAAATATTCAAAATATTTAAATATATTGTATTTGGGGACTGTTTGGTTTATTTTGTTTTTGTTCACACTTCTCAGGAATCTAAAACAGCTCTGTGACCACAACATGGCAGCAGAGCTGTTCTTTCCTTATCTCTTGCTCTTAATTATTTTTATAACCACCAAGTTAATGCTCATTATTAATCCCTGGCTACTATATTGATCACTTTCAGCCATTTATGCCTGACTCCTAATAACAGATTACATGTTTTTGGTAGCTTTCCTGCTTCATCCTAAAGGTCCTTCAGATCCCTGGGGGGACTATTAAATCCCATTTTCCCTCTACCAAACTTCCCTTCAGTTTAAATACAAACTCTATGGCCTTTCCAGTTCTCTGAAACATCCCTGTCTTAGACAATGAGTGAAGAAGGAGAGAGAAGAGTCTGAAACACGAGCCACAATAGTCTGACATAGGAATGTGTGTTTGGAGAGGCCACAGTCAGCCTTAGAGCATGGAGACTTTGGGAATGTGCTGTGCACAGACAAAGAGACTCCACAGCTCATGAGAATCATGTTTGTCCCCATGTGTGCGTGGCAGTGCTGTCTTTATGGGCATTTGACTCCCTGCAGAGTAGCAGAGGATCCTTTTAACATGGAAGTTTGGTGTTTGTGAGGGCCTGCAAAGAGCCTTATTGGGTCAGTAACTCTGATCCCCAGCTGTTGCTGGCAACTGCGTCATAGCTCCTTTCATAAACTGAAGCAGCCTCTTTTCTGATCCTCTCCTCAGCTATTCCTGAAGCTCTCTGCTGTGAACATTAAAAATCATCTTGTGATAACCACCCTAAGTTTATCGCCAGTCAGACTGTAATGCTTATTTATTAATCCTTTCGACCTTTAATGAACCAAGTCTTTCCATAACCAGTGTTTATCCCACTAATGTGTTTCTCTAGAATAGTTGTTTTTTCACAGCCTCTAGACCCAGACAAGCTCTTCTAGCGTTCTCAGATAGTCTGCACATGTCCTGGGCTACTCTAATTGCTCTTGTCTTTACTATTTGAATTTATTATGGTTCTCTGGAAAAGGCCAGACGATTTGTATTGAAGTTCTTTTTATTTGTTACTCCATTTTTAAAATAATGTGTCAGTTAAAGAAATAAAAAGCATTGAAACCATAGGACTTGTGTCTCTTTCTCTCAGTAGTTTTATCTGTGAGGATTTTTTTTCTCTCCTTTTACAGAATCTTGTAAATGTTTTTGTTCTGCTGTCTTAGAGAAGGAATATTGCAGCTCCATCAGCACTGTCTGGGGCTGAGGAACTTCACAGCTAGGGATCCATTCAGGCAGTGTAATCTCTCTTGGCCCATCCTCTGGTCTCCATGCAGGTGGATGTATTTCTTGATGCCAAAGTTTGTGCAACAAAATTCTACTTTCCTCATGCTTTATATCCAGTGGTAAGCTTGGCTTACTTAGGCTAACTGGATTTTCCCATTTTTTTATGTTGATCCAAATATCTGGGCTTGAAATCTTTGTAGGAAAGTGAACATGCAGATTTTGGAAGGGATTCAAATTTGCGCCTTCCTGAAAGCTGCTGCCTCTGCAGTGCTTCTGTTTGCAACATGTCAGTGATTTTTAGAAGGTTGTTTATTGTTGGGCTTGAATCAACATAAGGAACTTTCTGGTAGCATGTCTGAGACAGAGTGTCTTGCTCTTGGCTCACTCCCATTTCTGGTCTGTGCTTTCTGTCACTTTGCACTGCTGACCTAGGCTGGCTGCTCTTTTTATTTCACTCAGCATTGTGCCTTAATATCTGGTGACAACAGTGGGCATGCTGAGTACAGGTGAAGGCATCTGAACACTGAAGGAGTACTGTTCCTGCAGATTTGATTCATGGGGATGTTCACCTTGAAGGAAGCATGCAGTGCATCCTTCAGGAGGTCTCACTTGTGATAAACCAACAGAAATGTTTCTTTCTATATGGAGAAAGTAGCTGGGTTTATACTGCCATCTATGTCTTTCAGCAGGGACTGCTTATTTTAGCAGACATTGCCCGTGACTAGTGAAAAGGCACAGTTAGAGGTCACTCAGGCAAAGAGAAGCAGCCCAGACCTTTGCTACTGGCCCTGTCATATAGGGAGCTCAGAGTCACTCTTTATGCTTTGGAAAAGAAAATATTCTGTTCCACTCCAGTGCATAAGATATAAACGGATATAGATGTCTTGTGTTCTCTTCTTTCTTCTATAAGCATCTGTCTTCTTGTATGAGACCTCACATGTGGTCTATACTATATGATAGTATAAACAGCGACTTTATAGTGTGTTTTTAACTTCTTTTAGGAACAGTTGCAGGTGGTTTTTAGGATGCTCACTTTCATGTGACTTTTTAGCTTTCTCAACCACAGTTTGATCCACCGCTCGCATACTGTTAATCTTTATGAATCATTTGCATTGTTGAGGCTTCAGATACTGGTGCAGAGCCAAAGGAACTGTTCAAACATAAGTTTGAGTCCTTTAGCCAAAGAATGAACTTCAGCAGTTACTGTGCTGAACAATGCAAGTGTTTGATATTCAACATATGTATGCTTTAAGTGGATGAGTGTTGTTCAGGTAAATCAGCATGGCCCAGGGTAGGCCTCTGCCAATCACACTTTGGAAGCCAGAGGGCAATAAAACTGCTCAGTTTTGAATTATGTAAGGTGCTAGTCTGGATTTTCATTTCCAGAGACAAAATGTTAAAAGTGTTCTTTGAAGTGTTCATTATCATAAAGCAGAAGTTTTTTTTCTTCATCACTGAAGAAAACATTAGACAGCTTTTCCATTTCAGGTACAGGGATTCAATTATCAGAAATTTGTAAATGCATCAGAAAATGTAAAATGTAAATCAGAAGGGATTTCCTTAGTTGGATTTGTTTTAATCCAATGGAAGAAAAGCAGGACAATTTGGGGACTTCTTATCCAGGGCCATCTTGGACTATAACTAAGAAAATGACAGCACCTTAGTTGCCCTGCTTTATGTAAGTCCATGGAGTTTGAACCTGGAAGTGCTATAAAGCCAGCAGAGCAGGAGTGTGTTCCTTCTGTTATACCTGCGGAATTGCTTAGTCAGTTACAATTGCTTAGAGTTACAATCAATCACAGCTGTGTATATGAAGCCATCACAAGTAATGATGCATTAGCAAAACACAACTCAACTCTCAACTTGATTTGCTCTGCTTATATACCATATTATGCTCCGCTTGCATGAGTAGCATTTAATGCAGATAGTATCTTTTCACTTTTATACAGGCCACAGAGAATATAAAAAGTGTTGCAGACAACAAACACTGAGTTTTTCAATATTGTTTTATACATTCTTAAGAGTAAATCTTGGCATTAAAATAGAATCTGCTGATGTTGTTGATGCACCCTGGAGGAAGAAAGGCAAATCACTCATGCAAATGGAGGAATATAAATCATAGAAACTCTGCCAAACTTAAACTGGTATGGTTTGTAAGGAAGCAGTAGTCTGCAGTGGTATTAAGTCACTTATCAAACACTTAGTGCAATAAGGACAGTAAATTGGTGAGTTCAGTCAGACTGTCCTGAATAATAGCAGCTGAACATGTAGCCAATACATTTCAGTCTCTACAGGGCTGCCCCGTTCACATGAGAGCTGCCAACTCTTTCTATGGACGCTGTTACTCATACTACTCAAGGCAAAAGGTCTTTTGAATTGCTGTTGTGTGTTGGTGCCAACTTAAAATGATAAGATAAAAAGTAAGCAGATAATCATAATAATGTCCCCTCCTGCAAACCCTGAAGAAGTCATTAATCCATTACAGAAGTTCTGTCAACCAGCTGTGTCAGGACTGATTTAGTATTCTGAACTTTTGCCTCTGCTTTAGTGAGAGCTTTGCCCTGTGCTTAAGCATTAACAAAGAGAAGGCTTAATTCTGCCAGCTGAGTCAGATAATACTCTTGCCAGTATTACTTGTGGTGGAAGTGTGAGATTCTTAGTAAATGCAATATTTACTAGTTCCGTGTCTTCACCTAGTTCTCCAGTTAATCTGCAAACTGCTGTTATGTAATAGTTATCCAGGATAAGGGGGTATATTGGAACTATTCCTAAACAGAGACATATTTTATTGTCACACATTTTTATGGGTTAGGAAAACCAGAATTAATGCACAATTCCCCTGAAAAACCTCAGATAATTTACAGTTTTTATGTCCTTTGTTACTAAATGACAAAAAAAATCAATGTCTTTGAGAAATTTAGGGGCTAACAATTTGTGGTCTCACATTGTTATCCCAACTAAATAAAGTTAATAAAAATTGCTTACCTGTGAAGACCTATATTGTGATCTCCAGAGCCCCTTCAGTGTTTTTAGCATATTGATTATTGTTGGAGACAAGTTATAATTGAGCTCTTTAAAAGTGGAGTTGGGGACCACTATCTTTGGTGGATTTGGATAATATATTTGACCCTTTTCTTTGACAAACTTGGAAAGCTGAAGGATAAGAAGAATAGGTAAGGTATAAATCAAATATGTGTGCTGCATGGAAAAGACTATTTTAAACACTTGAAATAACATGTGTTGGTCACCCTCCTCTCCCTCAGTTATCTATTTAGCAAATGCTAATAAAAGTAAAATGTGATGGAAAAATGTAGTTGGTGCAGTATTAGTACTCAAGTGGAAGTTTCAACAGTTACGTAGTTTAGCTGAACTCAAGTCAAATAACTTGAAATCAAGTTCTCCATGGTAGTCCCATATGGTAGGCAGGGAAAGCTGTAAGCTTTCTTTTGTAGTCACAATGATAAACTGCCTTAAAATGAACTGCCTCTTATTGTTTCCATTGCCACATCTAAACAGTGTGTCTACATTAATTAGACTGACAGATGGATCTGCATTTTTAGCTGTAGATGAATGCTCACTATAAAGACAGCTGTGCTGGTGGGAGAGGTGCTTTCTGTGAGCTGCTGCTAATGTCTCTTTTTGGAATCTGACCTGGTGGATGTGCAAACAGAACTCATCTTCACTCTTTTGGTACAAAATCAACAGGATTAGACCAGATCTGCTCTTTAATCAGCATCAGTTAACCCAGTGATGTGTGATGAAGTCTTTATGGAAGTACTCTACGTGATCATCTGCACCACCAGATCTGGAAATCTAATTGTCTCAGGCAAAGAGGAGGTGACAAACAGCTGCGAGCTGGATCTTATTCCAGAAAAAAGCTGCCATTTCAGAAGGCTGTCTTCCCATTGCCAGTTGCAGAAGCTCTGGGTTGATTCACACACTGGCAGGGAAGATTCTTATTGCATTTTCTGTGCACGATTTTTACAAACAGGAACAGCAAACACTAAAGCTTAATGAATTGTGAAGCTCGTTCTGAACTCGTAATGTCACCATCAGGAATAACTAAGTGTTTCTAGATGTCTTGTAAAAATGAAACTGCAATGCAATTAGTTTCCAACCCTGTTTCTGTCACCACTTTTTCTCTCTCCAGTCTTTCTGCCTCTGTTTCCTTATTTACCTCACAATGATGCTGCCAGCATTAATTACTTAAAAGATACTATAAGTTTTGTAAAGGTGAGATGTGGAAAAGACACAAAGCTTTTAAATACAGCCTTCTGTTGGTAAAAGTCACCTGAGTGTGATCTGGGTATTTAACCAGGGATTTCTCCTTCAGTCATGAGAACTGGAGTGTCCTAATCTCAGAGAAAGTAAAAATGTATGGAGGGAACAGCAAATGAAGTTAATTCCTAAGTGCCAGTGGTAACTGTCCCCTTAGCTGGTAATTCTGAACCCGTTAAGCTTTGCTGGAAATAGATTTTGGTCTCTGATGATCCTCCTGTTGTGCAAAAATAAGCTTTGTAAGTCCACCTCCACACATGATTAGTGTTTCTTAAATTGACCAGTGATCAGTGAAAACTGACTAAAAATGACTACTCCTAGCATTGCATATTCTGTGGAAGGATTTTGGTTTTGGAGGGACAAATACTCCACTAAAAACCATTCATGTACCCAATTATATAAATAACAGTACAGCAATGTACTGATGACTGGGAATGGCACCTAATTAATGCAAACTGACCTCCCACTTAACATTATTAGCTTTTACTTTCCTGAAAAGCTTCTTATCCATGCCACCGTATGCTTTTTCTGTTTCAAACAGTTACTGCCAAACCCTTCCTGACGAGCACTGCCATGGCACATAGAGGTGCTGGCTTTCTGCTGTCCCAAATACCACATAACCCTGTGTGGTCAGTAGCTGCCAAGTGCTCCTCATCAGTTCATGCAGGTGATCTTTGAAGTCTTCCAAAACAAAGTACCTGTCAATTAAGAACAATAATTTCATGTCCCTTTCCTCCAGTATTTTACGTGAAACACTCTAAAGGTAAAATGCTTCTGTGGTTAAAAACAAGCACCTTGTGATGGCTTATATAGTGTTCTGAAAGTAGTGAATGTCTAGGGTTTCATCTCAGACTTCATAAGGGATAGGAAGAGTTGTTTTTTCTCTCTGAATCTTGTTCTACCATTTGTGTATTGATTAAAATGTTTTAAATCACTCAGCTCTTACTTCAGGGATATTTCTGTTGACTTCAGCAAAGGTGGCAGGCATGAGGTGGCCAAAAAAATGCTAGTTTTTGAACCCACTGATAATATTTTTTTCATTTTTCTTCCTCTGTTTTGGACTATGAAGAATTAGTTGTCTGACAGAAGATATCAGACACACGAAGTGATCCATCATGCTTTTGTTGGGAATGGCAGCTGTGCTAATAGCTCTCTTGGCTTCTGAGGCTACAAGGGGCCACATGAGTTGCTTTTATTCTCAGTGCTGAGACATCCTCCGTGAGACTGCAACTATCAGCACATATAGCTTTGTTTTAAGTCAAGGTGCTTACCTTAACCACTGATGTATTCAGGTTCTGTTAAACTTCAGCAGAAAAGCATCATAGCTGCCATAGTGTTTCTAAGTAGGTTTCAAGAATAAAGGACAAACCAACGGAGTTCTCTCTTACCCCTGGTCTTCCCCAGAACAACCATGTTAAAAGCCTTGCTAGAGATACTGGGATGGAAAGGTTGATGACTGCTTGCATTGATCCCAGTGTCTCAACACTCAGGTGACCTGAAGTTTGGGAACATGGTGTACCTAGAAATGTGTGTGGGGTAGAGGTGAGAGGGGGAAAATGACAAGCACAGTGGTCTTGGGTTGGTTTGAGTTGTCAGGAAGAAAGACAGAAAGAAAGAAAATTTCCTTATTTCACATTTCACTGAGCTTTAGATTAAATATAACACTTTGGAAGAATGGGGAGAGATGTGAGAATCAAAAAGGTGACATCTTAGTTCTTTAATCCCCTTTGCTTGCACCGTGCAAAGAATTCCCAATGATGCTGCCCTTGCAGCTTTTATACATGATCAATCATACCGATTCTCATTTACTTTTATGTGGCTTAAGGGAAGGAAAATGTGGACTCTATTCTTGCACAGCTCCAATTAATAATAACTGAGTTTGTCCTTGTGTAATCAAAATTTGTCTCTAAGATGACATTTATTTCTGGGAGGAAGGGGGATAAAGCTAAACTGGAGATTTTATGGGATACTGAGAACTGAGATTTCATTGAGTGCCCATGTTCCTGTTGCTGTTCTTTACAGCTTTAAGTTTTTAATGGTAGAGTAGTTAAAGACTTATTAGAATCAGGGGAACCATGAAATTTGAGGAAAATTAAAGCAGGAGTTTATTCCAGTAAGAAAGACTAGCACCCTGTTTGAATTCTTTTAACTTTAGCACCACTCCATACAGCAGCTTACTGAGAGCAAACACCTTTCCCCAGTTGCTGTGTAAAGCAAAGTCACAATCTTGTATGGGTGCCAGATTAATTCAGTTCCTGAAGCTGTGCATCATGACATAACGACGTCTTACCAAGCCAGACTTTTCTGAGGCTTCTCTCTCATAAATCTGCTTTACGAGAGAGAAGTTGTGCTTTATAGGTACTCTCAAACACTTTAATTCACATTAGGTAAAAAGGCCACGAACAACACAGCCAAGAAAACTCAATTAGCCCATAGGCAAGTCAGCAAGATCAGTATTTGTTAGGGGAGTGTGTGTGCTAGACAAACACTGCTAATCTTCTAAAACTAATAATTGCATGCTTCGTTCAAGAGAGAGGTTTTTGTGCCTCATACTGTTGCTGCTGCTTATTGCCAAGGAACCTGTGCTGTGCCATTATTGCTATGAGAGGAACAATGTGCCCTTTTATTTCATTAAGGAAAGGTAAGATACAGGTGAAATGTACCTAGTCAAAGTGTCTGGTGGTTTGGGAAGCCTATATTAGGGAAGAAATGTAGTAGCTTACCTGAAGTGACTCATTCTCATTTGCATCTCCCACACTTTATCTGAATCAGTGCAGTCAATATACATTAGGGACAAATCAATGTGTGAGCAATGCAGGCAGTGTTCTTACTGATACCACTCATTACATGAGGAATGTTTTTTGTTGCCAGGTGCCAAATACTGAAAAGACATCAGGAACATGTGAGGTGTGGAATGTCTTTTTAAAACAGAGTGAAGGAAAAAAAAGGTATCTTAGACTTTTGTGTAATAAGCTCTATATTAGTTAACAATGGTATGTACTATTAGTACAAAAAACAAATAAACAAAAACCCCTCATCAGTAATGCAAAACGAAAAACATACCCTGTTTATACTTGCAGAGAAAATATCTATTCATACCATTCTAATATGTTATTTATATTTTACCTTGGAGACTTATTATTTTTTAGAGGCAAGCAAAATAAAACACTAACTTTAAAGGGCAAGAATTTATTCACTAAGCCTAGCTAAGAGTCTCTTGGCAATTTTACCAAGTCATAAAAATATCTAAGGTTGAAAAAGTAATTAATTTGCTTAATGATCTTTGTGGTATAATAAAAAATAAAAGAAATGCCCAAAGTACAGTATTACTGGGCTAAGTTGTTTACTGAGAGCTCCAAAACGTTGTGTGTTTCATAAGAAAGGCTTATCTACCAGGCCTTGCTTTAAAGGGTCTTTATTGTAAATGGGTAGGAGATGTCAGATGATGGCCCTTTTTAAAGCTTTATTACTTGTACATTGTCACACAATGTTCCTTGTTTCTTCAAGCTGTATACCAAAACCCGCATATTGCTAAAATCCCTTGCTTTCCTCAGTGAGAAGGAGGATGTCCCAGATTAATTCCCAAGAAAGAGATGATGGTAACTTCTCAGGGCTTCTCCCCTTGCTTGAGGACATGGAACTGTTGGGATGTTCATAGGCCCTGCAGGGACTCCATCATTTCAGCCTTAGCAGTTCCTGTGGGAACTCTCTTCCTCCCATGGCTGGGGTTTGTTCAGTAGCCTGGTTAATGACACGGCTGTGATATGGGAGCTGCACCCAAGCTCTCTTCAAGCCATCTGTGACTCAGGGTGCAACTGGGCCACTCCATCATTGAATTAGTCTCCATAAAGATAGGTGTTGCACAAAGAGGAAATATGTCCCTTCACTCAAAGAGTTTAACATACAGTCCTGCACTTATTTCCCTGCATACTATAATGGGTGTTTTAAAGATAAACTTCAGCTGCCAGGTCAATTTTATTCACACATTCTGATAAAACATACAGAAATCGTGCACTTCATTGTGAAATCTGTGCTGTGATGCTATTGGACTCACTGCAATCAACATGAGGTGTGATATCTCACAAATTGCTGTGCCAGCATAACTCATGCCTCAACGGAGCTGAACAAAAGATCTACTTTTAATGTGTGATGCTACAAAGGTAACAGGATTTAAGGTGTTGAATTCTGGCAACCATTTGTATATTGTTACATTTATAACAAACTGGGACTCTGATTCAAATTTTGTGTCTGTCTTACTAATGGGAAGCCTTTATAGAAATACCATACTTACAGACCAGCAATCTCTGAAAATTTACTCCATGGATAATTTTAATTGATTTTCCATTTCTACAGTTAGAACTGGCATATGTCTACTGGTGCTGTAGATGTGAAGAATACTTCTCAAAAGTTTCTTTTCAATTCACATTCTGTTACAGTTGTATTATTGTAATAGAATAGAAATGGAAAAGAAATACTAAGAAGTATTTTCAATTTCAATTTTGTTGTGTTACAATGTGACTTGCTACATTTTTCACTGCAATAATTGGACATATTGCTGATACACATACACATACACATAAATAAGAATAGTCAATCTGCTTTGAGCTCTGGCATGGCAGAACTACTTAACTACCATTGTAGATCACTTTTCATTTTAACATCTAAACTTAAGGCAGCAATAAAATAAGGATGAACATGCGTTTTCATGATTGCCATGATTTAGAGAAGGTTTGTGAGCTCAGGTTGTAACAGCCAGCAAAGTTTTGCATTTTTAAGGGTAGACAGTTGTTTAGAATATTTGTTATATTTTTAAAACTCATACTGGGTAATCAAGCCTGAAGCCACCCAGAACAGATGGCAGAAGAGAAAGAAGAAAGCTTTTTCTGGAAAGGAAGTAAGATATTAGCAGTTTTTTAAAATTTGCCATTGAGATGTTTTCACTGGAGTTCTATTAGACTTCTGCTGGAGTCTGCCAGCATCACACAAGAAACAGTTGCTCGGTATTATGTTACCTGCGCCTTTATGTTCAGTCCATAGAGCATATGTAGTCTATCTGTCTATTGAAAAGAAGTCAAGGCTCACGGTGGAGGGATTTATGCTTCCAGTTTAGAAAGGCCCAGAACAAATGCATGGAGTTGCCAGATGAATGCCATCCCATTTCTCTAGCAATGACTGTGCTGTGGGCACTCTTCAAACACTTTTTGATAAAATAGGCATAAATCAAGTTTCACATGAGAGAGAGTATCCTTATGGAGACTCTGCCTTCTGTGCAGTAGTTCTGCAGCTTCCCTCATGATGTCAGAGCATTAGGTGGAGAGATGCACTTGTTCAGTAATAGTAATAAGAGACACATTGGAACCCGTGTGACCTTCATGAGGGTCTCCCACTTTGTACTACTTTTCTACTCTCTGACACGTGCTAGGGGCCTCTAAAGATCTGTTTGTCAGGTGTGGTTTTGGCCTGAAGGTGATGCAGCATGGGGAGCCTCATGACCTTCACCTTCTTTTCTAGATCAGGCCAGAGAACATTTTGCTTCGATTTCCTGTTACTTTCCCATGTATTCTGTGAATTATTAAGAGAATCAGACATACCACTCTTGCCAATTTTAACAGAAAGGAAGTTACAACTGGAGAAGAAATTGTTTCAGATGTGTAAATTGACTTTCTCTGCAGCCTTTTATTCTTGCAGAGGGAGGCAATCACTTATCTTGCCTAACCTTAAAACCTGCTTGGTCAGGAATCTACAGGTCTGGGAACCACCATGGGTCAAGGAGCTGGGAGACAGCCGGAGGAATGTAAATACTCTGTGGCATGATAAACAGCAAAACCATATTAAAACCCACAAGGCAAATAAGAAAAAAAAAAGACAAATTTCATTCATTCTGTGCTGTCACTAAACCCACTGGAAACCTTAGTGGTGTGGCTTGTCAGTGGAAGGACAGCTGCCAATGGTCTAGCCTGATGTGTGTGTGTATAACTAAGATTCTTGGCAGTGGCTGAAGGATGTTTTTCAAGGCCTCTCCCAATTTTTGTGGTCTTGTTTGATGTGAACTTGAGGACCCATTGCACCTATAGAAGTGAGGAGGCAACTACTTTTCTCCAGTACATTTGACTGGGAGGGCATATGTGCGTGACCCACTGCCAGTGCACTTAGCAAAGCACATCTGCACAGTCAGTGATTGATTCTAGTGCAAAACTGCACAAGGATAGATAGTGTTCATCCTTAAGGTAAAGGCACTGTTGGTCCATGGAGGTGTAAAGAGTTATTGCAAATACCTTGTAATTCATTTCCCACAAAAGACAGTAATGGCTCAAAGGAGACCTCACAGGCTAAAAGGTAAATAAACTGAGCGTTAATAGCTCCCAGGTAGGTCTGCTTAGCACCACTCAGAGTGCATTTTTCACGAAAGGTTCCATGTGGCTGTCACCATTTAGTAATTCCTGATGGCAGGAAGAATATTTGCTCTGAAAGACCTTGGACTATGAACGTGGAAGACTTTTTTGTGTGTGTGTTTCACTTTTTGTTTTAAAGGATCTGTTCTTTCCTTCAATTTAAAGGTCTTTTAAAGGCAAAGAAAATAGAATATTATAGGGAAAGAAAATGCTTAAACTAGGACAAATGAAAATATTTTTAGAGACCCAGCATATTTCAGGTTAAGATGTGAGAGCATAATAATGGAGAAAGCATTTTAATGATCTGTTGATCAAATACTGAGAGTCCAAGGTTATGTACTTTTCAGTATGTATGGGGGCAGAGTTTGACCTACTCCTGTAAAGTCTCCTTCCTCCTTATATAGCTGGTACAAGGGCACAGAGTCACAGCAGTCCCTGGTTCCTTCCTGTTAAGGAAGAACATCCACAGAAAGGTGCTTTGATCTCTTCCTCAGCCTGTGTACCTGGATGGTCCACTCTGGTGAGCAACTTTAGTGAGGAATGCACCTACAGCCCTATAAAGTTAACTGTGAAATCATCACAGACTTATTCTCATGTTTTTAATATGCTTAAGTTATCAATGCTGATATTAGAAGTTATTTTCTCCTTTTGAAGAATTTACATCTATGTTTCAAACTACCTTAATCTAAAATCTCCATAGTTTGATCAAGTTGAAGTGTTTCGCTGGTGCCATCAAGTGGCAAAATGTTGGATTGCAAAACTCCCACAGCATCCAAATACAAATATATCTTGAACAGCACCAATGAGGAAAATAATCCTTGAAAAGCCTCCTCCAAAAATACACATCTAAAAATATGTATGAGAAAAATGAACTGAAATACATATGGTGTCATAGTTACTTCAGTTACTTCAGTTTGATCTGGATTCTAACTAGTAGAAAGGATATTTTTGAGTATTACTAGTTTGATAAATATAGGCAACCTATAAAGCAAACTCAGAGGTCCTTGTTAAAGAGCTACTTTAACTGAAGTGGCACAGTACTGTATTCTGAATTTCCTTCCCAACTGTGTTTGCTGTCCTTTGTAACTAACTAATTCCTTTTTACAGAACATGGCCCTGTAATTTCATATCATAGCTGCACTCCATATCATTAGAGTAGAATGAATATTCAGTTTGCTGCTATATTCACTAAATTCACAATATGGTTAACTGAAAATTGAAACTAACAGTTTGTCATTCATACACACATCACTTTTTTTTCCCAGCTCAGTGACATCGTAATGTTCAGTAGGAAGGCTTCTGTGCAAAGAAAACACATAAATATATAAAGCTTATGCTCTATTTCCTTATAAAAATCCAAATAAATCGCTATGTTTTTGTCTTGATTTCTCAGGGGACTGCTAATATCAAAACTCAAAGATACTGCCGGTGTAGAAATTATCCTATGTGTCAAAATCTACATCATGCAGGGCTGGATTTTGAGAAGTGCTGAGCATCCATGCCTGACTTTAAAGTTCCTGAGAATGCTGAGCATTTCCCCCTGTGAAAGCCTGGCTCTTACAGTTCCTTATCACACACATCTAACATGCAACAGAAGCTATGGGAATGCCTCAAATGGGTACAGGCTCCAGCTTTTTACCCTAAAACGAGTTATTTCTGCACTCTGGGGATCACTTTCAGCTCCTTCTGGCTCACAGAATCCAGCAAAACTGCATGGTGGTTTTCACTGACAAGAATCTGAAGAGAAGACACATCCACACCAAAAACCAAAACCAAGAGCAGAGAGCAAATGTGAAAATGATGAAAATGCAGGTGGAAAGATCAGCCATAACCAATAAGATTTTCCTGGCATTAGAAAAAGCCTTACAGTTTATTTAATTCTCACTGTGAATACTTCCTGAGGTTTTATTTACAAATTCTATTATAAACATACTTATTTAGGCTTCTTATACTTTCCCCACTGAAATTTGTGCCATTAGCACCATTTGTGCCAGAGGCACAAACACAAAATACTTCGTTTGCATATTGCCCATTTCAGCTTTTTACTCTGTAATTATTTGCACTAGAGTAAGCTCTTAATTAATATCTAGCCTGTATCTCTGGTAGGTTTCATTGAGATCAATGAAATTGTTTCTATTGGGGTTACTGTAGCTCTGTTGCTTTCCTGGTTTCTGTGTTTTACAGAAACTTAGTATGAAGGAAAGGCTACTCTCTTGTGCCCCAGAGTAGCACCATCAGGACTGGGGGGTACCTGTGTATGCTCTGAACAACTCTCCTGCAGTAACATTTTACTGTGAGAGTTGTTGAAGACAAACAGCAAATAGATGTCATTAACGTAGGTTTATGAAGTAGCTTGCAAACCTCTTCTCCCTTTCTGACTGCTGTGTTGGTTTTCTGAAATGGGACATGTTGTTGCTATGACTCATCTACTTTCTCATGAGGTACTATGCCTGAGATGGCCAGAATTTCTCCTGGCTTGCAGTGTGAGGGTAGGAATGTAGAGACATAGACTGCATCCACCTAGGCAATTTCCACCTTGTGGAATTTCTGGACCTCTTTTTTCCTTCAGAGTGGGATTCACTTGGATTAGTTAGGGGCTCTACACTAGTGTGCTTGGGCAACAAATAATCCAAAGGATTGCATATTCAGAAAAGACAAACACAAGAGAAATGAAAATTGTTGTTTCAAGCTCATTATACATTATTGCACCAGTCCTATCACTGGGATCACAGCACCTTGCCATGGTTCTGGTATGGAAGTCCCATCAGCATCATTTAACAAGTGCAAGTGCTGGACTCTCCCCCTGGGATGGGGTAACCCTGGTTATATGTACAAACTGGGGGATGAGGCTTGAGAGCAGCCCTGGGGAAAGAGATGTGGTGTTTGGGTTGATGGCAAGCTGTATATGAGTCAATAGTGTGCCCTGGCAGCCGCAAGGGCCAGCTGTGTCCTGGGGTGCATCCAGCAGAGTGTAGTGAGCCAAGAGAGGGAAGTGACTGCCCTGCTCTGCTCTGCACTGGGGCAGCCCCACCTCGAGCACTCTGTGCTGCTTTGGGTGCCTTAATGTAGGAAGGACATCAAACCATCAGAGTGTGTCCAGAGGAGGGGACCAAGATGATGAAAGGTGTCGAGGGCAAGACTTACAAGGAGCGGCTGAGGTCACTTGGTTTGTTCAGCTGGGAGAAGAGAAGGCTGAGGGGTGAACTCCACAGAGTCTACACCTTCCTCAGGGGAGGCAGTGGAGGGAGAGGTGCTGATCTCTCTCTGGTGAGCAGTGATAGGACATGAGGGAATGGCATGAAGGTCCATCAGGGAAAGTTCAGGATGGATATTTGGAAAGGGTTCTCTACTGTGAGGATGACCAGTCACTCGAACAGACACCCCAGGGCAGTGATCATGGCACCAAGTCTGTCAGAGTTCAAGGAGTGTCTGGACAATGCTCTTGGTCATGGTTTAGTGTTAGATAGTCCTGCGAGGAGCAGGGAGTTGGACTTGGTGATCGATATGGGTCCTTCCAACTTGAGATATTCTATGATCATTTCACATAAAGGTTAGCTTTTGATAACACAGAGGAGAACAAGGACAGGGAGGCACATTTCCAGTCTTTGAGTGATGTTTTAACTCTTCAACATTCTAGTCTGCATCTTCTATTCCCGTTGTCCAGGAAAGGCTGCAGGACTGAAGGCTATCCTTGGACTTTTCTGAGTCAGCCCTGAGCAGCATGACCTGCTTCCAAAGCTTTCCTAAGCAGTGTGCTCTGCTTTCAAAACTTTCCTGTAAGTCAGTAATGGTGGTCTGAATCCTACACGAGTGTCTGAACAACAGATGTTTGGCATCATCATTTGCCCATCTTTCAGTTAGTCAGTCTTTTTTCTTTTCTTTTTAAGTTATGCTGTTATGAAGAAAAAGAAGTCTTGGAACTGGTTTCAGTGGAAGTGGCACCAACTTCAGTATATTTTAAAGATGAAATTGGCTGTGGTAAGAGTCTAGGAAAAGGAGCCCTAATTTCAAAAGCATTCCCCAACAGCTCCTCAGCTATCTAGACATATTTCTTCTTTTACAACAGCTTTCTGAAAAGAATGAGCACTGACTTTTCATGTTTATGCCTATGGCTTTTGTGGATGCTGTAAATTAGGCCAAAAGTGAAATCTTTAAGTTCAGGAAGGGTGTTTGGGACAACAGCCAACAGTAAATAATTATCAAATGATGGGCAAAAAATAAATATGGAAATTTGGAACTTCAAGTGTTTCAGCAAAATACCGTGTGGAGATTTGTGAATACCAATATATTTCCACATTAATATCTAGGGCATTGTGAAAAGAATAAAAGATTAAAGTGCCCATTTTTGAATGCAGATATTTGTACATGTCAGTCTAAATTGCTCTCCAACCATTTTGCTGCCTGGTGCTTTTCTTGCTTAAAGCACTTCACTTAAACATTTTGACTGGGAGAAGTAGATGTCTAGCCTATGTTGGCAGAGGGTCTTCTCCACTACCATAAGGTTGGCATCCTGTAACAAATGTACATGGAGATCCTTTACCTTTGCTCAGTTGTCTTCTGGCAGTACACGTAGAGCAATTTCTCCGTGCTTCCTGTCTGCTTCTCAGGGAAGCTTGCAGCAATGAAGGAATTTCCTGAACTCTTTATGCCTGAAAGAAAAAAACCCAACAAAATGTCTTTTGACAGCAGCAACAGTGATGATTACCTGAAGTCTTTTAAACAATGACAACTTGGCTCTATTTTCATGTCTCTGACTTATTCAGCTTATTCTGGCTAATGCTCTTAGGATGAACTGTCACTAGGAGAAGTTAGTACAACAGTGACTGGCAACTGTTTAATGGAGGTTGGATCAAGTCGATTATGTTTTGATCAGTGAGAGGAAGAAAGAAGGCGATAGATACGTGCAGCAGGTGCATCTTGCAGTGTAATTGAGTCTCAGCTGCCAGCACATACATACCTGCACTCTCCTTTCAGTACTACATAAGAAGCATATGGGCAGCAAATATATGCAATAGCACAGATGGAAGCTTTAGCATCTAATTCCCACTGATTTCGGAATCATTTATTTCTGCCTTTGAAAACTTCCCCTCTCCATCTCTAGAGAGGGGTGAGAAATGTTATTGTTTAGTAGCTGCGGTTCACACTGAATGAAAGCTGTGCTAGCCACTCACATGGATGTGCTAGAGGCTGAGGATACTCTGTATGTTTCCATACATTGGTGTCATTTGAAATCAAGCAGTTTGATGTGTATGATGAAAAATAAGAATCTGATGTGCCACAGATTATCAGAAAACTTCTGTTTTTCAGTTTCTGAAGGAACTCAAGCATTCTTTTACAAGTTCTATCTAAAGTTTTGCCCCCATTCTGAATGTAGTCAGGCAGATGCCAAGTCACCTATGTGGCTGTGATGTTTGTATTCATTAAGCCGACTCTCACTGGAAACATTAATAAATCATTCCTGTTGACTGCTATCTGTAGGCTACTAAGATGCAGAACAACCACTTTACCTTACACATAAAAGAGAAGCATTGCATACAAAGGTCTGATCATCTATTCAGCTGAAACAGGACTGTGTTAAACTTAAAATATTTACAAGTCTCCTTCTCCCAAAGAAACATTTATAGCCAGTATTGATCCAGTGATATTTGAGATTTCAACGACACATTAAAAAATGTCTCAGCCCAGAGATTATCAAAAAAGGGCTAAGGTGAACATATTTTTAAAATATGTCTATTGTGAACAATCCTTAAGAGTCTCAGCACTACAGTCAATGATTCAATAAAAACTATTAGCATTTCTAACTTCCACAATTGTAGATTTATTCTGGATTCTGACAGACAACTTCCAGCTTTCTGGCTCTTTTCTTCTGATAAAAAACCCCATACCATCAAAAAACTAATGTTCTGGGATCAGAACCTTATGTAGTGCCAAAGATAGTGCCTTCTTTGTTATTAAAAAGTTGCGTTTTTTTCCCTTCAGATTTGTTTTGTATGTTGTGTGGAGCTCAAATCAGAGTGTAAGAATACAGTGTCTTAAATTATGAGCTTGTGAAGGCCTCTAGTAACTGATTTGATCAGTGCATGAAACCAACACATCTGAGGGTGTGTGCTGCCAACAGCTTCCAGAAGGTCTTGGAAGGAGAATTCTTATTCATACTGGCATTTTAATCCATGACTCCACTTTCGACATGGATCTCCCAGTGGTCTCTGTTTTGCAGTGCCTTGGTCTTGGAGTTCCTTATGGATGTAATTATCTGAAAGATGTGTTCCAGAAATATACCAGGAGGGTTCCACAGCCAAAAATGGACCCTTAATCCAAAGTAAAGAGCACCTGAAATGTATTTTTTCTGCACCTCAGATTCTCAGTGCCCACTGTTTCACTCTACACATCTTCTCCTGGAGTCCACAATACATGCCAAGTGACATAGTCACTGAGCAACATATAGATTTGGAATTCATTGAATTTTTTTTGGAGTGGGATTGGCTGAATTTGTTTTTATTAGCTGTTTCCCAATAAACCTATAAATAACTACACACATAATTTTAGTATATCAATGCTGAATCTGACTATCTGATCATAGGGTAAAATGCATAGGAGACCTTCTTTGTACATGTATACAACCTAACATGATTCAAATATATGTACATGCTTCTGGTTATTCAGGGGCACAATCTAGCTATGCAAGTATTGGTAACAAATAATAATGTAATAAAATGAATTCATGCGTTATTTTTAAAAGATGAGAACAACTGTTTCATTTATTTATTTATTGATTTATTTATTTATTTGTACTTACGTGACTAGGAAAAACGCAACATTTTTAAAACATGTATGATATTATAAAACATGCAGCCATCTTCTTTTCAGGTATGGGTTGTGAGTTCATGTCAGTCTGTGTTTACAGTAGCAGGAAAGTGTAGCTTACTACCTGTATTACAATACAGATTTTCCTGGTCACAGAGAAAAGAATGTTACAACCTTGCTATGTGTATTTCATGTTTGTGTTTTAGAGCTGGGTCTGACACAGTTGTCATCTGAAAGATGCTTTGCTGTTGCACTGCTTAATTTTTCCTTTTGCTGGGTATCCTGTGTAGCTAACATGATTCTTTTCTGTATATTCATTAAAATTTAGATCAGGTCTATAATTCAGTAAACTTCCAAGCCTATTAATAGTTAAAATAGCGCAGATGAAAATTCACCAAATTCCTGCAATGCAAGGAATACCACAAAAACTTGCCTCAGGGCAGATATACAAGTGGGAGGCCCCAAGACACTGTTTGACAAGTGTGATAATCCAATAATATCTAGGTACTCTGGAATTCAGATGTTGGATAGGAGACATTACAAGTAATGGAAGAAGTTATCAACAGTAGTAAACCAGAAGTCTGTCAGAAAGATGGAAACTAAGATCTGATTTTACTAACAATAGAGATAAAATCGCATATGAGAGAACACTGGAGGACTTTAGACTCACTCTGGAATCCGTTATGTATGGAAAAAGTACTAATTTAGATTTTTTAAAAAAATTGTCATGAGTGCCAAGCAGCATGTAAGCCATGTAAGTTCTGCTTTCCAGACCTTTAAAAACTGCAGGGATTCTGCCATATGCTGCCCTCCAGCTAATAGTATAATTGAGCCCTCAAAATACAGTGAAAACACATCGATTTTTGAAACTTCCTGATTACACATTGGTGATTACAAAAGCAAAATTCAAGCTTCCTCTAATTTTAAATTTTAATTTAAAAGTTCATTTCAGTAATTCTAGGTCAACCTGTAATCTAGAAAAAAAAAAAAAGTTTAAAACAGGAGTAGATAGGATGATAAATGTTGGTGATTGATTTGTGAAATATGCTCATTTTTTCCAAATTAGAAATGCAATATACATGTTCATTTTATTCTTTATGAAAATTATTTCAGGAGATTTTGAATGCTAAAGCCACAGTATAATTTATTTTAGCAGTCCTCCTTTCAGCTGTAATGAACATATTTCCTGGGGAACTGACAGACTGTTGCACAAAGTAGAAGATATTCTATTTCATTAAAGCAAAAAGAAAAAAATGTGTCTTGCCAGAAAAACATGACCATGAGAAAATAATTTCAGTAACACTAAATTGATATCAAATACTTCTAATGGAATAATTTACCTTTACAAGTTCTGTTCTTACCTGTCTTCTGAGACAGTTGGACAAGCAGGAATTTGAAATGGAGTTAGTACTACATTCGAATTGAAGGTTCTTGATAGGACTTCAGGTCCCTCATTTTCTTGGTAGTGTTGGGGCAGGTTATGCAGTAGCATCATGTTTCATATTTGAATTTTTAGGGGAAGATGTGGGATAAAATATCAAATACCAAAGCCTTTGTTACTGTATCTAGATACTAAGGAGAAAACAGATGAGTGTGCCAACAAGAAACAATGGTTGCTTTTACTACTGCTATTGGTTATTTGTACCAGGTTACAAAATAAAACAAACATACAAAAAAAAGAAAAGAAGCAGATTAAAGAGGTGTGATGCTATTGCTTTGTGTTACTGATGAGCAGAAGCTGGAAATAAGCTTTCACATAAGAGCAGAAACTTTGGACTTGCACGGAAAAGGACTTACGCACAGTAAGTCTCACTTGGTGAATTCATATTCACTGTAAAGTTCCAGTCCCACTCTGAAAAGGATATTAAACCCATAATACTTTTACTAGAAAAGACTTTTTTCCCTAAATTGCCATGTTTCTTGTCTCTACTGTGCTGAGGGGAAATGCTTCAGTCCTCCTTTCACTTGAACAAAATTGTATTTCAACGCTGGTTGATTAGCTGTTTGCGAGGAGGGGAGCTGTATTAATCCCTGAGCTCTCCAGAATTTCATGCAGGCCTTTATATCTAAACAAGTTGCCTCTACTTTGATCTGGTCTGTTGTGCAAGAGAAAAGCACCAGGACTTTTACTTTCTATCAAGTGAAGATTTGGTTCACAGTGACAAAGAGTCTTCTTTCAAAAAACACCATAAACTTCTTAGATGAAGTAGACAAAGAAGCAGTACTGCTTCCTCCCCCATCCTCCAAGAGCCAGCAGAGCATTCCCTTGTATCTATGCCTTCTTCTTCGGGGACAGTCCTGAGGAAACCCTCAGGAACCTGTTTGCTCCATGACAAGCACAGTAGGGCTGTAATAATGGCTAGATAAGTTCACAGAGGGAAGCGCTGAATTCACTCTACTCTCCACACACTGTGACAAGGGTCATTTTGACTAAAAACCAGTGGCTCATCATGCGAAGAAGGCTGAGAGACCTTTGTTTTACCTGCTTGCATTTTGAGTTGTACCTTTAAGACTTCTATGTTGCTCTGCACTTAATGATCTGCTGGGTTTTGGATATGGATCTTACAATGGGAAGAGGAGGCTGAGGAGAGTCTCAAGGAGGAAGGAGCAATATATATTCATCTGACTGGTACGTGTTTGCTATCCTGACTTTGGCAAAGCTTTGACAAAAAGGGTATTTTAAACAAGCCCTCTTCTTCTCTGGCATATGTTAGTAAAATGCAAAAGATTTTGCTTTGCCTTATTAAAGAGGGAACTAATTTGAAATGTTTGAATTATGTTATTCTTCCAGGATGTCTGGGAGTTTGGGCCATATGTTTTTGAAGAAAAGAAGCTGATATAGCATATTCAAGTGAAAAAACCTAAACTAATTCTATCATGCTGGCAGTTTATAGAGTATTGGGTGGTCTGCTGTGGTATCTACATGAACACTGTGGGAATCTTACACTGATGACTCAGATTCAAGTACAACTGGCTTGCAATGAGAAAAATGTTCTGAGTTGTTGATCCATAATCTGCAAGTGGGCCAGAAACAGAAATCAGACTTTCCTTCCAGCAGACCTGCTGTGGTTCCGTAATGCAATGCAGTTCTCAGTCCACACTGTTCAGAACCCAGTGGAATTTCCTCTCTCTCCAGCTTTATTAGCCTTTCTCTAAAATTTATTTCTGGCTGCCAGAATTACAGATGGAGCCTGTGACTAGTAGGTTTTTTGCCCCTGCCTGTTTCACATACAGGAAGGTACCACATTTCATGGCTTCTCTTTGCAACTCCATGACAGCAGCTGCCCACAGAGGCAGGGATCTATGCCATCATTTTTACTTCATCAGTTTTACTTCATCAGTCTTCTAGCATTTCAACCATCATCCATAGCACCAGATCATGATTTGACTGCACTCAGCTTTGAATCCACAATGTACCTACAGAATTAAACCCATCTGCAGTCTTACCCAGCATACCAGCACCAGGACCACTGATTCACAGTAATCCACACTCCCTCATCCAAAGGGTTCTGAACATCTATGTCCCATGTCCCTGCAGCTGCACTAGTCCAAAACCACCATTCAGATCCTAAAACTTGCCTTCAGCTCCAGAAAAATAGTTCATTGTACAGCCCTTCCAGGTGGCTGGCTCGGGGACCTCAAGCTTCTAGCCACTGGCACCTTCCTTCAGCAGCAGGATCCAGACCAAGGGTCAAGACATCCCTATGAACAGTGCTCTCTGGACACAGTCCAGTGCATGCAGAGGGGGCCACACTGTCTGTCCAGTTCTGTTCCCTGGCAAACTGGCGCGATTCCTTGGCAGAAGAAGCCAAGGGGATTTTAGCTCATTGACCAAAGTCACAAGTCCTTATTGATCCAGCGGAAATCACGCACAAAGGAAATCAGTAGATTTCAGGATGATATCTCTCCAAAGCAGGAGCCACAATCATACACATTTCAGCCCCAGAGCTTTCAGAAATCCATGGTCAAGAGAATGAATTATCTCACTGGGAGGCTTTGCTGAGGAAAAGCTCCCACTGGGGAGAAAGTAGGAAGGTATAGGAAAATGATATGTGATTATTTTGAGAAATGATGCCTAAGTAAAAATTGATTTCTAAATGTAACAACCTTTCAAGTATTGTGCTTACAGAACCCTAAAGAAATATTATTCCAACACAGGAGACAGTATTTGGAGAACAGCCTCTCTCTTCCCAACCTTCATTGTCTGTCTCTTTGGAAGAAAAGCATTGATAGGAAACTGTGTAGGGCTGAACTCTGAACTAAGCCTACCTTCTCATTCAGTGCACTGCACTGTGACTATACTCTGGTCTGTGTTCTGGTAGTATTTGACATCACAGCAAGAGGGTGTTGGGGATCTTCTGGAGTGGTAAATAGGATGAGGCAGCTGGTGATGTCAGCAGGTGTTTAACTGTTGAATGGGGGGAAGGATAGAGCACACCTGGGAGCTGGGATCCAAGACACACATAAGTCATGTGCAGTTTTACCTCTTCTGAATAAAACAATAAATACAGCCACAAACCAACACAGTTTGTTACAGAAAATTTGATTGGGAAGAATTGAGTTAAGTCATGTGGTTGTTGGTTCAATTCTTGACAAATTGGCTGAGCCTAGTGGATTTCAAGTAAGGCAGGCAACCCAGCAGCAAGACTTCGTGAAGTGCCAATTTTTATTCCCATTCTTGGAGATACCAATATTCTTTGCTAAGGTCTTGTGTGGGATGTTCACACCATCCTTCAAAACAGTTGGAGCTGGCCACCACTGGTGAGTTTGGATTCTGGTTAGTTGGCTTGCTGGATGTTTTTGCCTTCCTATGTTTGACAGACATGGTGATAGATTTTGATCTGTTTTACTTTCTTCTGCTGACCTTTTCTTTTCTCTCAATGTGTTTTTTGTTTGAGTTGAATTGGCATCAAAATAAATGGATGCATTTGAATAGAGTGTTTTTTCTGTTGTTTTTATCACCAGTGAGAGCAAAACTAGCTGGAGGTCCTACTTTTCTTGGAAAAGCAGTGTGAATAAAGCTGGGAGCATGTCTTTTGGCAGGTGATAATACATAAATAGCTTTCCTAAATACCTATTAAACACACTATTGTGTTATTAATAACCAGTTGAGCCAGTTTATTATGATTTTGAACCACTGATTTGTTTTTAACATGAATGGCTTGGCCATCACATTAAAGTGAACTAAACTTTAATGTTTGTGCCATGTGCAAGTGATATAGCTGTATCAGTGAATTCCAGAGTTCACAAGTTTAATATATTCGGAAAAAAAAATTATTTCAGTATTTCTTTTTCATGCTTCATCTTAGTCTAGAGCTGAATGTTTGGAAAGGCTCAGAAAAATATTTTCCTTCATTTCATTAATTACTCAACTGTTGAAAAATCTCTGTTATTTCCTTCCAAAAATATACTATGGAAGAATTAGAGTTGTGGTTTTAGGATACAATGGGAATGACCTGCCTCAGCTGTTATTATAGAGGGTGTGCTGACTGGAAGAAAAAGGCTTAGGACATCACTTGTACACTCCAAATCTTCACACAAAAGAGGTCACCCCCCACATGTAAGTCTATCAGTACCTAAGTTGTGTGTTTTGCTACCAGCTGTATCTCCATATTACTGAGTTTCTTTGGAAAAAAACTTAATTGGGAGGATGAAGGTCCTTCATACATCTCTGTATAGCTCCCTTACTAGGCTGCAGTGGATGTCCTGTGCCGATGGAACAATGGTGTCAGGGAAAGATGGATATCACAAAATCACAGAATGCTTGAGGTGGGAGGGGACTTCTGATGGTCACCTGGTCCAACCCCTACTCAGGCAAGGCCACTTAAAGCAGGCTGCCTAGGGACCATGTTTCCAAGGAGGGAGACTTCACACCCTCTCTGGGCAACCTTGTCAGTGCTCAGTCACCCCAAGACACCCTCACAGTCTAAAGTGCTTCCTTTGGATTGACCTGTGTTTCAGTTGGTGTCCATCACCTCTGGTCCTCTCACTGGGAACAAATGAAAAGAGCCTGGCTCCATCTTCTCTGCAACCTCCCTTCAGGTGTTTGTACATGTTGATGAGACCCTCCCTGAGCCTTTTCTTCTCCAGGCTGCACAGTTCCTGCTCTCTCAGCCTTTCATCATATGAGAAATGTTCTAGACCCTTCATTAGCTTAGTGGCCTTTCACTGGACTTTCTCCAGTAGCTCCATCTCCTTTGTTCTGGGGAGTCCTGAACTGGACACAGTACTCCCGATGTGGTCCCACTAGTGCTGAGTAGCAGGGAAGGCCTGCTTCCCTCAACCTGCTGGCCACTCCTCCTCATGCAGTCCCAGATACCATTTGCCTTCCTTCTAGTGAAGCCCCTGTCCAACTTGGTGTCCACCAGCACCCCCAGTCCTTTCTGCAGAGCTGCTTTCCATCTGGTCAGCTGCAGCATGTTCTGGTCCTCCTTGCAGCATGGGGCTGTTCTTCCCTACATGCAAGACTTTCCATTTACCTTTGTTGAACTGCATGAATTGTTGAATTGCATGTCAGTCCATTTCTCCAGCCTGTTCAGATCCCTTTGGCTGGCATAATGACCTTCCCAATTTTCAATCATCAGCAAACTTGCTGAAGATACACCCTGCCCCATCACCCAGATAATTATGACAACACTGAGCAGGTCTGTCCCCAGTATTGGTTTCTGGCTCATTATTGGCCTCCAATTAGACTTTGTACCAACGATCATCACCCTCTGGGCCCAGAAATTCAGCCAGTTTTCATTCTCATTCAGGCCATAATTCATCATCTCCTCTATGTGAGCATTTTATGGGGAACAGTGTCAAAAGCATGACTTAAGTCAAGGTAGACAATGTCCATTGTCCTGACCATGTCTGTCAAGTAGTCATTTCATTGTCGAATATCATCAGGTTGGTCAACCATTACTTTCCCTTGGTGAGTCCATGCTCCTGGTCATCTTGTCCTTCATGTGCCTGGAAGTGGTTTCCAGGATGAGTGGCTCTGTACCTTCCTAGGACTGGAAATGAGTCTGACCAGCCTGCAGTTCCCTGGGTCCTCCTTCCTGCCCTTTTCAAAGATACAAATGGCATTTGCTTTCTTCCAGTCCTCAGACATGTCTCCCAGTTGCCATGATTGTTCAAGGTTTGGAGTGGCCTCAAGATAGTATCAGCCAGCTCCTTCAGCACTCACCCCAGCAGGGCCCATAGACTCATGTATGTGTGTTTTAAAGGCTTTTCAAAGACTGCTAAGTAAAACACTCCTGTGCTTTTGGTCCCGTCTTGTGCCGTGAAGAATAGAGAATAAACTTGTCACAACCAGTTCTACTTCTAAAATGCTGTGAAGGTCAGAAGTCAAAAGCAGAAATGAGGTGGTATTAAGAAGCATGATCATTCAAGAATTCTTCCCAGACTGTTCAGGAAACCTACAAAAAGGTGATTTCAACCCAGTCCTAAAAATGACAATTACAAGCCTGACAACTTTACTACTCCAGCTATCTACTTAAGCATACTAAAAATGTTCTGCAGTGAGTTCTCCTTGTAGTGCTTCCATTTCTACCTCTCAATGGCTTTTCTTGAGAGCTTGCCCACTGTTTTCCTCTCTTACTCCACTGCCCTGTTGATTGCTTGCTCCTATAATCCCACAGTCAAGGCCTGTCCAAGGTTGTTCCCATGCTCTTGCAGTTACGTGGAACGTGGGATAAAGAAAACTATCCCTTTTGCTGGGGCAAAGAGAGGAAGGAGCCTTAGAACAAGGAATTGAAAGCATAATCCACCTTCTTAATTGAAAGCATAATCCACCTTCTATATTTTGCTCCCAGGGACTAAAAATCACTTGATGGCTCTGACAGACAGGTAAAATATTCATTTGTGTTTAGCTGTGGTACATATATGGTCTCAGGGCAGGGATCTTATAACCTTCCCATTGACTAATGCAGAAAAGGTGAAGACTTGATGAGGCAGTTATAAAGCCAGTACCCCCTCCATGCTGAAACTCACTGTGCTTTGGATGGTAGAATGGGACAAAGCCAGTGGAAACAGAAAATCGAAATGTCATTTCTAAGTGAAGAAATCTATGTTACCTACATAGTGGTGGATCAAGAAAAGGTGAGGCCTGTTCAGCTAAATAGGGAAAAATGTAACGTATCTAATTCTTTTTTCCCCTATAATTTTGGTGTAGAAAATAGAGAGATGGGAGAATTTCAGTGAAGAAGACAGAGACATCATTCTCTGGACTTCTCACTGATTTTGATAGCCACAATATTGTGAGGGCTGCAGATGCATTCGGATCCAAAAAGAGCTAAAGCAAGCTGTTTATTGAAGTGAGAAATGATATATATTCTTATTCTTAAGCTGGTGTTAAAAGGCAAAAGTTAGAAAGCATTGATAGATAGCTGAATACACACTGCAACAAATCCTCTTTTCAGACTTTATGTCAAATGTTACTGTAATTTCTTTTTTTAAAATGTATTTGTTCTAGGAATGGTTATTAAAAGACAGAAAGTTGAGATGATCAGACTTGTTAAGGTTTAAAGTTCCTGAGATAGATTTTGTACAGCTAGCAGTGTAGTTTTCATTTCCCTAACTCCTCCAGGAGTTTCTCTTGCTAATTTACATCCCTGGTTCTATAACGGAATACACGATTCTTCCCAAAATCAAGCTTTACAAGGAGTGTTCTTTCTGCCCTCTCGTGGCCACAAGCCAGTTTTGCAGTTTTGTATCGGCGAGAATTCCAGACTCAAATCACATTTTGATAATTGCAAATGTCTTGCTTTTACTTTAGAGGACAGAGGTAAGTTTTGTATTTCCGAGTCAGTTCTTCTGAATAAAATGTATTTATGTATATCTTTCATTTGAATATAATAGTTGATTATTTAGATTATAAAATTAATTAAATACAATTATTCTAGTTTTACATCATAACCCAGAATATGAAGCCGTGACTTGCATGTTACAAGAAACAGTTAAAGAGCATTTATTTTCTAGCAACTAAGGTGATTTTAGTTTTAGGGCCTGTGCCCCACTTTTGGTCTGTTCACTTGAAAATATTTTATAATTGCATGCGGCAGCTTCTTCACAACTTCAGTGAATCTTCAAGTTATTTATAAATTAAATTGCACTCATTTTCCATGTCATGTCAATGAATCAATCAATCCATTGATTCCACTGGAGTTACTTTAAATTTATCCCGGACTCGTGGCAGGATCAGACCACAAGGTCAATTTCTATTTTAGAAAGATCCTATGCAGTGTCAGGGTGACCGTGTATCCCTTGTATGAATAATGCTGTCGATGAAAGGCTTATAGAAGGTTGAATTGTTTCAGTTAAGGCTGCTGCTTATCACATTTTCTGATAGTCATGTGTCCAGAGACAGAACAGATACATAGGCATGCACAGTGATTGCTCTGGTGCTTATTAGCTGGTGAGGGTCTGAACAAGAAATTTTGTAGCACACATGTAAGAGCACATAATGCAATAGTGATTTAAGAGAAGAGTATTATAAAAAACAAGAATAGATCATTCACTGTCAAATAGTACTAACAAATGAGCATATTTTTCTGTTACATGTTGGAAAATGGGGAAAAAAACCCATTACTTTATACATTACCTGCAAACTTTTTCCTATGTGCTCCTTTTCAGTCAGCCCAAGTTACTGTATACTCATTTCGGTGATTTCTGGGGTAACTAAGAAAATCACTACTGCACATGTTGTGCCAGTGCCAAACTGTGCACCATCTGCACTTGGCAGCAGAGGGAAACTAGACCGAGAAAGAATTTATCACTAATTGCACATTTGAGATGGGGGTGGGCTCTGAAATCGTCCAGGCCACCCCTGGATTCATAAAATCATATGCAGTATAAATATGTGCAAGAACACATTTGTTAGGAAATGTCTTGAAATACAGAACTTCCAGAAACATGTGGTGGCTGAGCAGACACAGGAAGTACCTTCTGAAAACTGTCTGCTCTTTTTCCCTCCCCTGCTCTTTCCGCAGACTGACACATCAAGAGCAATTCAGAATCACCTGGGTTCACACTTCTTTCAAGATTCCATAAGCCATATGTGATCCCAGTATAACTACCCATATGTGATCCCAGTATAACAACCATAGGTTGCTCTGGAGTACCTCCACTAGTATTTAATTTCTTCACGGGAATCTAAATTACACTTCTGACTTTTCTTTCATAGCTGCCAAAAGAAATCAGCTGCTGAATTGGGCTGTACATTTTCATTTGAAATGCCTCTTGAGGGAAGGAAAACCTGCAGCTCTCAGAATTGATGATGGTCTCTGAAGGCAAGTAGGTACTTAGTCAAAATGGTAACTACACTCAAAGACAAGCTCAGCACCAAACATATGCTTTTGTATTTTTCTTGAGCTGCTCTCTTCAGCAGCAGAGTTCAAAGAAAGTTTGCCTTCATTCTTTTACAAATAAATTTCTCCATATTTGCCATAGAATAAATTCCAAACACTTTTATTGCCCCAAGATGTGGATGTATTTTAAGTACCCACAGAATTAAGCAGCTAAGAGAAGCAGATGATTTTTAAAAGTTCCCCTCTTCTCCTTCACTAATTCATCCAAATAGGAAGTGCTCCAAGTTTTGGAGCAGAGATTCCCCTGCATCCTGCAGACTCAGGTGAGACAGGCTGTCCCTCTGCACCCCATGGAGGACCCCATGCCAGAGCAAGTGGATGCCAGACAGAGACTGTGACCCCTGTGGGAAGCCTGTGCTGGAACAGGTTTGCTGGCAGGACTTGTGATCCTGCAGGGGACCCACACTGGACAGTCTGTTCCTGAAGGACAGCACCTCATGGAAGGGACTCACACTGGAGCAGTTTGTGAAGATCTGCAGCCCGTGGGAAGGACTCATACTGGAGAAGCCCATGGAGGAGTGTCTCCAGGAAGAAGGACCCCACGCTGGAGCAGAGGAATAGTGTGAGGACTCCTTTCCCTGAGGGGGAAGGAGTGGCAGAAACATCACTTGATTAACTGACCCAACCCCCACTCTCCATTCCCTGCACTGTAGGGGTGGAGGAGGTAGAGGTAGAGAATTTGGGACTGATCTTCCTTATCTTCACCCATGAGCCTTTTGTTATATTTTTTCTTAACTGTCCAGCTGAAGATGGAAGTGATATGGTGGCTTTGGTAGGCACCGTGTGTCCACCCTGGATCAGCCCACCACAAGCATCTCCACAAATTGTAAATCTGTTTTCAACTGAAAACTTTATATATAAAGCTCCTCAGAAGTATAAGATGTACTTTGAACCTCAGCGATGCAAACTAATTGAATGTTTTCTTTTATGAGAGGTGGAGCAGCTTTAAGAACTAAGGGTCCAAACCCAAGCAAAGTTTTGATTTAGAGTATTCCTAGTAGTTGCCTCTGGTATTGCATTGTTGCATGTCTGTGCATTTGTGCTACGGTATGCAGCATGTGAAGTTTAGCTACAGTTTCTATTATTTAAACATTTATTTCAGTATGGCTGAGGTATCAAATATATGTAAGGAGAAAGGAGAATAAGTGTTTTTCAATACGATAAAATGGGAAGCTGCAATTGAAAGGACTGAAAATATTCCTTATTCGGTTATTGGCTGTCTCTAGCTCTATATGTAGGACCAGCCCTCTGGGTTCATCTGAATTACTGAAATTCTGAGAGAATTTAAAGAGGGGAGTTTCTGATACAAGCTTTGCTTTCAACTCTGTATGTTAAATCATGAACTGACTTCTATAGTTTTATTTGTTTTCCAGCTTGTGCCTGTGACATCCAATGTGCTGCAAGAGAGCAGGAGCTGGACGTCATTCTGTATGGTAATTGATTGGTGTGCCAGAAGTCAACTGTTATGAGCATCAGAGATGAGATAAATACATTAAGTACAAATGCTTCAAAGCCAGAGCAAGTGTCCTAAATATGAGAGAATAGGGGGAAATAGCTAAGTAGTCATCATGTTCCAGAAAATGGGAACTGTTAATTGCTCCTACCTACCTGCACCATTACTGCTATTGGCTAAGAAACCTTTTGCTGTTGCAAGTGACCTACTCTTGCTTGGTGAGGGACTTGGGATCAAAGTCATAAAGGTATATAACGAAATGGACCTAAAGGTCCTTTGTGAATTAACAGTCTTGTCTTAGCCTTGCAACTCACAAGCTTGAAGAACCATAGAATCACCAAAAAAATTGGGTTTAAAGGGTCCTCTGGAGATCATGTGGTCCAACCTCCTGTTGAAAGCAGAGCCTTAAAAGAAATTCTTATCTGCTCAGGTATTGCTGTGTGAGACAAAGCAGTACTTGGGTGCCTTTGAACATTTGGGATGTAGCAAAATGAATTTTCCTGTGCAAGGTTTTTCTGACCTCTGTCTGTCTTAATCACCTGACTCCTTTTTTAAGACCCACAAACAATGGAAATAACCTTCTGTTTTTCATTTCACTTTATGCACTATCAGCATGTTGGAGGATGGTAATAAAAGGATGGAATGAACTTGAATAGCATTTGATACCTTCTGGTTTTAGAGATCTGTCATAACCATATACCTTTTTTTAATATTTCAGGTACAATGGTTGCCTACAGAGGTATCTGAATTTTCTGAAAGCCATTCTAGAATATTTCTTCTATCAGTTAACTCTAGGGATCTAAGTGGATAATTTGGATGACAGCTGTCAAAGAAACCAATTTTTTGTTGGTTTTCACTAAAATTTTAATTGGATACAGTTCTGAGTAAGGCCAAAGGACTGACCTTCTGGCTAATCACTGCATAGGATACATTGTGCATAGATATGAAAAGATGAAAAAATGTATTTTGCCCTATCCATTGTTCTTGAGATGAAATACGCATAAGGATACTGTAAGCCTTTCTCTTCTTTCCTAATAGCACACATTTTTCTCATCCAAACTCTGTGCCACAAAAGATCTGAGTGGCACTAGCTGAGGCCCTTCTACATTATGTCATCAAGAGAGCAGCACAAATGCAAATCAGATATCTATGGCTGTCAGTGGATCTGTGCCAGATGTACTTTAGTGGGTGGCACTAATGAAAGCATTTCCAATTCCTGATAATGGGTGCTCTTAAACTTGGGGAAATTTTTAAAATGTCTTGCTTAGGGTTTGGAAATTTCTAGTGGTCTGTCATGACTAACGATATCCCAGCTGTCATATTTTAAAGAAAGTGCAAAAGGCAGTTTCAAAAGCAATTGAAAGGAATCTAAGACTGACAGATTTCAAACACCAGATTCCCAAGTCTGGCTCCTTCTGAGGGTAAACCGAAAGTGTCACTGTACCTTCCACTAAATCTGTCCAAATGATATATTGAAATCAACCCCATGATGAGCCTTTGGACTTAGAAATTGATCAGTACATTGTCAGCTGTCTTCTCTATAAGCTTAAGTCAGAACCTAAAATAAGCCTGGTGGTTTTGCATGGAGTCTTTAATAATAGGCATAAATATTACTTGTATGGCAAGGAAGGCTGGGAGCTCCTGAACCCTACAAGAATTCATGCCAGTAAGCCTCAATAGTCTGTCAATTGATTTACTTGTGTCCTTTCCTTGCTTTTTCCCAATTCATGAATAATATCTGTATATGGATAATAAATAATACAGTGAGTGATAGCTAGAGCAATGTATGTTGGCTGTTGTGCCCCTTCTCCTCCTGTTGCACTATCCAGTGATTGTTTTCTTGGCTCATGTGCTCTCAAGCCAAACAGAAATTTTGCACAGCATAGCATAATTCCTACTTTATGTACTTTTCACCTAGCAGTTCCTCTGCTGAGGGAAAATAAATCAATAGCCATCTCCTGTATCCATGCCATGAAGTTTGCAATAAGAGGACAACTTAATTGTACCCACTGCTGGGCCAATGTTTGGGCTTCTGCTTTCCTCCCACAGCAGCTATCATTAATGCCAATTGATGTGTACCCTTTCCCTGTTGCTAGGTGATATGTGCCTTAAAAAGGCAGCTTCTATTGCTGCTCAGGGATTCTCACAAATCTTGTTTGCTTTTGGTTCACCTGATGTGCAGTGAGGTTTGCAGGACCAGAAACACAACTGAGAGTTCAGGGCATTTCCTTCTGCTGTCCATTTGACTGTAGATCACTTAAAGATCCTGGTTTTCCTGACTAAAGAAAGAGTGACACCTATTCTGGTGGTAGGCAGTGGCAAGACTTCTACTTCATAGCCTGGATCTTTGATTTTCCCCACACACAATTGGCTGACCAGTGTCCTTCACCATGGACTTGGCTGCTGTACTCAAGTGTTATACTGGAACAGGTCTTTCATAAGTACTTGTTAGGTAAAGTGTCTTCTGAGGCTCAGAGATAAGCCCTAAGATTGTTTCGGGATTCAAAAGGTGTAATCTCATTGGTTTTTATTTGTTTAGAATTTCCTATCTCTTTGTTATTTCAGGCATGAATGAGTAGAGAGAATAGATATTCTCAGGACTATAGTTTGATTCCTTTGGATTGAATTAGATTCACCAGGCACAGGTTGAATAGTGGTGTGTTTCCAATAGCCTCATTAACTTTGTAGAGGAATGGCAACTCAGCCACTGTCCCGTCTATGAATTTATCTGATTGATTTGACAGGTTTTTTTTCCAGGTTCTTCTAAAGGTATGTGGAAGGATATCTGGTTACTGGTTATTCAGCATAAAGACTAAGAAAAGAGACAGGAGAAGTAATAAACTCTCAGAGACCCAAACCCTGAGGAAGAGGAGGTAACAGGACAGTAACAAAGAGCAGAACTCCTAGACCACTGCTTGATGGGACTTGAAAGGAACCACTCAATGCCTTGAGGAGTGTGGATACAGAAAAGCCTGTTAGAAGGATTTTCCAGCTTCTTGCAGTGTTCTGTGTGAATCTTTCCTTTCTCATGCAGGCTATGAAAACAAATGTTTTTGTATAACTATCTGGACACCTGGTGTTTGTCTGGGTCTTGTTTATGGTACACTGGTGTAATGGGTGTTTTAAGACCTTACCCAATCACCCCTGAGGGGTGGATGGGGTACTGAACAATATCCTTGTGGGATTAAGACATCTAAGTGGATAATTAATTAATTAAACATCACATTTTCCTGCTGACTATGCTTGGATTCATTTTCTCATCTCTGCAACACAACCACAGAGGAGGTTCAGCCAGGCACTGAATGGACACTGTGCATGGACACTGTGAACATGTGTGTGTGATCTGATAGCAAATCTCAAACCAGGCTAGCTGGCAAGTAGAGTGAGTGGTCTGATTGCCCTACTTGAGGAGTCAAAGGGGCCTGGAGGTCTGAGGGCTAGGAACTGGAGAGAGACGGATTGTCTGGTTCCAAGCTATTGAACAGACTGAGCATCAAAGGGCTGCTGATGAAGGGACCCATTTGTGTGTGTGATTCTAACGTCAATTTAAAGCTGGACTAGCTGGTGAGCAGAAGAAGAGGTGTAGGAGCCAGCTACCAGAGAGACAAGTTGCCTTTCAGATTTATCTCTAAGATGACCCATAAAAAATGGGAAAAGCGTTTTCTCATCTCTTGGTTTTCTTTAGCTGCATATGACACAAAGGCTATCAGCAGTTTTGATCCTGCTTCTCATGTTATTCACATTGTAGGCTTCTTTTCATTTGAACTATGCATCTTTATTCATATTATACTTCTTTTAATTCTGCTTAAAGCACTTTAAATGATACAGCCATTGTTCTGAAATTCGGTTTTACAACCAATAGCACATAAGTTTCACAGAAATAAATAGAATGTATACTATACTGGCACTGAAGTAAACTACTACAACAATCACTACAATTATCATTGCCTTATATGTCAAGGGTTTGTACAGAATAAATGCATTATGCATACATGAAGGCAGGTTTGCATTTCAATTCACGTTTCCTTTTCATGACCTTTAGTTTTGAAAACACATTGCAGCTTTTCCAAGTCTTTCAGATTCTGTCTTCATAACTTCATTCCAGTATTAACGTAACTGTTAGAATTCATATCCTAAAAATACCAGACAAATAAAACAAAAGCTGTTATAATTAGGTGAGACAGTGAGAAAGGAATGAAAGAAATCAAATTAAATGAAAGAGAACCTTGGCTTCTAATATATCAGTTATCTTTCCTGGCCTGAACTTCTATTTTATGCATGTGTCAGACACAGGTCAGGGGTAGCCAACTGAAACTTGGTTACAAGACAAATGGGCAGTTTCAGTAAGGCAGCAGTTATGATAAGAAGGACTGTTATGGAAGAGCTGGTTTAAATTATTCTTAGTAATGGGCAGGAAATAGTTTTCCTATCCTGAAAAAAATTCTGAGATGTCATAAAAAATTTTTTCGTGATAACTTGGAATGAAAAATCAAAATCTCAAACATTGTCTCAGTAAGAAAATATGAAAAAAAATAGGATTGGATGAGAAAAAATAATTTTCAGAATGCTGCTATTCAGCTTGGAATTTTGTCTTTTTTTAACTCTAATTTGCATAAATATAGAAAATGGAAGAGTAATTTTTAGGTAAGTTTGTAATTTTATAGTGCTGAAAGGAGATATTTTAATGATTCTGAACCTTCTTCACCAAAGATATAACTTTTCAAAATGAAACCTGATCTAAAAAAGCATCAAACCTAATCCTGTCATGTGAACATTTTCAGATTTTGCTATTTGGCACCTTCTCATTAGAAAAGATTTTATAAAAAGATTCTCTACTATTTTTGATGAGACTTTTTGATTTGATGAACTGCATTCTTTCTTTTGGAAAATTGAACTCATATTGAAATGCTTAGGAATATTCCTAGAGGAATTCTAGCTGTATTTGATCATCGTTAACCTATGATTTAATATGCATTTTAATATATGGCTTGAACACTTGTGTAGCATTACCTGGTTCAGATTCCTGAATGTCTCGAGGCAGATTGACAGCCAGTGACTTCCCAAATCTCTGTGGCAAATTTAGAAGTGATTGACTGGAACCTTTAACAAGTGGAGATCTCCCAAGCCTGTGTGATACCTTTGGGGCCTGATTAGGTATGTTGTCTCCAAAAGCTCTTCCAAATCTCAGGGGCAAATTAGCAAATGGTTTAATGCTTCTTTCTTCTGGATAATTTCTTCCAAATCTAAGCGGTAAATTAGCAACTGAATTTGGCATCTTGTTTACTGTAAAAGGGTTCATTTTAATGATATTTTTTGATCCCCAGTCTTCCATTTCTTCAAAATTGAGACTCCTCTGCTTTTCTTCCAAAATATTATCTTTAATCTAAAGAAAAATAATTTTTAAAAGGATATGATCATTTTATAGTGCATTACTCCAGCTACCAATCACACAAAGTATTCAGTTTCATACCTCCTTAGAAAGCTGCTGGGTAATGGTCTTTTTTTGACTATGCAATGTTTTTTAGTTGTATTTTCTAAACTCCATTGTAATGTGAGCTCCTTTATATGGATTACTTCATATGCCGACATTGTCCTGCTTACCTTTTCAGACCTCTGACCACAAGAGCGTATCTCCACACCAGTGTCAGCAAATGGTTCAGTTCAAATGGTGCCAGTTGGAAATATTTCTGGGCACAGGTGCCAGTACCTGTGCAATCAGTTAATGGTGGACAGTGGTTGCTGTCAGGCCCACATTTGCTAGTATCACCACCTGAAACTGTCTGGAGGGGAAGATGCTGAATATATTTAGTGACTTGACACAGACCCAGACTCTTACTCATCTGGTCTGGATGAACAGGAGGATGGATCAAGCTACCTGAAGGTATAGCTCATTTGTTCTAAAGCACTGGGTGGATGCTTTGGACCCAATGTCCATCGAGGCTAACAGACAGGGAAGTGAACGGAAAGTATTTGGGTGAAGATCACATCATGCCTGTTCTGGCCTTGCAGCATAGAAGTTGCCCTGAGCTTTAAATGGCTTTAGTACACGAGATGCATTGGGAGCTCCTGGGCTCCGAATTTTTGTGCAATGCAACCAGCACAAAATATACTTTCTGTATCTATGCTGACATACAGTGAAGAACTGAGCCTAGAATATTACCTGTCTCATGATGTAAAGAGCAGCTATTGCCTGAAAAACAGCTTTATCAGTATGGCCCGTCTTACAGAGCAGTGTTCCTCCCTCCGCATATTGAAAATCACTTACTTTTGTGACGAAAATAAGTTTCCAAGCCTTAACAGAAAATATGTACAAATATGGATTTAAGTTTCAGTTAAAGACACAAATGCTACTAATCCTAATTTCACTTCTTTATCCCTATTTGACTTCCCTGTGAGCTTCTGCAGTTACTGGCAGAGAAGGGGAATGAGCCATTCTAGTTCATACTTCATGATTAAAAGTTTAAATAAACTATCCCTCTAAATGCACCTGCACACCCCTTCTGGAAGTATATAAAAGACAGTGAGCTAAAGTCCAGAGGATTTGACTAGCATAATTGAAACTGTATTTTGTTTTGAAGGATGTTTATTATACCAATAATGATAAGTCAAAAAGAGAGGTTGGCTCCCATTTCCTAGGGAGTATTTGCAGGGCAGACATGAAAAATAATACAGATGAAGTGTGCAAATTTCATTTGGCATCTATTGAGACATAATAAATGTGCAACCCTGCAAAGAAATTTTTATAGGCAATTTCCAGAGTAAAATTTTAAGACCATTAACTATATTAGATTTAAAATGTTCTCTGTTTATCATTATTCTTTGAATATTACAAGCATGCCTTTATTAATTTTGGATTAATAATCTATCTGTTATATTATGTGCATAAAATGCCTGACAGGAATGTTAATTGAGGACCCAGTGTGTAAGTAAGAAACATTTCAGAAAAAGTATCAGCCTCATCACAAAGCTGTATTGCAAGTAAAATTGAAACATAAGTTGATTTACACTGTATGTGTGTCTGAGCAAATGAATTTCTTGAAAATTCCTTGAACGAGCTTTTTTCATACTGCTAGTGCTGTAATGCTGAATGCTGTGGAATGAGTTTAGGAGAGCCTGTGCCAAAACATCCACTGTGCTCAGGATCCCCCAAATAATCAGTTCCCCCAAATAATATCACAGTAATACAGATCTTACCTCATAAAATTTATCATCATTGTCTTCTCTGCTTTGCAGCCTGGACTTCATCGGTTCACTTAGGCACATGCTGTTTGATGTGAGAAAGATCACTGTAGCTAAAGCAAACAGAACAAACTTCTTGGTTGAAATTACTTTCATTTTTCTTAACTTAAGCTTACTCAGAGAGCTCAGAATCTGCACAGAAAATAAAACTGCCATCTTTTTATATAATCAGAAAACAAAAAAATATTTCACCATGACATCAGTCTCTAAAGCTCCAATTCCCAATATTAATTAGGGAAGTAATTTGAATGTATTTGAAGAATGTTGGAAATTTCTTTTGTGAAGCTTTTTAGACAACATAACTTTGTGTTAGGGACACGCTGACTTTACAAATATTTTCTTCTGGTGAAGTATGTCTTAATTAGCTAATTTTGAGAGCCACAACAGTAGGGTTATACAATAGCCACAATGCTCCATCACTAGTAGACAAAATCACCTGTTTCTTTCTTTTGTATCAGTGTCCTCAGAAGGACTATGAAAGGAAGCTTTCCCCATGCATTCTTCTGCCTAAACAATCCTTTTGTTTAGAATGCTTGTTTATACTTATGTACACCTAGAGACATTTGTCCTATTGAAATCAAGTGCTGTCTATTGGAGTTGTTGATCAGATCCTAAGAGATGTTATGCATCAATGTGATCTATTGATTTACATAGTGTCTATGCTCTAAATTGGGCATACTAATTTGCATTCAGAATGGATTAGGTATATGCTTTTAAAACCCTGACCACAAGTTAAATTTTTAGAAATTCCAAGGGTTATGTTACATCTATATTTTTAAGGCCAAATTTCCAACAGTGATTTTTAAAAAGGCATCTGCCACTTTGCTGAACACAGTGAAAGCACTGGACTGCCTATGCATGTTCTGTCCCAGAAGGAGATTCAGGATGCACACCAAACCTACCCTTAAAGTGCACATTGAACTGGTTGCTAGATGGGCTGGTGAGCCAGGCTAACATTGGAAAAAAAGCATATTGTATTGTTCTTCCATTTGATATTCCTAAATTCCTGGACTCATTTAAATTCGTACTTAAAATCAGCCCCATATGGAGGAAATGTGATTGCTTGCATTAAGTGCTCACACTGAAAATTGGACTCTAGACATGTTATTTTGCAATTTGACGCCAGAGTTGTAAAATGTCCACTCCATCACAGCACTGGCAATGTTGTCCCCAGAGAACATGTTTTATGCTGTGGGCAGCATTGGTAGTATGGACTGTTTATCTGTTGACAATATGTTGCTGTCTTTGCTGCACAGTGAAGCTGAAGGATTTGCAAGTAACCTCATTTTTTAATTAAGTTGGCTGTTTTGATGGGTGTATGCATGGAGTCATTTATACCTTACATTCTCTGAAACTGAGATCCTGAAAGCCATAAGCAGCCTTCAGATGGAAATCCCACTGACAGAGTTGGAGGTGAAAAGGGGACAGTTTCTCTGAGATGAACTCCCCCAGGTGGAGAGGGTGTCAAAGATTCTGCTCATTTTTTATGTGACAGAGACCATCAAATTGCTAAAATAGATGAGAATGGTATCAGTAAGATAATTAGGAGCTCCTGTGAGAAAAGAGTGTATTTTAATCAGTAACTGGCTTTTGCGTGTCACTTTCCTTTGCTGTTGTACATTTACATTTACATTTACATTTACATTTTTACATTTACATTTTGTTACTCTTCGTTTCTTTGTGGCGTGCAATTCTTCTGGCGCTGGCTGACAGCAGAAAAGGTTGGGTTCAAAGACCATAGAATCACAGATGGTTTTGAGTTGGAAGGGACTTAAAGATCGTCTAGTTCCAGCCCTCCACACCATGGTCAGGGACTCTTTCCCCTAGACCGGGTTGCTCTGAACCCCATCCAAGCTGGCCATCCACTTCCAGGGATGGGACATCTGCAACTCTTCTTGGCAATCTGTTCCAGTGCCTTACCACCCTCATAGTGAAGAATTTCTTCCTTATATCTAATCCAATTCCACTCTCTTTAAGTTTAAAGCTATTGCCCTTGTCCTTTCACTTGTAAAAGTCTCTCTCCAGCTTTCTTGTAGGCTCCCTTTAGGTACTGAAAGGCGCTACAAGGCCTCCCCAGAGCCTTCCTTTTTTCAGGCTGAACAATCCCTGCCTGTCTTCATAGGAAAGGTTCTCCAGTCCTCTGATCATCTTCACTGCCTTCCTCTGGACCCACTCCAACAGGCCCATGTCCTTATTATGTCAGTGGGCTCAGAGCTGGATGCTGTAATTCAGGTGGGATCTCATGAGAGTGGAGTAGAGGGGCAGAGTCACCTCCCTCACCTTCTGGCCACACTTCTTTTGATGCAGCCCATGTTATGGTTGGCTTTCTGGGCTGTAAGATCACTTTTCTGGCTCATGTGATGGGAAAAAGCACAGTTCTGTGTGGTCTCAAGGGGCAGTGGTTCCCCTTGCATTCTTTGAGACTGTGCTACAAGGTGTTTTACAGTGGGATGTGGTAGATAGGGAGAGAAAAGATACTGTACCAGTAGTGATTCATGAAGAGGGCTTGTATGAGCATACATAAACCATGTATGCAGGAAATAAGAAAGCATGATGATGCATTTGTCCTCATAGTGCCTTGATACTCTCAGAGTAGGTGGCTTGTCTTCTGTTTTTAAATAATATTCTTAGAAGGGAAATGTAATTTTGGGGATACCAAAATGTCGGTATTTGCAAATCTGAGCCAGGTTCTTTGGAAAACAGAAGGAATAAAATGTCAATGGAGAAGACCTCTAGAAGGATCCCATGTCCTTTTAGTGCTCTGGCAGGTCAGGGGCAGCAATTTTCTCTTTTCACCAAGGGCTGAATGTGGGTTCCTGACTCTCTGGAGACTCATGTCAGGGGGGCTTCAATCTGTGGGAGTAGACAGATTTTCTAAGTTCCTTTTCTTTATGGTAACAATAAGGACAATAAAGAATGCAATTCGTACTCTAATATCTATCTAATGTGGTCATTTACCACTGGGCCTTCCTTTTATCTAGCTGCTGGTTTATGAACCTCTCTTGATCAAAGATCTTGCAGTTAAATCTATGAAGATATTCGCCTTCTAAATTAAATTGTATTGGCAAGATCCAAAAATTCTCTCTTTCATTGTTTGGCATAAAAAAAATTCTGCTTTCCCTGGACAGAAAAAGAAAATGTATTGCTGTTGTCTAAGCCAAATCAGGCTTTCTTGACATTCAGCTTGTCTCCCATGTATGTTGATTTTCTAATCAACATAAAGTGAAGTTTTCAGGTGTTTTTCAGGCCAGGCAGTCAGGGAGTTGTGTGTCCTGGTACTTTCTAATGAATTAATTTGCCTTTGATGGCTCTACAGCAGGAACTCCTTGGAAATTTCAAGTCAAGCAGTTACAGTGATTGTTTGTTATCTTTCCTGAGGAAGGGCTTGTCAGACTCTACTGCTCAAGTACCAGAATGGATAACATGAGTGCTCTTCATCAATGTGGTCATGACTTCAGTAGCAGCATAAGCTGGCCCCGCTGACTTCCAACTGAGGCAGCTGAGGAATCCTGTCATGATCTATTAAAATTATTTATTTGCGGAGGGAAGACACATTTGTGGGTGACATATTGTGTTGTAGAAGTGGGCTGTTTATTCTTTAATTGCTTCTGCTTGATCTACAAAGTGTCTGATTAAGCCCTTAAGGGGAGGAGAACAGCTCTGCGTATTATTGAAAATAATTTTTGAGTTCTTAGCCTCTGGTCCTACACTTGTTTTGCCTTGCTATCTTACGTCACTCATCAGCCAAGCTATTCAGAGGACTTCAACATAATTGGACTTCTGTTTTGAAAATTCCCCAGTTCAATAGGGTTGAGCCGTGCCATCTACATCTGAAACAAGCCTCACAGGCAGTGACAGTTTAAGGAGTTTTCCCACTGGTGCATACTAGAGACTAGGACAAGGTAGTGTTTGCTTCTGTTTTTCCTGTCATTTAATGTAGGTAGGCACATTTTGGCACATAGGCAGGAGCAGTTTGGTTTAGTGCTGTAAGAGTAAGGTGGATCTGATCAGTGACAAGTTGATGGATATCTACTTTAAAAATTTGACATTAAAATATAATTAGTAGTAATGGCAGAAGTAGCTCAATTTCATAAGCAGCTCCATGCACAGTTATTTGATTCTGGTGAAAGAACAAGTTTTAATATTGCTCTTTTTTCATATGAGAATATACTGATAAATCCTTATCCATTATTAACAACATATTGTGTGAAAATTGCATGTTATATGACTCATGCCACCAATAAGCATCTGTGCATTTCCATAATGATAAATCATTCATAATATATTCATTTTGCCATTATGTATTATATGACCTCTCCTATGGCTCATTTTGAAGTAAGAAGATTTTAAAATACGTAACTTTTTTCGCTGGCAAGCAGTTCTATTCATTTTTTCACCCATTCCTATGGCATGCAGTGGGTTGTGTTGGCTTTGCTGTGTTGTGCTTCAGTTCTGGTGCACAATACAAGGTGTATTTGCTTGGAATATATATGACTCCAAGCAGACAGATACACCTCCACTTCACTCAGTATCCTGACACCGTATACAGATGTAGGCCTGGTGTCCCTCTCATACTGATAATAAATATTTCAGTGATCAGGGGAACCAGTGAAGCTTGCTTTCCCATAACTTATTGATTGAATATTAAATGACAGTGTGCATTCTCTGAGATCCAGTAAGGATTAACCTTATTGTAGGATCTCTGTGTGAGCAGTGCCTCTATCCTCTCTTGCTATGCCTGTTATTTCAGAGAGATTTGTCCTGCCAAATTTAACTGAACTTGACTTCTAGACATGAAAGTTATCATGGGTGACTGACAGACACACACTTATGCACAGAGAAACATATTTGCTTCATTTCCTTAGAAAACCAGTACCAAATCAGGAATGGCTCTGCTGAAGTATCACAGATATAAAGTCTCAACATCTGTAAATTTACTGTGGACACTGTGATAATTTTGATCTCTATTAATGAGGCGTTAGTTCAGCTTTTGGAGTTTTGCAGAAAAGGAGAACCTATTCTACTGTGAAAGAATAGGGAACTTACTCTACTGTGAAAGCCCCATTCTTTGTGTACTGTAGCTTGGTATGGAAAAATAACATTTATGAAGCAGCCCTCTTTGATTTGCAGAATCAGACCTATAGTTTTAAACCCCATTTTCACCTCCATGTATCTCTGAGCTTTCCTATTAGCTGGGTAGTAGTAAACAAAGGACAAATGCATACAAATATCAAGGTACAAATAATCTTATTTTAAGGTTAACCCCTATGAATCAGTCACCAGTGTTAGAAGATATTTTCCACCTTGATTCCCTGAATCCAGACTATAGATGTGTAACTTCACATTTTAATTTTTTTCTCCTTGAACTTTTGGAGCAGCAGGACAGCAAGAGAGACACGAAAACAATGAGAGAGGCTTGAGCTGTTATGGTAACAAGCTGAAAACGACTTTGTCTTCTTGGTAAATAAGGTGTGAACAATAATTCCAGAGTAGACAGGTTCTTCAATTATACATTCGTGTTAGTAATAAAATAAACATGTTTTCAATAACATTTGGGATATAAATACGTTATTTTTTACTAACTACTCTGCAGAGTGTAATACCCTACTTACCAATCTACTATAGCTTGTAGCAGCTCTTGCCCATTCTTTTCTATTAAAAATTAAACCCTTTTACCATACATTATTAAAAGTGCTTTGGTTGGCTGCAAATCAAGAAAGACTTCATAAAGTCTTACAAGAGCAAGAAATCTGATTAAATCTAGACTCCACAGGCAGCAATGGAAAGAGCATGAGAAAAAATACAACATTAAATTATGCCTTAAAAACTCCTTCAGGACTTTAAAAAATCATTAGTAGATTTTATTCAAGTTAACTATTAACCAAGGGAGTCCTAATAGATTCATTATTCCATGTTTTCCCTTCACTTTTTCAGTTTGGAACCTGGGTTAGTTATAGATACAAATACCTTCATTCCTTGTTCTCCCCTTTTTCAGAATGGTTTTTTTCTTAGAAATATTATGCTCTTTTAATAGTTCCCCTGTGCCTTGTATATAAACACAGGAGTTTGAAGATTAAATTATATGTTAGCTGAATTGTGGGTTGCAGGGACTGATTTTCACTTTAGGGAAAAACGTAAGCAATTTAGGAGAGGAAAAAATTAAGGGAAAACACCTATGTTTAGTGGAGTAAGAAAAAGACCGCAAGCACTTTACTGACAAAGCTGGAGAAGCAGGTCCAGCTTATTTGAGCAAGCCTCCTGCCAGGGCCACCTCCCAGGAAGAGGGTCAAGGGCTTCTCAGCTGGTTGAAATAGGGCTTGGGAAGAGAGGTACCAACTTTATGGAAAAGAGACAAGATTAACAATGCATACAGTGGTCCAGTTATTGCCGATTTTAAGCAGCTTTCTTTGACTCTTGTTACTGGTTATTGCTGGACAGCTTGGCTGCTTTAGCACTGAAATTTTTATGGTCTTGTGGAAAAAAAAGTCACTTTTCTCCCCTATTTTCCCTCCCTCTTAATTTTTTTTTTTTTTTTTTGCACCNTTTTTGTAATTCCAAAAAATTGGTGCTTCTCTGTTCATCTGAAATAGAGAGGACAGATTCTTGTGAAGATCTGATCCCTATGGTGTGACTATTGGATCAGAAGGTTTCTAATGGCAAGACTGAGAATGATAAGGTGCAAGTCAGTACTGGAACCCATGCATTGGCTGTTCTAAAGCTCACCTTTGATATCTCAGGGCAGTTGAATGAGGAAAGCTTATGAAGAAATAAATAAGAAAAAAAAAAAGCATTGAGAGGACTAATCTAGAACCTGAATACAGGATGGGACATGCCATTTTCAAATAAAAGGATCTAGAGGAAAACACCAAGATTACTCAGGTTTAATTGCTGTGCTAATTTGGGGCCCATACTGAAACAGCTATGTTCAACCTCACTTTGTTTGGAAGGAGAACACTTCAAAACTGTTGAACAGAAGTCCCTAATTTATTGTAGAAACTCATGAGTTGGGAGGGACGTATCAGAATCACCAGGTCCAACTCCTGGCCCTGTGACTCACACCATGTGCCTGAGAGCATTGTCTAAACCTTTATGATTAAAAACATTTATTTGTCCTTCTAGGAGTTATCAGTAATGTCCAGCATTTCTGAGATGGGCTGGCAATGGCCTGGAAGTGTCACTCTTTAATTCTTGATGTATTAGCTAGGGCATCAGGAGCTTTTAATAGGATACTGTTCCTCGAAATCCTTATCAAATGCCAAGACATTTGCTACTCAGTTCCCTGAACCTCGCACTGATTTTCTTAAAAGACAAAACCAAGGGGTTTTAGTCCTGAAAGCAAAGGAGTTCTGGTGGCAGTTGCTGCATTGTAAGGGAAGCGCTAGGAACAGTGAGAGCTGTGTGTGGTGCCAGGGCAGTAAAAGACTAAGAGGCAGAAAGCACAAGAGGAGAGCAAACCTGGACAGTCTGTGCAGGATGTCGATCCAAAGCTTAGTTTCTTGCTCTTGAGTATAAGAACTAAGTAAACTTTGAGTTATAGGGCTATAATTCCATTGCTGCATTGTGGTGACTGTATAAGGCCACTTGAGCTCTGCTCTTATAGTTTATGATTTCACCACAATCCCCTGGTGGATTTACAGCCCTGTAATTTTTTACAGTAGTGAGCTGCTTATTTTTCTGTTTATGACAGTACCTCACTGGAGAAATTGGTAATGGTCACCTAGTCCTATCATATAGCCCTTATACTCTTGAGTTTGTTTTTGAATAAAAAATTAAAATTGTTCCTTAGAAGCTGACAGCTGGGCACAGAGGAGGGTTCTGCCTCTCTATCTCTTTAAAGATTGTTTAATTTAGCAATTATTTGTCTAGATGCAGGAGAGCGTAATGACTATGAATTTCACATCTCAGTATGACAAACAGCTTTAAGACTCCTACTTTCACGTATTTTCCTTCCTCTTTCTTGCCCTCCTGCTGTATATCAATTTCTCAATTAAAGTTCATCTCACCAGCCTCTTGCACAGGATGTCACCATAATAGAAGGCTGAGAGGAGGTCAGTGTGGATCACCATAGGTGGATGCCCTGACTGAGGAAGAAGCGGGTCTTGGGCTTGATCCCACCCTAGCATCATGCCACGGATTTTGCTTCAGAGCAGATGGACATAGCTGTTAATTTGATTAGTTGTGAGTTGGAAGGGAGGTAATCACAGCAAAAGGGGATGAGCACAGTAGGCAGGTAATTTAAGTGTCATATGCTTGTCTGCTGCAGCGTCACAGCCGTATTCTGCTCCACAGGTAATGGCGCCAATTACTTAGCGCACATAAATAAATAGAAGCTTTTAACAATCAGCACAGTTGGCCAATCTACCCATTGTACCCTGAGTACTGAGAGAGAAGGCATCACAGACTTGGCAACAGGTCTGGGGAGCTGCTTAGGAGAGTTAAGTGTTTGAATAGAGAGGCAGGGGATACCCAGAAGCTTTTGATTTTGATGGAAGTATTGACCTTGGCATCTAGAAAAACTCAGTGTCTCTATTAACATCTTTCAGTACGACTTTGAGTGATTTTACGGTAGGTCAAAAAGCATGTCTGTGGCCAAAAGGAACCGAACCTGTCTCCACATGCAGACTAATGGGTGTATAATAGACATGTCTGCAGGACTATGATTTTAGATGAATACAAATTATTGAAAAGGGATTTCATTACAAATACTGAATTACCTCTAATTCTAATCTGGAAAATTACCATTGGAGTGTCATAGGATCAGTTACTTGCGGGGACTTCTTTGTTTCTTTTTGTTGTAAACAACCAAGTGCTGGATGTGACACATGATAATAATTCTTTTTCTTGAGTCTGGGATGTGAAGAAGTATACTAAAAAATCTATCTTGATATCTGCTTTACCAAGACTCCTAAGATTGGACATTTGCTTTGAGAAAAAGCTCACACATGCACCTCCTTGACACTGAATCTACTGATTTAGAACATAAGCTGGTATTTTCAGGGCGTATTTTTAATTAAACTATAGATAAAAACCTAAGATACCTAGATGTTAACAAGTGGGTTGTAGCTGGTGCCCTCCAAACACTGGTCAATGCAATACATGCTGCAATTTCAGGTGAGGCATTTTTAGTCAGATTTTAATACAGTCTATCATAGGTTAGGCCATGGTAGTTCCTAAAACAGCTCAGAATTTTCTATATTTTGCTTATTTGTGGACATTCATTATTGGTATAATATCTAAATTAGGCTCTTACACAGTTTGGCCACCTTCTTCCTTTGGGCACCCACTGATGTGTGCAAATAAAGGGAAAGAGAAAAGCCACGCCAAAGGATTTATTCAGTAGTGTTTCCATTTAACCACATGGGGGCATGAGATATTTATTTAAGAGAGCTTTTTAGGCATATGATTGGGAAATATGAGGAAAGGAAGCCTTGCTGGTAACCTGGAATCAAAATTGTCACTTGCTTTTTCAGATCTTTTTTTGCAATCAAAATACTTGCAATAAACAGGTATTGCAAATGACATTAACCTAAAATATAGTAACAAACAAAAATAGAGCATGGACAGGAAAGAATATCAAAACAGATTTTAAATATCCCCATTAGTCAAGCTGGCCTCTAAATATATTTTCATGATGCTATTTTGGTGCCTCTGTGAGCAAAATCTGAAATCTTCCGTGTAACTCTGCATGTCTGACTTAAATAACCTTAATATTTACACTCAATGAGAAGGAGGGTGCTCTGAAATATAGCAATCTACATCTGGAGTAAATCCATTTCATTAATTGCCTAGATGACATTAATTTTTGTCATTCACTTGCAAGATGAGTACTATGCTCTATACATTACAACCCAGATCCAGCAAAGCACATAAAATCATAGCTAATGATGTTAAGTGCTTGAATAGTTCTCCTTGAGCACATGCCTTAAGCTGAGTATGTATTGAAGTGCATTCCAACACAGAGAAAGTAGCACAATCAAACCTTTAATTAGTTTTAAAATGGAATTCAAAATGCAATGCAATTCTTTGCACTTTACATTGAAAAAAAATGCATGCTTTGAGACTCTCTTGGGACAGAGATGACTAAACCTATTTATCCACTTTGGTTTCCGAAGGGAATGAATGCTCATTGTTTTCTGCTGGTTTTCCCCCCTAAATTTATAAATTTATTTTGCTCAGTCAACTGGTTTGTTTACAGCAGAATATTTATATGACTATTTCCAAGTCTTTTTTTATATGGATTTTTTTATTTACAAGATAATTCACACATTTTATTGGTATTTAAAAGACTAGAATATTTTTGCTTCTGCTCTCTTAGTTTTAAATCAAAGCAAAAATGAGCAGCAGTAACACTGTATAAGCAAGTGCTCACAATACCTGAAAGCTTGTTTCTTTTCAAAATAAGTAGAAAATCAGGATTTTGTTCTGCACATTTCTGATCCAGATATTTAATGCTCACTCAAAGGAGCCATAAATCTAGGTCTTGTATTTTGAGCCATTTTGCACTTTCTGTTCTGCAGTATTCAGCACATGCCTTTGACATACTGATGTCTGTCTAAACAAGATTGCTGTACACAGGTGAATTCCAAGTCTGAGAGCTGTCCTCCTGTTCCTCTCAGAGAGAAGAAACTGAGAAAAGGACCCCTGAATTCAATCCATACTTCACCAAAACTTGGAGTACTGTTTTCTTTAGCTTTGTATAAACCCATTTTTGTGGTAAATATATTTCTACAGAAAGTCTAAATATTGCCCAGAGTCAGCAGACAGACGCAAAACTATTTCTGAACATAATGTAGTTTGTACAGCACAGCAGAATTTGTTCTAGCAGACTACAGCTGTTGGGTACTTTTTCCTAAGCTATAAAACCTTCTTATGTCAATGCTTAGGTTTGGATCCATTCAGTTTGCTCCAACAGTTTAATCTTGACATCTTGCATTTTTAAGTGGTCTATAAAAGCTTGCCTGAAAACCCTTCCCAAAAAATGCTGAAATAACTTGAGCCTGCTGATCCACTTGTATAACAAGGGAGCTCGCATGTCTCTTGACTGTGTTCTTAGAGTTAAAACACAAGCATATGAGAGGAACTGTGACAAGCAGAGGATGAGTTCATGTTGCACCCTTAGCCTGGCAAAATGCCCACTAACACTAACTGTGCACTTTCTGTCCCCAAAACAGCCCGTAGCAGGCTTGACTGCATTTCTTTTATGTTCGCTCAAATGCCTGTTCCTTGCTAGCCATGAAGCACTTGTGTATATTAATCTCTAAAGCTATCAGCTCATCTCTATGCTCTCTAAAATGAATGAGGCAATGAACATGGTGTCAGATACTGTTTTCCAGTAAGCTTTTCTGATCCACTAATGCATCAAATATATTTGAATTTACTATTCGCATAACATTTTATGGAACACTATTAAGCCAATTTGGTTGATAACCACTGTAACCTTTTTAGTAAGTTACAGCACAGTGAGGTCACTATTCCTGGATGTGGTTTGCTGTATCATGCACTACTTGCTGATGCCATGACATCCTTGTATGAAGCAGGAGAGCACCGTTAGTTGGTTTTGTTTGTGGGATTTTTTTAAAGATTGCTTGTTTTTAAATTGAGAACTGATTAGAGAGAATGATTTAATACTGCTTTTCTTCAAAAGCAACATAGTCTTGGGAAAGGATCAAACAGTCCCTCTAAGCTGGCTACCACCTTCCTGACTTCATGTTGTTTTTAAATGAAACATCTGACACATTCTCCAGCTGGGATGTTATTTTGTTCTTCTTGACAAAGCAATTCAAAATTCACTGAAAAACAAGCTGAATGGAAAAGGGTTTTGTTTGTTTTTTTTCATAGACATCTGTAGCTTTCTTTCAAAACTGATGTGATCTTTCATCTGGACAAGAAAGGCTTTGATCCAAACTCTAAGATCCCCATATCTCCCAGTTAATTGGTGTTAGTGAGGTAGGTTTGACAGTCCTTAATGCAGGCTGTGGAATTCTTTACTGTGTTAAGACCTGTCTATTGTGCCTCAGTCAGCTCAAAGACATTAGCTTTCTCTTGTTTGACTTCTGTCCCACTGGGGATGGTTACAGGTTTTATGTGCTTTCATTATTTTCTCTTGTAAAACCACTGAATGCCAACAAAGCAAAACACTTGTGAAACTGAACAAAACAATGTCTTATAGACATTCCTGTAACCTTTGGTTTTCACACAAACCCACAGATAAGAGAGGAGGAGAAGGGGATCACATTAAAAATTGAGCTCTTCATTTTTTAATAACTTGCTTGCTTTTGGGGGTGATCATGTCTGTTTCCCTCTAATATATTTGTTAATTGAAACAATAGAAGCAAGCATCATAGCTCCTACCATGTGTATATGAGTTGCACACTGTGCATAATAATCTTATTCTCTAAAGAAATATGCTCATTTAAAAATCCAAATTTTAGTGTGATTAATTTAAACAAAATCTGTGTCCTTCCTTCATGGTAGGACACAACAGAATAAAGAAAATCTTAACTTCTCCACTGTGTAGCATTTGGCATTGAGGGTAATAACCTGGCAAAGAGATCTTACTGTATGGGGCTTTTCCACAAGCTCTTGTGTTAATGTGGACTGTACACAGTGAATGGACACAGCCCTCACAACCACACTATTACTGGAATTGAAGAGGAGACAGGAAAGAAATGCATAAAATTAATTTCCTTTTCTGGTTCAGGGGCACTGCAAAAACCCCTGTCATTTCTCCCTCAGGGTGCACTGCAACTCCATGCTCCCATACCTAGACTTCAAGAAATACTACAACTAGAAAGGAAAAGAACACTAGTAATTACACTAACAGAGCACTAATATTATACCTAAATAGCACTTAGAATTTCCTGGGTGGATAGTCCAGGTTTCTAAAGGTGAAAAACTTGATGCTTTGTAATCCATCCTTTTTCCAGTGGAACGAATCACTTTTTCTCTCAGATGGTCTAACAATTGCAATTAACCAGTTAAATTTCGAATTTGAAAAAGTATGTGCCCAAAAATGTGACAATTTTTTTCCTACAACAACTATTAATCTCATAAATCATATTATGCTTTTGTTTAGACCCTACTCACTTCTCTACCTTTTCAACAAAGCTACAACCTCACCAGAAAATGCAGCTTCTTCACTTGTCTGTGAGATGATGGGAGTGAATATCCCCTCATGAAAAAGGATAGGAGAAAAGGATTCTTAGGTAGGTGACTCAATCAAATACTGTCAGAACATGCAGCTGTCATATTCCCGAGGATCTCTGGGCAGTGACAATTTGCCAGCTATTCTTTAAGGTACAGCACACAATGTAATGGAGAACAATTCCCATTTAAGTATCATGTTGAGCTGTTGCAGCATTGTTTTGGGTGCTGGCAGACAAACCAAAAGCTACTTACTATAGCAGTACTGAAAAGTCTCTGACTCCAAACTAACTCAGCATTCCAGAACTGCATTTTGTAAAGAGTGTAGGATCTTTGTGGTCTGTTTATTGTCTGTTAAGCTAGGGGGTAAGCTTACACGGGTCCTGATACTTGATCATGAGAACATAATATGAATTTCAATATTGAAAATATTAAAGATTAAAGCAGAGATTCCTCATCCGCTAGGCATAAAAAGCACAAAGCAAAAATCATTATTAACTGATATGTTTGAGAAACTATGTGACAGCTATGACCCTGCAGCTGTTATTGATCTTGGCAGTTAGAGGTTTAATATTGATTAGAAACTGATATACCACTGACATGCACATATTCATTTCTTTCTGAATATATGTCTCATCTTTTTTCTTCAGGTTCATCTCTAGAGCAAAGATCTCAGAGTTCAATTCACTACTCAATAGTAGCTTCTGCATCCCACAGCTATTTTTTTTAGTGCAGCCTATTTCTAAAAGTTGATAGGAAGGCAATGCCTTTGAACTACAGTGAACAGGAGTATCTGTAGAGGATAAGGTTTGATCTTAAGTAGGAAGCTCAGGTTTGGTGGGAAAAAAAGGAAGAAAAATTAAATGAGGCTGTAAAAAAACTATTTTTACATTGATGAAAAAAAATCCAACTCACTATTGTAAATAGGAAGAGAAGGCAGCATGCAAATGGAGACACAGACTTATGATTGGTTTTTCTAATCAGGGCCAAGACAGAAGACTGTTAGAAGAGCTAGTCCTGTGCTCAGTGAGGAAGAGATATTTCAGGATGAAAGCTCTTTTCACAAGTAATGCTGACATGCCCAAGTTGAAACTATCTGTGACAAATGCGTCAGTGGACATGAGATTGTTCAAATGTGGGTGACTTGCAGGTTGTTAGGAGACTGGGAGAGACATATGGATGCAGTGGCTGGCTCCTTAGGTGAGAAGGTCACTTAGTCCATGCTGGGATCCATGACCCTGTGCGTGCTGTAGCTCGGAGAGCTTGGCCTGCCATTGTCTGATCTGTTGTCCACACCAGCAGCTTCCGCCTCCGGTGGGATAGAGCACCTGGTCTCTGTCTGTGAGATTTGCAGCCTTCAAACTTCCATTCACAAGCTGCTCCAAGGGCTTCCTGGTTTTTTGAAACAGCCACGGACTGCCATTTTTAGAAGTCATGGTTGCAAATGGAGGACACGAGAATCATTACTCCAGTTCTGCAGCTGTGAGAGGCTGCTCTAGAGTCTGAAGAAGAAAAGATACATAACCAAGTGCATTAAGCAGCCACTGTAGGGGTTGCCACTCATTTTGGATTGGGGATTTCTGTTTGTTTGATTGTGTTTAAGGGGTGCAATAATTTATTTTTAGCACAGTAATTTTTCCATTGGCTGACTTCTTTAGGAAAGATTAACAAATGTAGTGATTATTCTCTTGCATCCTGAGACAAGTGCCTGGCTGTTTCCGTATCACCACTGAAATCTGAAACCAATGAGAGGTTTGGGCCAGTTGTTAAGTTACATACATAAAATCTCCTACATGAGCTTAGGGTTTTTCACATGTTTAAGCACCTAGGGTTGATTCAAAGCGACTGATGGAATAACCAGGCTTTATGCATTAGACATGAAAGGCATTTGAATAAATTCCAGTTCAGCATTTATGTCTGGCATTTTCAAGGTTTACTCTTATCTCACTTCCCTTCAAGAAAATTGGGATTGTGCTTTACCCAGCTTTTCAAGCATTTCCAGATAAGTACCTTTGGAGAAAAGAAATCTGGCTAAAGATTGTACTTGCTTTCTTTACTTATTCACAGTTTCAGCGACAAACCCAGGCAGCTTTTTATTTTTAACCTCTTCAGGGCTGAATGTGTCAGAAAGTTGAGTCACAGCCCGAGGAGTTTCATTTACTTTTTGCTAACATTTTGGATTGGCATAGATGTAATCTCATTAGGGTATCCATGGAGAATGACATGAAGAGGGAAGTAGCTTCTATTGTTTACTTGTACTATATGTTGGGATAATCTGCGAAGCCCTAGTGGAGTTGTAACTCTGAACATGCTGATCAGAAGCATTAAGGAAATTAACATAAAGCTCTATTAATGGCTTAAGGGAATCTGACTAAACAAACAAGGCCACACTGAGCAATAAATGTGAGTCTCAGACTGCATGGCTTTCCTCATAACTACTCTAATTAATTGCTACAAAAGATTAATTTTATAATACAGCATGGATATCAAAGGGAATAGCTTCATGATTTAAGTGTTACGTGTCTCCCTGGGAGATTCAGGTTCAGTTCTTCATGAAGCTGTTGTCAGCCTTCCAAAATATAATAGCTAAAATGAATTTCTTGGATTTTACTGCTGGAGTTTCTTTGTAATAAAGACCTCAGACCTTCTTCCGCTGAAGTCAGTGGCAGGTTGCTATTAATTTCAGTGGAAGCAGAAGCAGGTAGACAAATATTAAAACCAAATTCTGCTTTGAAACTGTGTTTGCACTTTTTCATATATTTAAAATCATGTTATCACACACAAAATATCCCTGCCAAAACCTTGCTTTCCAGTGGTTTCAGTAGTGGTTCAACTATACGTGGTGACACGAGCTCTGTACACCTCTTTTACGAGTTGGATGCATAATTAGCTGAAATTGATTGCATTGGTTTCTGAATCAAGATGTGGCAGAATTGTGATTTAGTGTGTTTGGAAATGCAGCAGAGCTAGGCTATAAAATTTCTTGTGAAATATGTTAGAGGAGATGACTGTAATAGACTGCCTTTGCATGACCTCTTCTTTGGTCAGTAGTTAAATTCTGCCTTGTCCGGAAAAAAAGTGAGGTGGGATTCCTTGGAGGAGTTTGAGCCCAGTAAGTGCTTTCTTTTTGGACTGAAGCAAAGGACATCCATGACACTTTTTTATATGCTGCTCTACTTCTGTATATAGAAGTTCAAACTGGAAATTTCAGGTTAGAAGACAGAGCAGTGGTCTAAGAGCTTGGGCACACAGGACAGGACTCATACCAGATAAAGCTATTTTCTTCTAGTCTAGTTACCTTTCTGAGGTGGTCGCCTTCATGATTCAGAGAGAAAAATACGCACTTTTCAAGTGAAATTCCTCTGACTTCAAGACTTGCATTTTAGGAGAAGGTGGATGGCACCCAGACTGCCTCACCAACTCTACTTTTAGTTGTATGAATCCCAGCTGCAATCAATCTGTTGCTTTAAATAGCTGCCAATGTTGTCTTTCAGTGCCACAGCAGAGCTTGTGGTATCTATATGAATGGTTTAAGTGACAGCAAATATAAGACAACATGGCTTTGATTAGTCCCAGTGAAGAGAGTAAAGCCAAGTCACATAATTTTATATTTGCAAGGCCACGCACATAGGAACTGTGCTGATAGCTCAGCTGATGTGTGATACACTAACTGTACATCTGAGCCCAAAGGGTCATCACCTGGGCTTGTGAATCACCTCAGTAAAGAACTGTCAAGCAGAACAATGTCCCTCTACTTGTAGATCTTGGCTGAAGCTGATATTTGATGGTTGGCCTGATCTTTCCTCTCCAAAAACTTGTGAATGGAATCCAATAATTATTCTTGGTTTATTTTCACAAGTGTTTCCATTGCTTCCCCCTCACTTAATATTTATCTACATGAGCCAAGCTGGAGGCTTATGTTTTAAAGAAAATGAATGGTGAAATAAGACTCTGCATTCAGAATAAGGAGCCTAACTAGGTGACCTGATTTTCAAAAACGCCAATTGCCCAGAAAAGACTTCCAGCTCTAGAGACCATTAAAAAGATCTTAGCTTTGTTACTGTTATTACAATTATTATTTATGGTATGTATTGCAGTAGTATTCTGGCAGCGCACAAAGAACCATTGTGTGAAGCACTGTACAACCACAGAGACGAAGGTTACACAGATTAAAATTCCAACTGCCTGTTCCATGGTGGAAACAAACTCAGAATATGCACACCTCGCTCAGCCACCCCCTCCTTGGAAAATGTCTGTCAGATGTTCTACTTTTTAAATGAATCAGTCAGCCAGTAGCCTTTGCAGGGCAGACGAGGAGTTCAGGAAGCTTTGTCCTGTGCACCCCATCCTTTCTGAGACCCCTCTGGACACTGGTTAAGGGCCCTCTCTGCTCTCTCCATCCCTGGGTATGTCACAGTCGCTCAGTATGAGCCCAGCCAGTTTTCTCCATGCAGCACTAATGGCTTTGGCTGAAGTGACAGGTCCCCTTATTTGTGGCTGTTTCTGTGCCTTTCACGCCCAATCAAAAATGTTTACAAAGGTGCAGTCAGGGAATGAAGGAGAGGGGAGCAGAAGAAAAGAAATCCAATTTTGTTTGGAAACAGTTTCAGAGCTTAATTAGTAAAGAGGGGGGTGGGAAGGGGGGCTGAACAGGTGGTGTATTATTCTGCCAGGGATCTTCAAAAGCGAGGGAGTGCATATTGTTAGTTTTCTGCAGAATGAAAAATGAGAAGGTCGACAGTACCTGGATACCTAAGAGCAGGTGAGCTGCTGAAGTAAGGTCAGAGTTATGCACACATACGCACTCAAAAAATCTGCATAGAAAAAAATTCCTTTTTACCCACAAGGGGACAGATCCCAGCTCCGCATCGGAGATTTACATGGATTCATATTCATTACATTAGCAGTAGCCACATTTAGCAGCGATTCCCAAAGGAGCAGGAAAATGATGGCCTCGAAGAAAGCTGCCACATTTCAAACTCTCCAGCTGTGCCTTGCCACCATTGCTACATTCCACTGCCAAATGCAGTAATTTATGAATTTGTCTTTTTTATCTGAAAAAAATGTTAATTTACAGAATGAAGAGAAGAATAGGAAAGCACTAACATGCCTAGAAAAGAAATGTCTGTATTTTCCTTTAACTGCTTTGTAACTATTTCTCTGACGCTGTAAATGTTATTTGTGTTCATAAGGTCATTATTATTTTGCATTAGATGCTTAAAAGAAAGCAGGGGTGCCAGCAGATAGAGCATTCCAGCTTACTAAAGAGTCATTCTAAAGACATGGTAGCCCAGCAAGACTACCACAGAGTTTGAAAACATAGAGAATGAATTATGAACGGTAATGATTTTTTGCTTTGTTTATTTAAGTACTGAGCATGTGCCATAAAAGAATAATAGATACTGCAGTTGTTTCAAAAAAGCTTTTTTATGTTGTATTGGATGGCACTATGTACATGTGCATCTGTTCTGGTAGGGCAGACTAGGACTTATACTTTTTTCTTGGATTAAATTATTAGTAGAGTAAAGCAAAGTCTTTGTAATTTATCTGACACCATCAGGAAAAAAAGATTATTCCTAATTAAATATCTGTCCTTCCCTTAGCATTGTTGCTGAAAGCATCAAGCAGAGCTGTCTACAAGGCCACTGAAAGAGTTTGCAACCTGAAAAAAAAGTGCATAATAGTCTTACTTCTGGGTTGATTCCGTTTTGCAGTGTTTCAGTTTTCAGTCTAAGGAAATCAAATTGCATTGTATACATTTTTGGATTTTGTGGAATATCTTAAGGCAGGAGATCCAAAGAATAGCTTTCTGTAAAAGTTTCTGTACCTTGTGAGGCACCTTGGTAGAGGTGAAGCTTGGCAGAGTCCAAGAGCAGCTCTGCTAAGGCTATCTTACACTGCAGTTTAATAAGTTCAGCACTATCACTGAGACCCAGGAAAAACCCTTTCTAATTCAAAGAGTTTTACTACTGTGGTGTTGAAAGGAATGAAGATCCTGTTCAAGTGAGAGTAGTTCACATCCAGGGATATCTGCCAGCAGATCAGCAGGTAGAGCTGTATTAAAACCTTTATGTGCTCCTTTGTGAAACCAGGCATTTAAAATGTTGACTAATTATGGTGTCTTCCCCCTGGTGCTCAATTATTCCTAGTTTTATGGGCTACTTAATGAAGCAAAATTCTCCATTAATTTTTAAAATGTCTTTACCATCTAATGCTAGGGGCTGTCTTCTCAAAACGATGTCTGCCTGGACCAAAGTCTCTTGCTCTCTTGACAAAATGGAGGCAAGGCACTGACAGAAGGAAATAATCAGCGCAAGACTCTAGGAAGGAAAGGTACATTTCTTACCTGGCTGCTGAAAAAAGAAACTCTATGGGGTGAAAAAATACCTCTTTATGGCAACTCAGCCCATCTTGTTCTGCACCAAGGTAATGCAGATGAACAGCCCAAGAGAAGACAGGATCTCTCCAGTGGTCTCTATCCCCACACCCCGTAGGTGAAAAGAGCCAGCATGCTGTCCCTGCTGCGTGCTGCCTGTGGCATAGCAACCAGGTGGCGTCTATGAGCAAGGTCCTCAAGAGCCCTGCAGAGCAGGCAGAAAGCGTTTTGTTATGAGTCAAGAGGAAGGCTGGCATTGTGGCCCATCTCACAGGGCATAATCAACACTGAATTCTCTAAATATCTCCAGATAGCTCCTAGGTTCCCTGGACAGCAAAGAAGGGGACAAAACAGATGTGGTTTTGTCTCCTCCCTCAAAAGGTCATTCTAATACATCACTGATTCTTCTCATTGAACGTGGTTCCCTTTATTTCACTTCAGGGTTTCATCTGTTCACTTTGTGCTATTCCTTTCCTTTTACTGAAAATAACAATCTCCTGGCCTTTCAAGTTTGTTTGCTGCTAGTGTTTAGGGACTGTGAATCAAAGTCTTCTTTCACTTATAAGCCTTTCATAATGCCTCTGATTTTGGTCATGGTATGTAGGATTTACACCCTTGTAAATGAAATCAGTACATGACCCATGATAGGGGCTCCTTAGTGGTCTTTTTCTTTTAGCTGTGTAAATTAATTTTTCTTGAGTTTCCTCTCAGGATCACATAAATTATGAGACAAAACCCTATAATTCACTGCTAGGCGAGCAGCAGTTACTCCCCCTCTACCACTTTCCTGCCAAAATTATGGGAGAATAGCTGGTGATCTCAGCTCATATTTGCATGGCATGAACAAGAACAAGACAGAAAAATGCTTGCTCAGGTGTCATGAAGGCATGTACCCGTTGTTCCCACTGCCTTGCTTCCGATGTGGGAAATGCATCGGAGAGCAAAGAGGCACTGTCTGTACCCTGTTGCTGCTTGGTTCCTCTTACAGCGCAAAGGAAAGGATATTATTGTCACATAAAAATTGTGTGCTGATGAATGCACAAAATATTATACTGGATGTTCCTGGTTGCTAAAATTTCATCATCAAGGCTTCTTTTTTTTCTTTCCTCTTCTTTGATTCAAGAGTTCACTGTGTAAACACTAGCTAGAGCTATCAAGAGGCAGAGGAGAGTTACAAGAGACCTGGCCATTTGATGTCAGCCCTTTAAATCTTGATAATATTTCTTCTTGCACTGTGTTCTAAAGGTTATACCCTGCACTTGGCCCACACAGAGACTGCTGCCTGATGGAAGCCCTAAAAAATGCAAGGCTCATCATTACATTTGGTCTGAGGGCTACATCTGCAGATATTGAGACTGGCTGTGACTGCCTCTGACTGCTCACCGGTTATGCATCAGCCACCCCCTCAGAAGAGCTGGAGTGGCTCAGGTGCCGAAGAGCAGAGCTTGAGAAGCAAGAAGCCCTGCAAAGCCCCCATTTCACAGAAGCAATGTCACTGCACAGGCTGCTGAATCAGAAGGTAAAAGTGAAGAAGCAGATCACTATGTTGGCTGACACACTGCCTGTTGTACTGAAGTCAGACCAACTCAGCTGGCTGAAAATGCTCCTGGCTTCTAGCACAAATCCAGTAATTCCTTGCATTATGCAGGTGGAGATTACAGCAGCCTGGATTTTTCAGTTGTTTTCTGACTGCTCAGCTTCATTTTTATTTGCTAATGTATCATCATGCTTCTGAAATATGCTTAACCTTCTTTATTAACTTCTCAATGTAAAAGTATTATTATAAGCCCACTCATATTTGGCAACAACTGGAGTTTTTAATTTTGAGATTCATCCCTTACTCTCTGCTGAACTGTGAGAGTGAGTTACTACCTTGTAAGTGACTCACAGGTATTTATTATTCTGTGTATAAAGGTCAGGTTTTAATGTTCTGAGTGATATATGGACATGGCTCAAGATCAGGCAGTCTTGAATGATAGATCTTAAATTATGATCCTGTGGAAGAGGAAAGAAATGAGAAATCACAACTTTTGTTAAACAAGCCTGAGAAAACACTTGCACATGTGTGAGCTGGTGGTGGAAACCTGCCAATTTCAGAGGCTGGTTTGCTAAGCCATAGTATTGTGGCTCATGGAGCCCAGCTCAGAGAACCGAGATGAAATTTTTAAAAGCCAGATTCATGTCTATCGATGCTTGCTTTCTGCTAGTCTCTCAAAGTGGAAAGATTCAGTATTAATAGATAGCAGGGTTGATAGCAGACTCTCAAAGGAGAATCCCCAAATACCCTTCTGAGTGTGTCTTGACACTCTCACATCTGCAGGGGACCTCTAGGTGACCTTACCTACACCTGTGCAACAGAGTTGTCCTCAGGCATCTTGCTTCCTTATGCATGTGCATAGCTTTTAGGCATTCTTCTGTTGAATGTGTCAAAAACTAAGGTACCTTTGTGGGTCTTCCTGCAAATGCACATACCCTGTGATACAATTTTCAAGAATTCAGATCTTGGGCTCCAGTTCAGAAGGACGTTGAGGTGACAGAAGGGCAGCAGCGGCACTTCTCTGCTTCCTACCTTCCTGCAGGGAGGCAGGACAGTGGTTACAGGAGGGGCATAAGAAGAGTGGCTTTCAAAGGTAGAGGCAGCGTAACACATCTCCTGGTGCTCCACCAGGCTGGCAGTCACTGTGAGCTCTGCCAACAGTGTAATACAAAACAGTCCAGGGCACTGTAGGAAAAAAAATGTTGAGAACTGGTTCAAAGATGCCTTCCTATCTCTCCTCCTGAGCTCTTCTAAGACAGAGTTTTGTGCAGGGGAAGATCTAGCCATAAGCCTTATATTTTTAAAATGTTTTACATAGGCAGCATACTCACCCTCAAAAGACTCTAGATACATAAGTAGAGAAAACTTATGTGGTTTTATATCAAGTGCAGCTGAAATTATGCTATTCTATTCATCTGCTTTCAATGTTGGTGACAAGAGCTCAAACCTTGCTCACAAAGTGACAGTTTTGGCTGTCAGCACCAACATGCCCTGACTTTATTTAGAAATTAAACATCTAAGAGATATTTGTTACATATAGCTGTGGTGGGTTTGGCTATCTGAAAGAAAATACGGAATTGGAGGATAATGTAATCCATGAGCTCTTTTAACCTGCAGCTCTCTCTAAGTTCATGTCCTTTACTACCTGAGGAGTTTTATGTGGTTATTTATACCAAGGCTGTGATAAACAAAGTGCAAAAATGCATAATGAAACTAAGATTGGTCAAAATCTTAGTGAATTTGGGAACTGGGACTTAAATGGGAAACTAAGTGGTAATGACTTGAGTGACTCTCAACTCTTTATGTGGATTTCTGCTACTGCACTTCTCTGTCCTGTTACTAGCAATGGGGTTATTCTGTGTTCATACAGCCATGAGGGAGAATAGAATTTCATGCAGCTCTGTCTACTGTTGGGAAAGTATGCTCCTTAGAAAAATATTAATAATATAATTAAATGTGGGATCAGTGTTTGACCTGAATAGTCCAGGACCTGTTATTCTTATTAATAGAAAAAATCCTACTTACTCTGTCATGCATATGGAAATATGACTTTCTTTTAAACTGGGTAAGGAAATTACAGTAATGAGATTGGTTATTCAGACAGGGAAATGTTAGCTGCTTGTAGAAAATAGAGGCTTCCTGCCCCTTTCATTCTGAATGTGTTCTACAGATGTGGCCCTTGTTGTTTTTAGTCTCAAGTATAATTATTTAGATTTGATTTACGATTATAATACTTCTGGGACAGTAAAGGAATCAGAAGTGAAAGTTCCTAAAAAGTAATTTCTTACCAGTTCTTAAATAAAAAAAAAACTTTTATGAGAAACATGGTAATTAGGTACACATAGGAATTATGGTTTTCAGTGTTGCCTAAGTTATCTTTTTATAACAGTGAATGCTCTATACATGAGTTCCAAGTCAGTGTCTTCATCTAAATAGTAGTTTCTTATATCTCATCACTATCTAGCTGACTTATGTTATATTCTTCATTTCAACTAAGTGAATAATTTATTCTGTTTGTTGTGCATCCAGTTTAGAAAAAATATTACTATTTCTCCCAATTCAGTCTGAGAATTCAACATAAGAAAGTGTTTAAAATAGCCCCAAAATGTCAAAATCAGACTATATTTCATAAAACCAAAACATGAGCACTCCTGTGTCCCAACATTTTGATTTTGCCTTTAAATCAGATTGAATCTGATTTTTTTCTTTGTCTGTTGCATGGCATCTTACAAATCTTATTTAGCATTTCATCAGGGCTGTAGAGTAGAGTTCTATCAGTGAGGCCACACCTGTCATTATATACTGGGGGCATCTGACTCCTTTGATGCCTGTCAGTAGGCAGAAGGGTTACCCAGGAAAGATAATTTAGTGAAGGTATCCAGCCTTTACAGAGAAGAAAGAACGTGGAAAACCCAAATGACAGCTCTGATCAAGCATTGTAGCAATCAGCTGAGCCCCCATTAATTTCATGGAATCATAGAATGGCCTGGGCTGGAAGGGACCTTAAAGATCATCTTGTTCCAGCCCCCCTGCCGTAGGCATGGACACCTTCCACTAGACCAGGTTGCTCAGAGCCCCATCCAACTTGTCCTTGAACACTTCCAGCGATGGGGCATCTACAACTTCTCCAGGCAACCTGTTCCAGTGCCTCACCATCCTCACAGTAAAGAATTTTTTCCTAATACTTGGTGTAAACCTACTATCTTCAGTTTGAATCCATTCCTCCGTGTCCTGTCACTATGTGCTCTTGTAAATAGTCTCTGTCCATTTTTCTGGTAGGCACCCTTCAGATACTGGAAGGCCACAATTAGGGCACCCCGAAGCCTTCTCTTTTAAACTGATGCAAAATATTTTCTTTTGATTTGAAAAAAAACCAATTCAACATCATTCCATGCAAACTGCCCTTGCCAAACCATGCACTTTGCTTGCATTTTTTTCTATCAAAATGTTGCTGAAATATTAAAAACAAATTTGGACATAATTGCTATCTTTCTTCTTCAGATTCCACGTGAACAGCTAGAACTCATTCACTTCTAGTAGCAATGTTATGATCAGATGGTCCTGGTTAAAAAAACTGTAATCCTTATAACTACACTGGCAGCCGTATTTAATGCACAAAACTTAGTGAAGATGTGTACTCTGCCTGAATTTGTCAGAGGTCAGATAGCCCTGAGTAGCCAAGATTTCTGTGCTTGTAAGCAGTGTAATGCAGCAGGGCCATGTGCAGCAGGCTTTGTCAGGGCTATCCTAGCTGGTGGCTCCATGGTCTTAGGCCAGCTTTGCACTGTATAGAACCTGAGCAGATCTCACACCAGGAAAGGTCTTCCCTGGCCCAGGGCACTGAGGGCTGGGAAATGGGAAATGTCCTTCTGCCTCTCCTGCCAGCCCTAGCCCAGTTGCAGAACTGGACTCACTGTTTATTCATTGGCATCAAAACTGTCTCTGCCCTGTGACGTGCATAATGGAGACAGCCTTTAAAGTAAATAGCTTTCTGCACTTGCTAGTATACCTAGGCAACATCATTAGATCATGTTTATAGAATTTATTCATTGCAATCTGCTATGCAAAACAGAAATGTTTGGGTCAGATGGATATTAAGGGGTTTAGTATCATCAGAACCATATTCTCTCGTCAGTACTATTTACAGAAACAGAAAATTATTTTAAAAATCCCAGGGTCTCGCCTTCAAAATTAATTGCTTTTTTTTTTTCTATATTACCAAGCTTCCAGAAGCCTTTTTTTAGTTCCATGCGTCTCAGGTTTTAAGGACTGTTGTATTAACTTGGAAATGAAATCCCAAACCTTAGCTGTGCTCTCATTTTATTAGTGTGATATAGTGATAATCTCACAAGGATCCTAATAAGTACATGAGAAAAAAAGAATCAGCTAAATGGGAGATGTGAAAATGTTCTAGCCCAGTGCTATTACATAGGTCTTATCCTTTTTTTTCTGCCTGTTCCATAATAGGATATTTGCAAATTCTTCTCTCAGCAGGTTTTGAACATGAACTTGCATTACTATTCTTACAAAATAATAAACAGCTCTGGGCTATAAAATCTCTCAAATTGTTTTCCACAGAAGGGATTTGCATGCTGACTCATTCCTACTATATTTATCACCTATTGCCAAGCCACTGCAACTGCAGGATTTCTAATAAAGCTATGGAAATTACATGCATTGCAATGGGAGTTGAATACATTTACATTTGTAGTATTTTACCATTTCAAAATTTATGGCAGATTACCTTGTTTGTGCATGTCTGGACTTTAATGGTTATTTTTTATAGCAGAAAATAGTAGTTTATGGTGGTATTCCCAGTAGAAGGTTTTTATGAATCCGCCATATGGAGTATTACATAAAACTAAACTTGTATCAGCAGTGATTTTATGTAGAGTAAGACAGTGAACATTATCAAGAATTAGTGATTACAGAAAATGTCTGAAAACTTGAAATTTTATGAATGTGGGGTTGTTTGGTTTTGGTTGTTTGATTTGTTTGGGGTTTTTTTTTAATATATTTTAACTTATATTAATAGCAGTCCAAATCCCTGCTTCTTCATGCAGGAAAAGATCTTCCTTGTCTGCAGCAAATCCTGGGCAACTCAAAGCAAGTAACATTTACTATTAGTGACCATCTCTCTCCACCACCTCCCCTTGAGGTGCCCTTCATGGAGTTTGGCACAAGAGAGATTTATGCAGAAGACCACTACAGAAATCTGTAAAGTCTTCCCATTTTTCCAAACACCCCTGTCAGTTCATATATTTCAACCACAGCCACTTTCTTCAGCACTGATGGTAGAAAACAGTTTTCTTCCTGTGCCTTCCTACCAAAGGAAGGAAAAACTTCTGCTAGCAAAAACTGCAGCCAGAAAAAGTATCACAATTCCATAGGAGAACATAGAGATGAGCAAGGCTATTCTCCTGGAAATATGTGTTTGCATAAGTATTGACATCAGGAGATTCTACACAGCTTTGTCAAAGAGGACCTCGTGGATTTGGGAGCCATTCGGCCAGGAAAAAGAAATGTACCATGGAAAGTAGGTAACCAGTCACACCGAGAGAGCAGCAGATGGTGCATCCGTGAAGCAATTGTCACTGCCAAGAGCCTGGCATGTTCTGCAGGCTGGAATGTATCTGCCTCATTAATGGAGCAAGCACTTGGGCAGGGAATGTCTATGGAAATCTATATATGGTTGCAAAAACAAGCTGTGAGCTTTGTATCTGAGATGTAAAGAAGATTAAAAGAGAATGGGAAGGAGAGACAGCTGTAGGTAACCAATCCTGCTTCTTTTACTGGTCCCAGTCCTGGCAGAAACTCCTGGGCAGCACAAAGCAGGTTTTCATTCTAAGTCACAGTGCATTAGAGATGGTGACCCAGGTAACCACTGCTTTTCTGTGGTTTCTCAATCCCTACATGGCAACTTCCTCGTTACATCAAACTGGTTTAGGAATGAGGGCATGAGGCCAGCTTTGCTCACTGTGAGGAATTTACACATAAAGGGAACTGTGCATTTTCTAACAGGAAAAAAGGGCTAAATATTAAAGGATGGTCCAGCCCTTAGGACTTTATAACCATATCTGTAGAATAGCACCAAACCCACGTGGGTTTGCTGTATATCTTTGGGGTAATTTGTGTGATCTGTGCAGAATTTCCTATTGTTGCTCATTTTCCTGCAGAAATCTTCTTGCTTGAGACAGTCTTGAAATCAGAGAGGCTGATACATATATACCGACATATCCTGAGTAGCTGTCAAGGCTGCATCTGAAACATTTCAAGGCCATGTAGGGCCCTTTTATAATCTTAGACGTCTGACTGTTTTAGAAGCCTGGTGCCTTTGTTGCTCAGAAATCTTGCCGCTTATGCCCATGGAAAGGATGTTGCATGAGAGAGTTCACTCAGCCCTTTGCTCTTGGAGAAATCCTCAACTGGGTTATGGGCTCAGGGACCCAGGAGTGTGTGCTACTATCTCTGCTCCCACCACCTAAGAAGCTGCCTCTTGGCCTCTCTACTGATTTGAATCACACTCTCTCTGCTTTTTCATTACCTGATGCATCATAGTCTTACAGCTGTCTTCTCTCGATCTAAATTGCTCACTAATACTGTACATTATTGATTAAATGAGTCTACAAATGCCTTTTTAATACTGTATGGGTTGATCAGTCTTCTCAGTTAATGTGCAGCACCTCCAGTGGGCTTTAAAACCTAGTGAAGCAGCTTTTAACCAGATCTTACTGGGAAAGAAAAAGCTGCCTGAGAGGCCGTGCTCACATGCATGCTGAAGTATCTGTTTTGGCAGTGGGGAATTAGTAATGATTTCACTTACTATGCTAAAAAGCTCCCTGTGTTCGCAGATTCTTATTTTGATAATCACAACTGCTGATCTTACTCTTTGCAACGAAAGCAATTCACAGGAGATTGTTGTTATATACGCCAGTGGCAAGGCTGCACTGTGACAGCTGAGCTAGTTTAGCGACTAATTTGGCTTTTTGTGTAACGTTTTTGGAGGAAAGGTTTCAAAGTTTTTCTTAATTTTTTTTTTGGCTTTTAAAAAATTTTATATACACAGGACCATAATAACTACATTGCCCCTGTTTGATATTTGATAGTAAAAATAGTAGTATTCTGTCTGTTTCAAGTGATTGCATTACATAAACAGCATTCAGGAATGACTCCAGTTTCTACCTCAACTAGTTATTCTAATTCTCCTTTTGCTTTCATTTCTTGAATTTAAATTCCTCTTTATCACTCTTCGTGATCCAATCTACATGCAAGCATTGCTTCTTTTATAACACAGTAGGAGAAACATGCTTGTGTTTTTGGGTAGGTGTCACGTATATCTGGTTTCATAGTATTATAGAAAATTGGGCTGAAAGAGCCTGGAGATATCACCTAAATCCACCCCATTCTATTTTAAACAGGGAGACAAAAATGAGGTTTTCTATGCACATGTTTGCTGAAATATGAACTTTGCACAAATAACAACATTGCACAAATAACATTGCACAAATAACAACAGAGCTTTAGTCCAATGGAGGAGGTCTTGAGAGGGTATTTGTGCTTTCTGTGTACACTTCTCATGAGGGGCTTTGCCATGCAGGCGTAGTCAAAATCAGCCCAAAATATTTACCCTCCTTTGTCATTATTCAGATGGACATCTGCATTACTACCAAAAAAACCCCAAACCTCTATGCAAATTGGTCAGTATGGGTACATTTAGTCTATACAAAGTTTCAAAAGGCAAGTAAGTGGTTTCAATTCTTAAATGGTGACTGTGCTGGGAAGTGGTAGCTGCCCGGTGACCGGAGGCTGAGCCTTTTGGTGCTCAGCACAGTTGGATGTTGGACACAGTTTTGTGGTGTTTAGAAAAACAATGGAGAAATAAACAGTGAGAAAAAGAATCCTCAAGACAGAGCAGCAGATCTGAATTAAATGCAAAGGTAGCAGCTAGACTGCAGAGACTGGGGAATGCACAGCAGCAGGAATAATATTGAGAGGGTGGTTGGTTCCTGCCCCTACTCCTGGGTGACGGGCAGCTCCAGAACCCATGTAAGCCTTAAAAGATGGAAAATTTTTAGTTACACCTCAGTAAAGCAGCTTCTTCCAGGGAATCAAACATTTAGCTCCTTGTCAGATCCTTTGAGCCATACATTAGCGATGAAAGAGTGATATTGCCACTATTGTCCTGATGATTCAGCAAGGAGCAAAACATGATAGCCTTTCTAACAAGGCTGTTATTCAGATATATCACTTGGCATCCGCACTCCAACTGCTCACTGGTTCAGAGTGTTAATGCTCTGCATATTGTGCTTAATAGAATTTTAAATTATTTTGATTAAAGTGTCAAGGGATGAGGATTTAAGATTGATCAAAACTACTTGCTTGTGCTGTGGCAGTTGTTAACCAGCCACTTTCAGAATATTATTGCACAGTCTTAAGTGATGTACCATTCAGACATGAGAAATATGAGGAAGTACTTCTCCTAAGTTCTTACTGGGGGACCAAGAGGGCAAGGAGTATACTAAGGGGATATATATTTCATAAATAGTGACTGACTTGGGGTCCCAGTCCTTCATTAATGGACATTGATAGGACCTTCACCCTTGCCTTCTATTTAATGCAATTCAACCATGGATGCACAATAACAAAAATCCAGTATGGAAAGCCTTCAATTCTTTGAGCAGACATTGTAAGCATTAAAATATGATTCAATAATGGAGAAAATAAATAGTAGAGGCTTGTCTGACTCCAAAGTCAGGTTTCTGGAAATAGTGTCAGTCAGAAAAAAGTTCTTGCTTTGAAGCTCACCTAGTTGGTAGGGGCAGAGGTCTTAAGTGATGGTTGTTTAATTATGATGACAAAGAAGGATTAGGATGGTCCCATCACATATACCTTTCAGCTAAAACAAAGTATGTCAGCATGCGTATAGCTTCTAGTATGCAAATAAATCCACCGAAGCTAATGTAAGGAGAATATTTTACAATTCTTAAATGCGTGCCTTAGAGATCCTCTGAGCGGAACCTTAGAGTACACAGTTCCCAAATCATTGTCTCAGCTTGTGTGTTTGTAAATATTTTGACCTGAATCAGAGTGCAGTGGCCTGGACAGCACTAGCAATGCCATGAAAGCATCATCTATTCCAGTCCTCTTCAAGGTGATCCAGTGTTCTTCTCTACTTTGCTTATAAAATAAAGAATAAGACTCTATACAGCTCTTGTTTGGCATTTCGCTAGACGATAATTGCTTAAAATCTCAGTAGACTTTGCATCCACATCAGTAAATGACCATATGGCACTTTATGGTAGAATATCCTGAGCCAGACGGGTTGATGTGCTCTAGCTGCCCATGTTCCTTTAATAATGCAAAGCAGTCATAAACTCACCTTAAGTGGCTGCTTAAGTCAGGTTTACAGCCACTGAGTGACTGCGCTGCTGAAGCCACCTCTTGCACTGCATGTAGGTTGTTCAGACAAGCACTTTATTGAAATGACAAGCTTGATGTGAAATAGTGTTGTCTTCTACTTGGTGTAACCTAAAGAATAATAATACGTGAAACTGCTACTGACTAGAATTAGTCCGATAGAAGCAAATGCTTTGATTGCTGTCCTGTTCAGCAATTAAGTGTGAACTATAATAACAGTTAAAGGCCATTTACCTAAAATGGTTTAGAGTTGGCAGTGCTTGGCTAAAGCTGGGATTTGATCTTAAAGGTCTTTTCCAACCTAAGTAATTTTATGATTCTACAATGCTGTAAAAATTGGATTAATTTAGCTCAAAGATAAGCAGACTATTTGTTGTTCACAAAGTAAATCTCAGAGTAAAAGAAAAGAGATAGCTGATGCTATGAAAATTGTTTAATAGTTTAAGCTAAAAAATACAGAAGATCCAGAAGCTGAAAATAAAAATGTATGGCAAAAGTCCATCTTGATGGCTCTTGATTTGTGTGAGTGGGCACATCTGTGCTCTGTTGTACAACACAGGGAGAGCAGCAAAAGAGCATTTTAAGGACAGCTGTGTTTTCCTATAGTCCCTTTTATAATAGTTGCTCAAAGCCTTCTTTCAGAGAAACAACAAATACAAGTGTTTTGTATCAATCCGCAAAAAAATACCTACCTATTGTTGCATGAAGCAAAATCTCTGCTTATGCACCCCCCCTCCAGCCATTAAACAGTCTGGTGGGCTGAAGGCATCTGATGTATGAGTTTCATCCTGTTTCCAGTGGGAACGTCCAGAACTGCAGCCATTTAATAGACAAATGAATATACAGAGCCATTAAAACATATTAAATACTCCTGCATGTGTTTAACTGCAAGTATATGACTAATCTTTTTGACTCCAGAGGCAGCAAGGCATACATCTTCAGCAGGTACTTAAGAATTTTGTTGAATGGAGATCACAGAACATTAGTTCCTTCACCAGCATGTTAGCTGGTGTAATTGTCAAGGATTATGATGCAGGGAGCAGAACAGGGCTGCAGTCACAGGTCCCTCCTTGTGCACTCTCCCTGCGTTCACCACGTAGCAATATGTCCTCCAAGGACTGTTTGGACCACCTATAGGCACCTGTAGGACAGACCCTAGGCAAAATATATGATGACTCCTGTGACTTGTCAAAATTGACCCTACACTGGCAATGAGAAAAACTTGATGAAATGGAAATCAGGGAGAAAAAACAAAGGAATTCAGATCTGGGGGATTCTGCAGGTAGAAGCAACACTGAAGTTATTGTGCTGTACTTCACAGTAAGGAGCAACTTCCATCTCTGTACAAAAGTCAGCGTGCAGCGAGCACCAGGTCAGGGCTAAGCTGGCACTCTTGCTACTGCCAGATCAATACACACCTCGTGGCTGCTGCTATTGAATGGACTCAAATACCTTGTAAAACAGGACAGATCCACAAGAATTGGGTTGAGTCAATGAAGGTGTTGCCCATCATTCATGGTCCTTGGATCCTGGCCTAACCAGGGAGCTAATGCTGCAAAGGCAGAGCCAAGTTAGTTTTCTGGAGAAAAGTTACATCATAATTTACAGAGTAACCTTTACATGGTGAGGAAAAGGATTTTTCATAGACAGAAAAGGCAAGGACTTGGATCTCATTGTGAAACTTTCCATTCTTTTTACCTCTGTCTCCATTTAAATGAAATAGGGAGACCCATTTGCAGCCAACAAAATTAGCTAAAAGCTACTCACATAAAGACAGAGATTTCATTGAAATCAAATCCATATATTATCTCACAGGAAGAGTTGTCCAGAGTTAATTTCAAGGTTAATAGGCTGTTATTGCCATTTTCAAATAAAGCAATTAAAAGTAATATTCTTATATTACTGATAAGGAAGATCACACTGCATTGGATTGTCAGCTTATTTTGTTCAGTGTTCTTCATCAAAAAGTACCTAGTACAAATTACTTTAGGCCAAAGTGGAACAAGACTGCCTAGAGAAAAAAAAAATTACCTCTCTGAAGTAAAATGTAGATTTTTTAAATGAAATTTTGAAGTAATGAACTCTATTCCTTAACTTGTGAGACGTGTAGAAAGTATTTTCTATCTAAATGTACTTTTATTAGTTTTTCTGAAGAGCAAAGTAGAGGTAAAACAAGTTGTTAATTGTACATCAGACATCTTTTCCTGTAGATGTTGAATGCTTTCCATGGAGCATGTGTAATACATTAAACCATAATCTCTTCCACAAAAGCTTTTTGTGGAAACTCCCAGAATATTCCCAGTTCTTTACTGCAAGAAGATCTGTACCATACAGGCAAAAATCTGATCAAGGAGAAAAAATATAATTCCTCATGGGGAATTATCATAACGTGTGAACGAGAAAACATGACTTTCCCCTTGTAAAATGGCATGACTGTAACATATGTTCTGCTCCAATTAGAAACTGTCTTTTTTAGATTATCATCATGTCAGCCTGCACTTGTGAAAGCAATTTTGATGGATCTGGGGCAAATTGAAAATCAAAGGAGACAGCTAGCCTTAGAATTTAAAAGGAGACATTAATTTTCCACAGAGGGTATTTTTTGTCTGCTTGAAGAAGACAAAGTGCTAAGCAAATCCCCCATATTCATGCTGCCTTCGCGGATAAGTGCCCGTGTATTTTACAACAGCAAACCAACTGTATTCAGCTGCTTTGAGAGATTTACTAGACCAGAGCAATGCAAAGTTTCTGACTTGACATTGTTTCCGTCTGATAAAGTCTCCAAGTTTGCTATTTCTCTAGGTCTGGTCTAGCGTAAGAGCTTGTAGTTATCACTGTCCTGGAAAAGTTTTACTGAACAGGGTGAGTTGATTTCAAGTGCAGTTGGTCATCAGTCATGGGCCATGCAGGGAATCCTGACCTGGGAATGTGCCTCATGGTGATGAGAACCTGATGTTTCTGTGTCTTCATGGATCTACAGCACAGATTTGGAGTACAGCAAGAGGGAGTCAGTTCCTGACATTCCTGTTCACAGGCCTCCAGACAGTCTTTGGATTTATCGGACATATTGCTTCAACATCCCCCATGTCAGTAAACCTTTTCATCCCTGAAAAAACACCTGTGGTTTATGTTTAATCCTTAAGACCTGTGAAAGTTTTGACACGTGCCTAAATAATGCTTCACTTTGAAAGGTATAAAAAATAACCTTGCAGTGCAGCCTTCCCAGTCATTGGCATGTATTCACCAAGTGGGGCAACATAAATAAGAAAGTGGCAAATGTCTCTGTTGATTTCAGTCATTCTCAGATATGAAATTCCTGATAAAATGAATCCTCTGGGATCTGACTCAAAGACTCAGATGTGAAATGCACCTGTCTTTTGAGATTTCTGGGTCCAGCCCACGCCAAACAAAATTAATTGGAAAGCCAGACTCAGCACTGCTGATTTAAAGCACATGGCTGCGTTGCTCAGAGGTATGGGGGAGGGACACAAGAGAGGGGACTTCCTAGTCCCAGGGAAGTTGTGTCTGAAGTGCACAGGGTACTTTGGGTTTGTGCTGTTCACAAACAGTGACATTCCTTCATCCCCAAAGGCCAGCTCAAGACCTGTGCTCTTCTCAGCTCTCACATCAAACTTTCTTTCACAGTGTAAATTGTAGGTTTGCCTTCAGACAGGGCTTTGCCAGAGGGACAGGATGGTGCTGAGAAGGATGTAAACTGTCTTTTGCTCCACAATGATCCTTAGGAGCACACGAGAAGCACAAAGGAATACTTTTCACTGTCAGCAAGTGACACTTTGCCTTTCAGATTGAAGTTTTTAATTAAAATGGGAATTTCTGGACTGAATATTGTCAGCCACAGGACTGCTGAAATGTGACATCATTTATGACTCCCGCAGTAAGGAGTTCACTGTCCATGATCATAAAGCAGATTCCAGTCTTGATTTGATATCGATTTAACAGTCAGCATAAGTTTGCCCTTTAATATTAAACAAAATATGTCAGATCAAAGCATTAACAGTACTCTTCCTCTGGGTTTCTCCATGGATATTACCTCCAATTCTTCCAAGCAGTAATGTCTGGCAGAGAGCAAGCTTCAGACCTCTGCCTGCAACACCACTTTTCTGGAGCAGCAGTTTCTGCTATCCTGCACTGCCCCTGTACAGTGTCATTCCATCACCACTGTTTTTCTCCCTAACACAGACTAAAGCCATTTCTGCTACAAACCTTCTGTTACAGTAACTGCCTAAGACTGGCAAATCCAGTCTTCATTTCTTGCTGCAGACACTCTGCAGCTCTGTGCTCAACCCTTCCTTCCCAGCCATCCCCGTTCTAATGGCTTCAGTCTATTCTTGCAAGTCTCATTTATTTTCTTGCTTCTTTTTGACACAACTGATACAACATGTGACCTCTGTCATGTGTCCTGATTTGTCTGTCTCCTGCCCCCATGTTTCTGATATTCATTAAGGAGATACTCACTTTTCCAGCTCTGCTTTGCCCCTTAGTGCGGTACACTTAGAGACTCACATCAATGTCTTTTTAATTGAATTTTCTTATTGCCATATCTGAATTTAATCTCCAGTATATTTCTTCTTGGCTTTAGCTGTAATTCTTCTACCATCTTTTGTCCCTTTGTTTAAAAAAGTAACCAAAATCATGCAGTAATTTTTGAGTTCTGAGATATCAGGAGGAACTTGGTCTATTCAGAACAACAGTCAGTCCCATGAGAACTCCAGAATTACACTTCGGATGGCTCTCCTGACATCAAGTGGCATCAGTTTTGACAACTTAGTCTCATTGTGAGCTAAAACATCCTGATAGAAGTGTATAAATTTTTCTCTCAATACCACCTCCAAGCCTAAATCCTTACTTAGCAATAAAGATAGAGGCAACACTGATCTGACACAGAGCTTGAATAGCCCTTCTCTGTACTGTTCTCTGAGAGACTGTTTTGGGAGAGCTGAGGAGGAAAGGGTCATTTCTTTTAATTGTAAGGATGTGGCAGTTGGGAAAATTTGTATTCATACTGTAGTGTGCAGCTGTTGGGATGGGAAGACTCCTGGGATATGTGATACACTTTGAATGTTTTTTATTTTAGTTTTTCATTAAATATCAGGGCTCCTGAAAATACAAGATAATATTATGGTAGATCTATAATATAAATGGAAGAAAACAGATGCATTAGCAACCTGCTTGTATACTTAAACATATCTTGCCCTTGCATACGTCTGTCCTTGCTACCATTTCCTTTTGTTTACCACAGTGAACTGGGATTAATTTGATGCGACATTTTAAATCCAGGCTTGGCCAGTAATGCTGGCTTTCTGAACACAGGAAGTAGTTTTCTCTGTGTCAGCATGCAGAAGCTTATGGGTGATAGATGTGTAAACTCCATTTTGGTCCCCTGCTTATTCTCCTTATAGTCACAGGTGGAAGTAGCTGTTTTGTCATATTTTCCTGCCACTTACATAACAGATCTTGGAAGTGAAGCTGATGTTAAATAAAAGCTTTGTGAAAATTTGATTGGTTGTTACTGCTCATGGTGGAGAACGTGGAAGTGGAAAAGACACGATATGATCAGAGACAGACAGGAACTACTAGTTTGTAAAATTATTTCTACATTAATTCCTCTGCTGTTAAGACTACAGAAAAATCCTTGTTGGTGGTTGTAGTACAGGGGTTTCAATCCCAGCAGCCAGTGTGTTTGCTGCCTGTGGCTTAAGACCTTTGCCTCCTCACCACTTTTGGTGGCATTTCCTCATGCACTTGTTCATGTCACTTGCTCATATCCAGCCCACAGTCACTGCTGTTGAAGCTGGATGCTGAGAACGGCAAATTTCACTCACAAATTTCCACCCCGACAAAGTTTAAATCCAGTTAGATGAACCAGGCTTCTGGTTTTAGACCCTACTGCTCTGAAGTGATACCTAACCTGCACTCACTGCAAGAAAACCAGGCATCATTTGATTGTTCCACATCAACTACGTATTCCCCAACTGGTGAATAAGTTTAATTCTGCCCTGTGATTACCCAAAAGTAATTTACCCAAAAGCACTGATATTTCCATATCTTGGACTGATGACAGCCTATGATTTACATGCAGCAATGTGGTTCTGAGGGGTCTCAGAACCATCTGAATATAAAGGTTTAATGATTGAATTATATATTCTCTCTCCATGATAGAAAATAAGACAACTGACTTGGCTTTCAGGCAGATTACATAAGCCCAAGTTAAGTGGTAGAATAAAAATGAGTGATATTCCTTCTTCACTTAAATACAGCACTAAGTAGTATGCCCTTGAATTCTGCATAAAGCAATTTCCTCCTCTTTGGTAACAGCTAGGGGGCATTCCGAATGCAAATAGAGTCAGCTTTGCATTTTTAATATTTCTTATATACATAATTCACTGCCTCGGTTTAGAAACGTTATTGCTACCTCTTCTGTGCATTTAAATTATTTTGCACCTCTGAACTTTCATATTAACTTTAATGTCAGCTCTTAGAGTGTATTTTGTACAGGCAAGCTTGTGCTCATGGCTCTTGAAATTCACAGATTGCACAAATGCTCATCCAGGCGCAAATACACTGTACAGTTTAACCTGTGTCATTTCACTGGGGTGTGTGGGGGTTCACTAACTGCACACATGGTTATACCAAAGCCCTGAAAATCAATGGGCAACAAATGGGAGCAAAGGAAGAGCGATCAGTATTAGAATATCGCATTTGTGTGCTGTCCACCCTGCATACAAAACCCACAGGCATAATGAGGATTCCAGCCGATCAATAGGAAACAATGCTTTTTTTAAGTAGCTTTCAAAATAATAGAAATTATGGATGGAAAAATATGACCACAATGGAAGGAAATCCACCCCCTTGCTGATGTGGAATTAATTAATGCATTCCATAAAGCCAGAGAGCATGAGATGATTCTGAGCAAGATTTACTTCATTGCATGTTTCAGAAGAGAGAGCCGACTGTGGCCATGTCCTGTGACCGTGAATGTTCCTGAGAAATTTTTTCACTCCAGAGGAACAGAGGCAAAGATTTACAGCATCTTGTTTGATTCATCAAACTTCTTCAGTTACTGGCTGACATTGTCAACTCCTTGAAACCACAAATCTTAGGGACGTGGCTGGTTGATGGCTTTTTTCATCTCTGCTGATGCTGTTTGTGGGGGCATAGATCTGTCTCTTACTCACTCCATGCAGGAAATGGTGCCAGAAACATCCTCTCTATTGGTCCCACTCCTCGTGCAGCCCATTAGAGCAGGAAGGTGGGGATCCAGCTGTGCTCCTTCTGTTGAAAGGAGCACATACCTTTTCTGTATGACAGTCTGAGATGGAGAGTGAATGGGGTCATCTCATCTCCTGCTCCACCCCATCCCTACCAGACCAATGTGGTTGCACAGCAAAACACATGGCAACCTGTACCAAGTGTTTCCCCAGAAGCCTCTCGTAAGGGTGGCAAAACTGAACCTGGACTGAATCAATTAGAGTTTTGAGTGCTGACACCTGTACAGTCAGCATGACTGGTACTTGGACCATAAACTGTGCTTTCTATCTAAAAGAGACTATAAACAAAAGATATGGCCAAAATATCTCTTGGTTTGATTCTACTGACTGTTTCTCAGAATAACAGAAAATCAAGCCTGCTGCCTCCTGCATTGCAATTGAAATAAATGTCCTGCCTCTAACTCTAATTTCCCATCAATTTACACCAATGTAAGCCCAATGGTATGGTGGAAAATCCACCTGCAGTGTGCACAGATTTTGTGTACTTTACAGAGGCTGTTGTAGCTCTGCAAAGCCAATGCAGAGGCTATAACACAGCTGACAGTCACAGGCATGTTGGCAAAAGCCTGAAAGTGTTTCCTGGCTGCAGATGAGGGTCATGTTCCAAAGATGATGACTGAAAAGGAGTTTGCCTCTGGGTTGATCGTGCCCTGGCAGTCATCAGCTTAGACCCCAGTCCTGTATCTTTTCCACTAAATATGTGGTGGGGTCAGTCTTCAGTTTGGTATCTCTCCTCTCATCTGAAATAGCCACAGATGAAGTTATAGCGGGAAACAAAATGAGTTCAAGGTTTACACCGATGTTACTGGTGGCAGTGTGAGAGGAAAAACTGATTTGCAGTCTGGACAGCCATGAGGAGTCACTAAGTTGATGAAATCAGTTCTCTGCAAAGCTGGTCTAGCTGAGACCAGAAGTTGGGACATACATGAAAATACATTGTGTGTCATCAGTGCACATGGCTCCCAGCAGTGCCCACTGCAGTAAATGGGGAACTGCAGCTGGAGCAATGCAAACAGCTCAGGCTGCAGTGGGGGATCCACCTGAGAAGCAGCCAGGGTTGCCTGTGTTCCTTCTTGCATCCTTCTGCAGTGAATTACTGCCCTTGAAGTGAGGTATTGTCACTGGCCCTGCAGCCACTCCGGGTCAATTTCCAGATAAGTGAAACGCGCTCATTTTGATCACTCCAGGAACCCCTGTCATCTGACTGTGCCTGCAGCTATCCACCCTGTTTGATGCAATAGGTAGGGCAGCTAATTTAGCAATTGCAGCAGCTGTTCCAAACAAATACCTGACTTGAGCCTAATGTTTTGGTTTGCTGGACAAACCAAATGAAGAATTCAATTTGGATTGAATCAGCAGTTACTGTTATTACTTTAAATGGCAAAATAAATATCCTCCTTCAACCTCTGCCCTAATATAATAGATTCAGTTAATACAAAATGTCCAACCTTAGATGCAAAAAGAACAACTTAACAAAATTGAAGTAGTTTGTTTTGTGGCCCTTATAAGAGGAAGCCTTGGGCTCTATTCATACTGACTACCCAGTAGCCTAGTGGTTAGAACACATCCAAAATGGGGAATCTGAATTCAGATCTGCCTCTCTCCCTGAAGGCAGTCACAGTTCTGTCCTCAAGGAAAGCCTTCCCTACCTGCAGTGCTAAGGCATGGAGAGAAAAGGCTGTATGCAATTTGGGGGACAGGGGGATCATGATGGGTGTCTTTAGCTGATCATGGTCTCTTTGAATAAATTGTTGAAAACAGGATCCTCGTCTTTCACCTTTAGGTGAATATGTTACCTTTAAACCCAGGGAGTTGTTTGCTAATGTATTCGGAGGGACATCTTTCTGTACATGCACTGTATAAGAATAAAATTGCTCAGCTATAGATTCATAGGAAAACCTGGACAAATTGCTCATCTTCCTCGTTGGCATTGGTTAAAATACTTCATTCGTCTTTGCAAGAGTTTTGAGGATAAATTGCGAGCGTGGACATTACTCAGTGCAAACTTTGGTGTAAGTACCATGCATTTTTATTATTTAGTAAATTCTTCTGTAAAGTGGCTTGTAACACAGCATGTGTCTTACTGTACTAGTAGCCACTGCGTTGAGCCACAGAAAAGCCTGTATTTGTACAGCTGTTAAGACCCCTCTTCCCGTATTTCCTCATTTTCCTTTGCTCTAGGAAAAGTTGGAATTCTTCAAAAAGTGACCTCCTCAGGCACCATCTCTCCTCTTATTTATTTCTTGATTCTGCTGTCGTTCATTACATTAAAGGTTATTTTTTTAATGAAGCACTGTGGGTAGGGAGAAATAACTTTTACCTTCTGTTCTAATTGATGAATGATGTGTTAACTAATCAGAAAGCTTTTCTATAGCCACCATTAAAGCAACAGATGTATGTGGCTCAGGAGAGATTTGTTGAACAGCTTCAACCTTTAAGTGCAGAGGATAAATGGGTGGTGACATCATTATACCTTGACAAATAGAAATTATATCATTCTCTTTTTTTCATTACTGATGGTTGATTTATTCCTATGGTTTTCATTTTGATGAGATCCATTCATTGTCTCTACTGTTAAAACCTTTGAAAATTGCAATATGCAACTAAAGTGGTTATAATATTTTGCACATGATCTTTAGCCTATTATCTTTTGAGGTTTTCTCCTGAAAGTTACTTCTAAAGGAAAAAAAGTATGATGTGGAGTATGATAAGACAAAAAAGAAACATTTGAAATTCATCCTTGGGTTCATTTTTAAGCTAGTCACAGAAACAGCACATAAGGAGTCAGAGGACACTTGATGTGGTTATAAAGCATCTCCACTGGTTGCTGGAGGATTTTATTTTTGCGGTGAACTCGAAGCCTGAGAAGACAGACAGTTGTTCTGCACAGCAGTTCTGTGCCATAATAAACAAGCAAATGTTCCCCTCTCGCCCATCTCTCCCCAGTATATTTTGAGCTCTTACCTTGTTTGATTGCATTTCTCATACAGTCACTGAGATGGATCAGAATTTCCTTGAAAATTTCGGTTATTACTGAAGATTGCATTTTTTCCACTTTTACTGCAGCTTACAAATCAGAAACTAAAAATAAAGTGTGCATCTGTTTGGATAACCTATTTCTCCAGAACAGATTAAAATGACAGAATAAATCTTGGATGTACTTGGAAGAGCTTTGAATGAATTACAACAAGAGATGAAAACAAGGTGAGTTTTGCTTGGCTAGGACCTCAATGAGGAAATTAAGCTGATGCTGTGTCAGGGCAAAGTTTGCAAGATAAAATAGGGGTCCTTAGCATCTACTACAGAAGTATAAACAGCAGAGTAAAGCTGACATTTCTGCCAGAAGGCCTTTATGTACACTGGGGAAAAAAGAGATCAAAGTTAGTTAGAAAAGAAAGTCAGGAAGACAAAATTAATATAGAAGATCTCATGGGTGTGAGCAGGGTTTCTCTGTCCATGACCACAGCTTGGAAAGCAAGAACTGAGTAAGTGCCTATTCTTGTACCCTGGAGTAGGGGCAGGCAACACAAGGATAAGATGTGCTGGCAAGTTCTCTGCTTCTTCAGGTTCCAGCCAGGAGTTCTTAGGCTGAAACTTTCCTGTATGAGAAGACCTTAAAAAAAAAAAAAAAAAGAGACCCTGAACATGTTGGCTGATCCTCAGAAAAGCTGATGAGCTAATCCCAGCATGCAATCCACTTTGAAGGATTACATGGTCCAGGAAAGAGCTGGTGGCTGCCTCTGCCAATGACGCTACCAGCATCACTGCTGTTCTGTCCAGGAGTAGTAACAGGAAAGTAACAGTGCAGTACTCCTGTTCTGGGATTGCTTTACTGAAATTTAGTGTAAATAAGTGTCTATGTATGGTTTTAGGAGTCAAATCTTAGTGTTCCTCTTGCTGTCAGCCAGCTGCCTTTAAAATGGTAAATTATCCTAAGCGCGAGAAAAGGAATGAAGATGCAATTTAATGTAAATATAGAAAGTTAAAGTTCTGTCACTAAACTACAACTAAATTAACTTTGGAAAAAGCTGTGCTTAGCTTCACAGGAAGGAATGCATTTGCTTCAGTAACAGCAATGAAAAAATAGTGGTGTTTTTACAAGAGAACTGGGAACAGATGATCTTTCAAGTCCCTTCTGGCCTTAAATCTGTGAATCTAGGAAATGATGCTTCATTTCACACTCTAAGTCATTAAAAACACACTTTCATTATTGAAGTAATCACATTTCTTGGAAATGTGGCTACTACCTGCTAAGATAATATACCAGATGATCAGTGTTTTACTGAAATTCATGAAAAGAACAGTGTTTGTTACCAGAAGTCTTCTTTTTTGTTATTTCCACAAGCTCATTAGAACTCTAAAATATAGAAAACCACTCAGTGTTACGTTATAAAAAGACAAAGTTAGCAAAGTAGGTCTTTGTGTGACTCTCCTTCCCCATGAGAACAAAGAAGGTATGAAGCTCTCACAAAAAGGGAGAGAGATGTCTGAGGATCACAGTTGCACATACACACCAGAATAACTCATACAAAAAAGAATGTTGGGGGCTGGGAGAGGGGCAGGAGAGGTGTTAAGCATTTGCTAGTACTTTTAAATAATCTTAGACTCATTTCAAAATACTTCTCAATTGTTTTCTCGGTACTGGAATCATTCCCATCATACAACTTTCTAATTGGAGTTCACATCCTTACCCTCCACCCAGTGAGGAGACCTTGGGGCACAGCTGGATTTCAAACAAGGGCGTTTCCTAACCTTAAGGCACTGTACTGGGCCAGACTACTCTTTTCTATTACATCCTTTTATGGTTTACTGGGGAAGACAGAAAGATGCTCTAAAAACCTCAGTAACAACTTACAAAGCTACTGCTCAATCCCTATGTGCTATAAATGTGTCTTTGCAACAGAAAACATAGGCAGGCACTGTCCTCAGTTTTGTTTCTTTCAGTAACAAATCCAAGAGAGAGGGACCAATTTAACTTGAATTTCTTGATGATGCTGTAAAACATGACCAATTAAACACATCCAGTGAGCCTCCCTGAGAGCTCCAGTGTTGGTACTGCAAACTAGCATTTACCTTCCTATGCATGGGGCTGTATTGGCATAAAACTCTGCTTCACAGGGGCATTTCTGGGTAAATAATAAGCTCAACCAGAGGGGATGAATAAAGGAAGAAAGTAATTTTTCATACTGAATGAGTACAAGGTAAGACTGAAGTAAATGAAACAATTTGCTTGAGAAAGTGAGTGCAGTAAAAACTTCTGGTTTTGATGAGCTGTCTCTCCAAAGAACTGGATATACTTTACCAGTATCATTTCTGATTTATCTGCTGTTGCCAGATAAATTTTCTTCTGGGGGAAGAGCAGAATTCTCTTTATTTAATGTACCATGTCTGGAATGTGGACTAGATTCAGCTACATGTCGCTTATAATTATTTATGTAACTTATTAATCACTGGGCTGTCAGTCAGCTGTTTATAAAACACAAAAGAACACTTGGAGCCTGAAAAATTACATTTTTCCTCCCCTGCACCTCCCCAAAGGCCTCTTTGCACTTCTGAGGAGACCTCCATTTAAATAAAAATCTCTTGCCCAGTCTAAGTAGCAAGGAACTCTAATGATAATTTAAAGAACACGCTTGTACTTTATGCTTGGGAACTGCAAGATTTGCTTTAAGGTGGTGTAAAACTTTCTTTTTGAACTTTCCCGACCAAATTTCCTTGGGTCTTTGTTTAGTTTATTTTCTCAAATAAGTCATGCCCCTTCTTGCCTGCTCAACAGCCTGTTTTCCCCATACTCAATATTTGGAAAACGGCAGCATCTCTCGGATTGCTACCTCTGTATCATGCCTGCTTGAAACTGGTGAATGCAAAGAACAGTTAAGATGCTCAAACCCAGACATGCTCACACCTACTCACCGCCTTGTTTCACACATCTCATTTCACTCTGTGAAGAGTTAATCTGTGTGGCTTTGTGCAGCTCTCTTCTGAGCTCCTGTGCACGATAGCTCACAGCTTGTCTTTCAGGGGAAGGTACCGTGCCAGTTCAGAGACCAGCATCCGGGCTTGTAAATGATGCACAGAAGAGCAATGATTCCATTCAGCTGAATTACATTTAAAATTTGATTATGAATGGCATCTTTGAGGCAGGCTATTCATCATTCGATGTCCTATGTGGTTCTCAATGTCTTGAAGCTTCATAAAGGCAATTCATTAAACAGCTTTCGCCAGACCAAGAGGTGACTCAGCGGGCTGGTGAAAAACAGTGGCTGGCACCCCACTGCTGGCCATGGCATTCCTGCATTTTTGTGTAGGGCTGGAGTATATTGGCAGGGTGCTTGTCCTTTTGGTGCCTCAGTTCAGCCAGTGGTGTAATGGCTATACCAGGATTTACCTGCCTTCTCACCCATTTGCTGGGCTGACTAGCAACATGTTTTCAATTTTTGCATGAAAGGCTCCACATTAATCCATGCCACAATTTGCTTTGTTTGCTTTTACCACTAAAATGACTTGTTTCCCCCAAAGATCTGCCATCTGTCACTATTCACCTTTTACATTTTTATGCTCCACAGTTGAGCAAACACCAACGCCTGAATAACCCTATTTCCCATTATCAGTCCTTGGAAGTGCCCCGAGGTCAAGGCAGTTGAGATGTCTTACCTCTGGCTGGATTCCCTGAGACCCCAGGGCTCACCCTGTAGCCTTGCCCTCTCTGCAGCCACTAATAATATCCTGGGTATTTTTCTTCACAGGGGTTTCCCAGTCTTAAAAAAACATAAATAAATAAATTGGTTCTGTTTGTCCCATACTGCCATAATCTGCCGGATGTAACAGTATTGCAGGAGGCAGAGGAAGAGACATGAGACATTGACCGGGTGGATGTGGGCAGCTGAGAGGGACTGCTCTCTGCTCCCTACATGGGTAATGTTATCGTGATATCGTTGGGTATCTTTGTCTGCACTTGACAAAGGAAAGGGGCAGACCCTGGGTGACAGCTGGGACATGCAGCTGTGAGGCACAAGCCAGTGTCTGAGCAGCCAGTTGCAAATGATTTTTGTGTTTTCATAATCCTTGTGAGTAATATCCTGTCAAAGTCTTCATCAAAAGTTATTAGTCCCTCCATAAACTGGTACTTCAATATGTAAACTTGCCTTGTAATTAATTTTACGAGCTATGCCCCTGGCACCATAGAGCTCTTATTTCATTTTAGGAGCATAATTGATTAGGCTTCCTGTAGCTGTGATGTAGACCAAGGATGTTGCCACCAAACGAGGAGTAATTTGTGACAGCTCATTTGTGAGGAGATATCTACTGTTTGCCAGCGTTGAGCATACACATAAGGCAAAGTAAAATATTTTGTATTGCTACTGCTGTGCACTGCTTGAAGTTAAAAAAGCAAAAGGAAAAACAAAGGCTATAATTATTCAGCCAAATTAGTATGGTTAATTATTATATATTAGTACAGCATCTTTTATTCTTCACTGTAAAGGTTTTTGTTCTCTACTGAATTCCTTTAAAGATGTTTGTCTCAGTAGAGCATCAGATGACAATCTTGTCTGGGCAGCTAGATTTTGCATTGCTAAAATTTCCTTCTGTTTCAATTGTATCAGATACTTTTCTTTACTTCCAACTGTTATGGCAAAATAAAATCTCTCACTCTGATACAACTTTTAACAATTGCAGAGTCCATCTTGATGCCAGTGATTTAGGTTTTCCTTTCTTTTCTATCCCTGTTTAATATTTGAGTGAATGTTATCTGAGAGAAGTATGTTGAACACTCAGGCTGTATTAGCTTAATTTATGGCTAGCATAAATGAAGCAATATTTCCTGTGGGTAAGGTCAAAAGGGCTTTGTTTTCTGTTAATTAAAAATAGGCTCATATAAGACAATGCATGTAAGTAATAAAGACATAATGCTTATTTGTGTGGCCATAAAGAAAAGGAGTAGGGTTACTCATAGACCACCAATCACAGCTGCAGTCTCTCCCTGACTCTGACAACTGACCAAAAAAAGAAAATGTATTATTTTATCCTTTCCATACTTTGCTTATGCGAGCTAGAGAAGCGAGCTGAATGTCTGTCCCTGGTTGCTGCAGCCCCTTAAAGCCTGTAAGCAGAAGGTTGAAACTAAAAGTGTCTGGTGCTTGCTGCCTCTCCAGGGGAAACTAAGTATGGCTAAATTCAACCAGAGCTCTGTCTGAAATTAAAAAAAAAGGCAAAATCTCAGAAACCGGATGTTTAAAAAATGAAACTAAGAGAATTTCAGAGGGAGAATCAGAAAAAATGAGAAATGCTGCCCTCCAAGACTGAAACAGAATGATAAATTACTTTTGCCTTTCTGAAGCCAAGCTAGAAAACCTCTGCTCACCTCTATTATCTACTTCTGGTCTCTGAAGATGCATTACCATATTAATTCATTGTGTTATACAATTTGAGCAACTAAATGAGTTTACCTCATGCCCTCTTAATAGAATTTTCTTCTAATGCTAACTTTAAGTGATACATTTTAGGGGATACTTGAAGCAGAATGCATCACAGAAATTTATTTAAACTCAATTTTGTTTACAAATTATGACTTAACCCTTCTTGATAAACCAAGTGCAGAAAACCCCCAGCCTCTCTGTGGACAAAACATCTCTCGGCATTGGAAGTACTACCATCTCCTAAGTAATGTGAGGTTTTACTGGGGCTCAGGAGAGGCAGAAGGACTGTTTGTGTGTAAAGACAACCAGTACCTCACAAAGAAAATGACATGCATGGTGAATTGGGATGGGTACACACGCAGCCCATCAGCGTGGGTGGAGTGGTGCTGTGACGTACATGTGTCAAGGTGGTCAATTGGCTGCATCATGAGGGGCTCACCAGGCAGCAGCCTGCTGGACACCGGGCTTGGGCCAAAGGCCAGCCTGCAGTGCAAAACATCGGGGTGTATTTTCCAAGCATTGAGAGTGTGGAAAAGAGGAACAAAAATGGGTCAACTCAATTTTGACAATATGGTTCCTATCAGGACAGGAATTTTATGTCTTGTGGCTGTGGTACCAACAGGGACCCTCTGTCCGTGCACTGCCTACATTTTTCTTCTACATGCATACGTATTTCTATGTACACATACATGCACATAAAAAATATGCTTACAAGCAGCTTATAAACAGAAGCAGAAACCTGATCTGTGGCCTCATTCCTTTCTTTGTTCCTTTCCATTACCTGAGAGACCGAAGAACTCGTATCTCCAGGATTCATGAACTGACGAGCCTACCAACTGCAAACATGTCCCTGCATCACACATACAAAGGTTTCAAGGAGTGAGAAGCCTTATTGGAGGCTCTTCATACAGCTGGTCCCCAGTTCTGCTTGTTCTCATGATGCCTTAGGTTTTAACTTTTATATTTTTCAAATCCTGTACTGCCTAGTGTGTAACTCTGAAATTTCACGTGGCCTGTTAGCTGCTGTTCTCTCATGCTGGTGAGACATAACAAACCCTCTCTAGGTTTGCTCTCCAAGGACACCTTGTTGTCCCAGGCCCCAAAATGTAGAAACTAAAGCCTTGAGATGGGGGGCAAACTTGGGGTAATTACATCATTACCTGAAGTTATAATTGGAGAATTAGCCCTGATACGCAAATGAACCAAACTTATAAAAGCGTGAAGGACCCGTGACCCAGGGTCCATCTTGGGTGTAGCTTTTTGACTGCCCAGGGTGTACCTTTGAAGGACCTTCAAATAAATACCTACTTTTATTATCTTATTTTTGTCTAGCCTCTGTGTTTTAGGTAACCACCCCAAGGCATCAATCGTTCCTGGGCTTCCTGTTGGTCAGTGCCTTCAGCTGGTCAGGAACATTTCTGTGCATATTGAAAAATTCTTATTTATTCCAGTTTTAGCAGAGGTGAGTGTTTTTCAAAATGACCATTGTGCAGCTCCCCTCTATTCCCTGGGGCCTCATTCAAAAAAGCCTGGAGTACATTCTTTAGCTGAAGTATAAACTTCTGTATTTTCCTGAAACATGGAGGATGGATGTAATTTCATGGAGTAAGTTCCCATTTCAGTCATCCATGGGAGGAACAAAGACAATACTGTCCAAGTTAGGTATCTAAATTTTGTACACAAACATTTTGCAAATAACCTGAAAATCACTCATTCAGTGTAATAATTATAGACAAATTCTGACAATTAGAAATAAAAAACCAGTTTCACTTTGTGGGCACAAGAGAACTACAGGCTTGCATTCAGTAGAACTCTCACGTGTGAAGAGTAAAGTTTTTAGGTCTGAGGAATACATCTGGAATTATGCTTTTGTCCATGAACAATGGAAACTCCAATATTACAGACAGAATTTTCACATTGTTTCAAAAACCCAGCAATAGATGCTACTAATGAAAGTGTTCTGTTTCAGATTCTTAAAATATAAGATCAACCTAGCACCTTTGGTTGGCTTTCTGGGTTTTTAACCCCTCTTGGGGCTTTGGTTTTTTTAATTTTAAAAATCAAGTATTAGCTATTTGCAGTGACTGATAGAAATAACATTAACTTACTGCCAACTGGAAATCAGTTCCTATTTGACCTTCTGATATGTATTAACGGCCTTTACACTTTAAAGAGAATTTCATCCCACCTTTGTAGCATTGACATAAATTAGTAAATAGAAAGTATCTTCATTTGATATTTTCCACTGTAAGTACATGATCAACAGAGTCTTACATTCAGTGATTTTAATTTAATGGGTTTATCCCAGCACTATATATGGTTTTCATTTAAACTGACCTTGCTTTATTTGAATTATTACTCAGATTTGCACAAGTACAAATGACCTAATCTTCCAAAATACGTTTTCTGATCGACATAAGCAAACAGTCTGAAGAAGCAATTATGTAAAAGAAATGCTTTTAGGCAACAAATGGGTCTATAAATAAACAAGTGCTTCCTAATCACAAGCTAAAATTGTGTCATTTTTCCATTTTTAATAAAAAAATAGTTAAACTCAATGAATTTTAATGCTCCTGGAAGTGAGGGGCCAAGACTACTTTGCAAAACTGAATACAGCGAAATCAAAAGCTGCACCAGCTTTTTGCTAAAGTTCAGCCAGCATAGCTGCAGCTCGCCAGTACTACCTTTGACTTTCCAGGTCAGATCAGCAAGAAATCATACGGAAAAAAAGTCCATTTTAATATTTGCAATGCGTAGGAGGGAATGGGATTTTTTTACAAGTCAGATTATTTTTCCCTGAAGTGAAAGGCAGTGCAAAAATATACCACCCTACGTACCTTTGTGTCTTTTCTGTGTTTTTCCATTGCCAATGCCCTGGGATCTCATCACTTATTTGGATTTATGCACCCTAAATAAAGGAAGCACGTTGGGAAATATTTGTTCAAAAATGTTTCTGAGGGGGAACTTTCATCTACTTTTGGTATTTGGGGAAAAAATGATTGTTAACAGTTGGAAAGGTATTATTAGGACATGTAATATAGTTGTGTCAATGGGCATGAGATGAAAAGTAAAAGCTGAAGCTTAGTACTGGAGGGATCAGTGTAGACAAATGCTTTTCTCACAGTGAATAAATCAAGAGTACTTAACTAAAGATGATGGATAGTTACACAGTTGCACAGTGGTATGAGCAGAGTCTCAAGTCTAGGAAAAATAAGGCGGGTGAAAAGGCAAAAGTCACTTGACACGAGGAGACATTATACTGCTAAAGCAAGAGGGGAAGAGCAGCACAATAGATATGAACTGGTTAGCGATATCTATCTGTGGAAAGAAGACAAAGAGATGAATTAATGGAGAGTGTATGATGTCAGAGAGATGAGAAGGAAAGAAAAATTCTTTAAAAACCCCAAAGAAATGCAGGAAGACAGAAACACAGAAATGCTAAAGCTGAGCAGGAACCCAAACTCCACATACTAACTCCCCTAAAAGCCTGTGCCTGCTTTGCTCTGGCTTGTTTGCAGACATGTAGGTTGGGCTGTATCTCAGGCAGGCAAGGGATCCCCAGCTGTGAGGGACGAGCACTGGGAATCTGTGGAAAAACAGTTTTGCTAGGGGAGAGGGGTGTCTGTGTGTGCATGTATGAGGTTTAAGAGAAGTTCTTGCAGTCCCAAGGAGAAATAATAAACTGCTAAAAAAACAAAAGAAACCAGATACTGTCCCTGTGCTGCTCAGAAGAGGGATGCAGGAGTGAAACAGGTCCATATTCACTTTTTAATGTTAATGACACTTCTTTGGCTGAAGAGAAATCAAAACTAAAAAGGGGAAGTTCTGCAGAAATTAGTCTTCCTCTCCATGACACTCAGGAGTACCAGGAGCTGCTCCACTGAAGGAAAGTGGTTCTCACCAAAATAAACCAATTAGAACAGAAAATTTCAGGTTTGGATCTGAGGTCATCCAGTGAAGATGTTGTTTTCTATATACACCTCTACTGTTTCCATAGGGAAGAACAGGCAAAGGCATTTGAGCTGACGACCCCTCTAGGTCACAAATCACCCTCTTCTTATAATTTTCATTTAAAAGCTGGTTTCCTGCTTTCAGTTCGTACCTGTGCTCACTTGGCAGCTCAGACTTCATACCTCCATTGCCTTCTGGAGCTGGACCATAGGTAGAAATGCAAATACTCTTTTGCAGTCAGCCTGCCGGTTGACTGCCAGTGTCCTGAGCTGCACTGTCTCCTTCACCAGGGAACACAACTTCTTCCAAATTAAATCTTCAAGATGTCTCTTACATACACATTTTGTGAAGGTCAGGATCCTTGGGTGTGATGTTGGGTTCCTGTACATGGCACAAGTCTAGAATAGCTGGCAAATAACAAGTAGCTTTGTCTAGATGTACTCGTAAATGCAAATGTTTTCTTTCCTGGTTCCCTTTGTCTCAGGAGGTAGTACGCATTATCAGGAGGATACATCTTCCCAAGTTTGTAGCTGTTTAGAGTCCTAGAAACAAGAATGTCTTTTCACATGCACCTTGGTGTTCTTCCAATGTCTGCAGCTTACCATAACCCTTATGATAAAAGACTCCAGGAGAATAGATTATTTTCACCTTAATTTTGCGGCAGCTGCTATAAGGGAATTGCGAAAGGAAGTATCCAATCCTACGTAACTCATATGTTGTGCAAATGAAAAGTATGTCTTCATGGGACTTAGGGGGCCAGCATGCTGCCACCTCAGTGGGCATCTGTCCCTGAGCAAGCAGGGTGGTCTGACCCTTGTCAGTGGCACCAGAGTCCCCCAGGAAGGAGGAGACATGTTTGTCACAGCTCCAGCTGACTGCCTCCACAATGTGGGCAGAAGAAGAGTTTTGTTGATGTAAATGCATCATTTATGTTGCTCGTGGCAGTGTCTTTCTAACTTTGATGCATAAGATGAGAAGAACAAATGCAGTGTCCCTGGAGAAACAAGTGCTTTTTAGATGTAAAAATAAGGCAGTTATTTACACATCTCTCTCTGGCAGGAAAGAGGGAGAAACATGGCACAGTAGAGACAGCATGTTAAGCAAATGTTTAAGCCTCCTATCCAAGGTACATACTGCTTTCTTCTAAAATAAGTGTGCTTGTACCTTAGAGATAAAAACAAAAAATTAGCAAAGCGAAAAGAGACACTACATGAAGTTTTAGGTTAGATACTTGCTCATTTCCTCAGACTCCTGAGTTTCTCAAATACCTCTCCTTTGCATAGTTTGGACCATGGAAGATGTTTCCATGGTGACAAATAGATGTTATGTTTATTTACTGGGCAGCAGGGAATGACAATGTCAGCAAAAGACATTTCTGTTCCTTTTCTGTTTTTCCAAGGGAGATGTGTTTTAGCTAATGAAACTAGCAGCAGCAGCAGCAGCAGCAACAGTTTTTAAGATACCCTTCCCAGCTCCATTGTAAATATGAGCGTGTGTGCAGGAGACAAAATAGGCAGCAATTACTGTGGCTGCGTCATTCTCTGATCAGCCCTTGGAAGCCTTTTGCTCTGTTTGGTATGCACATAGTTTCTTGTGAAAAACACTGCCTGAGAGGTATCAAGGAGATTTCAGGCTTTACTCAGGGGAAAGGACCAAAATATTCCTTGTATTTGATGCCTGGCCTTTTCTTCAACCCTCCCACACACACACCTGTTCTTGTTGACAGCTCTACTACATGGTACATAAAAAATAATCTGATAACTAAACCTCAACCTTGTAGCTGATAGTGTTCTGGTAAAATAAATAAATAAACAAACAAAACAAATACATAAATAATCTTAATATTTGCAGCAGGCTGTGTAAAGTAAGAAAGAGATTTTCAGAAGGACTCTTCTGAGATAAGAGGCCAGGGTCTGAAAAAGAAACAGTTTTTGCAGGTTGATTAGTTCAGAGATTTTATACCTGTTGAAATATTTTTCAACCTGAAACCCTCTGTAGCCCCTCAGGGTTTCCCACCAGTTCTGCTGGGGGATGCGTGGCTCAGTGGGAAAGTAGAAGGTGGTAGGTCCATTAATTGTTCCTTCTCATATCTGTCTCTGTAGAAAAACACAGCAGTGTGAGACTTTCCTCTCCTAGCCCTGGAAAGAGACAGTGCTGGTACCTGGCTTCACCTCGACAACCCTGATCCTCTGGTGGGCAGTGAAGCATGAACTCTGCTTCCCACTGGTATTCAGGAGAGGTGTAAAATTATTGCTAGGAGTGTAAGGCTTTTGTGTTTGATCCTTTCCTCCCTCCTACCTTATGTGCTTGTACCAGAGCTGGCTGTTATGTGTCAAACAGCAAGACAAACAGTTGCATGCAATATTAACAAGCTGGAGGTAGAAGCTGATGATAATAGTGCCAGACTGGAAACAAGCTTCAACAGTTGACTTAAACTTTCAAGAGCAGTGGTTAGGTAAACTTCCACTGTTTTGTTTTCCTCACACATAACATTTCCTCAGTTTTGTATTACTGGATGACTACAGAGACATGAGGGTCAAGGGGAAGAGTTTCATAAAAGCTAAATGAATGTATGGCTGGAGGAAAAAACTCAGTAAAAACCACCCCTCAGTAAATACCCACCCCTCCAAAAAAAACCCCAACCCAAACAAACAAACTCTATTAGCTCAGGAGCTATGGTGTGCTGGTTTTGGATGGGATACAGTTAATTTTCTTCACAGTAGCTTGTATGGTGCTATGATTTGTATTTATGATTTTAAAAAAGTATTGATAACACAGGGATGTTTTACAGAATCACACAATCACCGAATAAGTTGAGTTGGAAGGGACCCACAAGAATCACTAAGTCCAGCTCCTGGCCCCACACAGCACAATCCCCAAGAATCACACCATGTGCCTGAGAGCATTGTCCAAACACTTCTTGAACTCTGTCAGGTTGGTGCTGTGAACACTTCCCTGGGGAGCCCATTCCAGTGCTCAACCACCCTCTGGGTGAAGAACCTTTTGTTGATATCCAGCCAAAACCTCCCCTGACACAACTTCAGGCCATTCCCTCGGGCCCTGTCACTGGCCACCACAGAGATCAGTGCCTGCCCCTCCTCTTCCCCTCACAGGGAAGTTGTAATTGCAATGAAGTTTCCCCTCAGTCTCCTCCAGGCTGAAAAGACCAAATGACCTCAGCTGCTCCTCAATGGCTTCCCATTGAGGCCCTTCACCATCTTTAGTGCTGTCCTTTGGATGCTCTCTAATCTTTCTTATACTGTGGTGCCAAACCTGGGCACAATATTCAAGGTGAGGCCACCCCAGTGCAGAGCAGAGCAGGACAATCCCCTCCCTCACCTGGCTGGCGATGCTGTGCCTGATGCCCCCCAGGACACGGGTGGCCCTCCTGGCTGCCAGGGCACTGCTGATTCAAATTCAACTTGTCATCAACCAGGACCCCCAGGTCCCTTTCCATGGCACTGCTCTCTAGCTTCTCCTTCCCCAGTCTATACACACATCCAGGGTTGCCCCATCCCAGGTGCAGAATCCAGAACCTTCCCTTGTTGAACTTCACATGGTTGGTGATTGCCCAGGCCTCTCATCTGTCAAGGTCTCTCTGCAAGGCCTCCTCTCCTTCGAGGGAGTCAACAGCTCCTCCCAGTTTTGTATGAGCTGTGAACTTGCTGAGTATCCCTTCCAGTCCTGTGTCCAAGTCATTTAGTTGCTGCTGAGCAGTGCATGCACATCATCCAGGCCCTGACTGCTTCTCACAGCGCCCCACCAGAGAGTGGGCTGGTGGGGCACGAGGAGCTGGGAGGGGACACAGCTGGGACAACAGACCCCAACTGACCAAAGGGATATTCCACACCATATGGTGTTGTGTTTGGCAATAAAAGCAGGGGGAAAGGGAGAAAGGGAGCTAACAAACACAAGCTAAAATGGTACCTATGTGTTTCACAGAAATGGAATCCAGTCTCTAGTTGAAAGATACACAGTCTGCACTAGCTGAAACAGAGTCAGCACTTTCCTACAGCTTTTTATAGTCTGGCATCTGTAGGTGTGTGTGTATATAAATATACACAATTGCATGGAGAGGCAGAAATTGGTCTCTCTATAACTGATTACAAAATCAGTACTTCTTCAGAGCTTGGAGGTAGTTTGTTCTTGTAATTTCTTTTTTGTTCCCCAACCCCCCCCCCCGCCCCATTCGGTGTTATGGACCTCTCTTCACATTTCTTCATCCATCCATCTGCTTGCTGGACCTTGGGCACTGGACCAGGACTTGCTGTTTCCACTCAAATTTGAGGAATCCTAACCCAGAAAATGTGAAATACAAACAGAGCTTGTTCATAGGCCATAGTAGGCACATGAGAATACATTATCTCCTTTAAGACACTGTAGCCCTGTTTATGCCCTGTTTCCAACCATCAGTTAATTTAATTATGGAGATTTGATCCTTACATCTTGAAAATAAATTTGTTGCACTTTTTTTCCTCTTTTTGACTGTCAGGCCCAACTAAAGTTGGCACATCTCTGCAGTCCCAGGAATGTAAAACAAAACTCTCACTAATGCATGAGATTAAAATATGTGAAGTTCTATTCACATCAGCTCCTTTAGAACCATGTTTGTGTGCTTTAGCAAGGAAGTCTTCTGACTAATGTCAGACAGATCCCTGGGATGGCTATTACATTCCCTCTGTCAGGGATCAGAAGAGTCTGTGTAGTTGCCTTTGGCCTTGAGACAAAGAACTTTGTGGCACGGTATCAAGGAAGGGAGGAGAGAATAACAAGGAGAATGAAGAAGTGACTTGGCCAAGCCAGAAAATGTGAAGTTGGAGCTAAGCCAAAGCCAGCCCTGAGACACAGTTGGAACTGTGAAAAGCCCTGGGGCAGCTGGCCTGTTGTTTGTCATGGGTCAGCAGGTGTGCAGCAGTGCTGGACAGCAGTGCTGTGCAGCTTGCATCCTCCTCTAGACCAGGGCAGAGATGCCAGACATCAGTCCCAAACCAGACTGGAAACCAAAATGGGAGAAGAAAAACATGCAGAATTTATGGAGTTTTTGGACTGAATTTGAATGATTCTGACAAGTGATGGGGTGCCAGAGCTTTTGGTGCATTTGAAGTAAAGAGTAGGTACTTGATTTTGGGATGTGGTGGACTTCTCTGCTCTTGAAAAAGTCTCTGAGGAGACTGACTATGTATGGTGCATGAGCTGGTAAGGGGTGATGCCTCGAAGCTCTGGTGCAACCCTGCTGTCTGGGAAAGATGATGCTACCCCACAGGGAAGCTTTAGTTAACATCACTGCTCATCATAACACTTTTCAAATTTTCCCTCCCACAAAAAAAGCCATGCCTTTCAGAGACTGGGGATTTATTGGGAAATTATGTATTCCCATGCTTAGTGTTTTCTAAGGGTCAGGTCCAAAGCCCTTGGAAGTCTTTCAGTTATTGCAATGGTCAGTGGCTCCAGCTTACAGTGTCTTTTATATGGCTTTTACTAAAAGCTTTATAATGATGTTGTGACAGCTCATAGCATCCCTCTGAGGCTGGACTTCACAAGGAAAAGTGGGTTTGTTTTGACGACTAGCTCACACGACTTTTCATGCTGAAAAGGGAGGAAACCATCTGCCCATCCAGGTTCTGTGGGCTTCATATAAAGCTAGGAAAAAAACCCAGATTTGAAAAACTGGTCTTCTTATTCCTCCCATAAAAAACCTACCAATATCATTCTTCTGCCAGTGTTTGGTCACCCCTGATGGATCACATGCAGGCAAGGACAGCCTCAACATTGAAAGACAAAGTAGAGAAATGAGGCAGAGGTGGATGTGAAAACAGGAGGGAGGAGTGGAAGGTAGTCTGAGGATGGGCTGGCACCAGAAGGACCAGCAGAGGACCACGTAATGGACCCCACCATTTGACAGTGGCGTGTTCTGATAGGAGATGGAATGGTACAAAAGCAAATGTTGGACGGAATAACCAGACCAGGCATCCGAAAACATACCCATTTCCATCTGAGTGACAACCTCAGTACGCATAAGTTTTGTGCCATAAGATCTTACTGTCTGGCAGAATTGACATGGAGGAACACCAAGGAAAGCCACTTGCCCTTACTAAGTGTCTAAGCCTTATGGAGTCTGAGGAATCAACATTAGCCTTTCTCTATGTTTAAGACATTTTAGTTCTTGATCAATAGAGTTTATGGTTTCAAGTCCCAGCCATTTATTTAGTTCTAAAACCAGGCAAGGAAGCACCAAGCTAGATAGGTAAGTGTTCTAAATAAATCTTCTCGCAACGGCAAATGAGAACAAAAATGTCTTTCTTTAGTATACAGGCTCTCTTTCACCTCTGCCTGGGCTCCTGCAGGCAAATCATAAGTCTTCCATGTGACTCTGATACCTCCCTTTTGTTGTTTATTCCCATAATCACATTTGTCCAAAATGAACCTTAGGAAGAGAAAACCTTTAGCAGTTCACTGTCTAGCACAAGCTGCAGAGAGAAGATCCTACTGGAGGTTACCATTCATGTTGGAAAATAAGGAGGCCTTCCCAAAACAGGTGGTTCTGTCATCATTCAAAAGAAAAAAGGTTTCTTCTTAACCTGAGTTAGCAGATGAGGCAAAGTTCTTGTCAAGATGATGATTGAGGTCATTAGGTTTGGGCAAAATCCTACTGTCTCATAGCCTTTAGTTCAGTCTGCCATTTTGGACAGGAAACTACAAATGTCTGATTCCATTTAAAGATGGTTTTTATTCTGTGCAGACATCTGAAAGATGACTATCTGTCCCTTTTCTCACATCCTCACTCCCTGACCCCAAATTCTTACATTGGTTTTCACTGGGAAAAAGCAGGAATTTCAAGGTTCAAGATCCAAGTGCAGCTCCAGTTTCTATGCTGACAGGATTTATCATTTCCACTGGGCTGATGAGAATCATCACTTTTAAAAACTATCTATGCGAACAGAAAAACCTATGTGATTTTATATGCTTTCCTTTTATCAGAAAGGCTAGTGCTGAGAGACCTGGAGGATTTCAGGGTTTGCTTGTCTGAGTATAATAGACTTTTTGCAGTGTGCACTTTTGGTAGATGTAGGCTGCAAGTCAGTGCAATTTATATGATGTACAACCATCACTCATTATTGGGACAGGTCTTGATATGTTAGTAGCCCTGTGACCCTTCTGAAACCATTCACAGCAGCTACCGGCATAGACAGGCAACAGGAAGGGTTGAAATGAACAGTATTTGCGTTACACATGATTTTGGTATTTAAAACAGGAAGTCTGATGGTAAATCATGAAAAGATAGTGTGCCTGTGCCTGAGCAGGATCCTTAAAGGAATGCAAAACACCACGAGGTGTGCCAGATAACTTTAAAATCGTAAGCTTTTTCCAAATGCATTTCCAAGAACAGTGTCCAGTCTCCAGTGTGGAGCATGCTGCTGCAGCAATCATTTAAAATTCTGCTAAATCATTCTGCGACTCTCTAACCAGCACTAATAGCTTTTAGGCTGGCTGGCAATCTCACTCCAATAGGAAGTCTTGCACAGGCTTCCAGACCATTTATGTGTGTGGTTGAGTGAGGGAGAGCACTGCAGATTTAATTTAGTGCCCTTGGTGGCTTTCAGTAAAATATATACATATTAATCACTTATGACTTCTGGTTTGGGGGTGGGAGTTCATCTGGAGTACAGGAAAATCAAATGAAACTCATAAAGATGGAAGTTGTCTTGATTTCATTTGCTGATTTTAAACAGCAAATTGTTTCTTACTCATCCTTGCATGATAATTGGTAAATGTACTGAAATGGGTTATTTGAGTTTCAATGGACTCTCTGGGCAATCACGCCATAACTGGAGTTCAGAATGTGCCCTATAGGTACGATTGCTAATGGCATTGCTCAGATAATTTCTGTCTGGGAGAAACACATATTTTGAAGCTGGCATCTTCCAACAAGGAGGCAGAGCCATATTTAGCTGTGTCTGGTATGGGGTCCCCAAGCAGACGAGAGGCTGTAGCACAGCCCTGAATATGTGAGCCATTGACTCAGCTGCAGGGAGCAAGAAATGGGAGCAAATTGTGTGAGATGAATGAGACTCGGTAGGTCTGTAGGCAACATTACTCTGCAGATGAGAGTCACTTCATCAGACATTAGGCTTTGAATATTGCACTTTAATTTGGTTGAGTAGCGTCTCTCTGTTGCCCTCAGAGGGCAATTTATCCTATCTGATGCTAAGGGCTTGCATTTCCACAATATGAGTCGTCTCCTTATCTGTGGATAATTCACCTTCTGCAGGTGTCTTTGAGAATGGATGGAGCCTGGCTTAGACTTGCGCACTGAATGCCTTAGGTCATCACAGCTAGGATCAGAGGTGTCACACCAGGGGCAGAGTTTGATCTAAGAATCTCCAGGGCAGAATGGCTTGGTTATAAGAAAATAAATCTGGAGTAGGGATGAAGCTACAGGGTTCTGTGCTGGTGCAGCTGAGAGCATACCATGCCTGTAGTCTGCAGATTACAACTGTAGGGGCACTTTAGTGATTCTTTTTATTTCACATCTACAGAAAGCAAGGAGGAATCATGTTAAATGAGTGAAAATAGTGCAAGGGAGCTCAGGGTCTAATGGGGACTGGGAGAGCCCTGTGCTCAGAGTGGTGTACAGGTACCTGCAGTCTGTGGGAAGAGCTACTGGGGTGGCACTGCTGGCAGAGGGGCATCTGCCCTTTTGTCCTTCAAACCCAGCAACACATTACTGAGCAGTTCTGCTGAAAAGAAGGGAAAAAACAATCACCCAGCCACAGCTGGTGCCTGTCTCCTCCTCTACCACATAGCTGCTGTTGCCATGGCAGCAGTCATTGCCGTTGGAGGATGCTCTGGGGGGCCTCCTCCTCCTCACCTGCTGTTCTCACTGCCCTAGGAGCATCAGGCTGCTCCCGTGGATGAATCAGTGACAGGTTCCTTCGCTGCCTTCCCTGTAGAGTGCTTGGCCTCCCCTCTGCCGAGAGTGTCTGCAGCAGCATGGCCATTTTACTGACCATTGGCAGCACCACGCAACAGTGACACCATCGCCTGCTCCTACTGCACCAGGTGCAGAGGTACTTCCCAATCTCTTGGTCCAGTCCTGTGTGTATCATTGCCAAATATGTTATTGTTCTTAGCATGTATAAGAGCATTTTTCAGGGTCATGACATTTCTTTGATCCTTTAAGATGCAGAGAGCAAGTTTTCTATTCCTCTCAGTGTGACAATGTGAAAATCTGCCTGCCGTTGCCCATTTTTGTGCCTTCATCAGGTGGTGGGAGTCAATAAGGGTTGTACAGTTAATTCTGCCAGCTTGTCCTCAAGACTGCACTGTTTCCTGTTTAAATTGCTAAGCTGTACTACTGAGCCCTGATAACTCTCAAATACCAATAGGCATATAAAGGAAAAGTTTTGAGGGGTGTTGTTTGCAGAATTCAGAGTATGTGAATGGATGAATCTTGTGAACCAGCCACCAAAGTATGTTCTGGTTATTTCTGCAATTCACTTCCAAATTTTCTCACTTATTTTCAGTTATTTTCTAACTAGCTGAAGGCCTTGGTTAGATCTAAGTGTAAATTTAAAGCAGGGTTATTGTTGTGCATACCCAGGGCTTCAAGGGGTTGTTGTGGCAGGCAGACATTCTGATGTAGATTTTGTCTTCTTGCTCCCTTATCTTATGGGTGGTTCTCATGCATAGAGGATTGAGAAAAGGATGACCTAAAAGTCCAGATGGCAGCAACCAAAGATTTTCCATACAGGAGAAATCATCATAATTCTTGTCTTCATGTTCAATTGCATTTGTTCTCTCCCTGCCTCCATGGAAAATTTAAGCTGTGAGTGAAAGAGAATTATTACAGGGTTGACATGATAAACTTTAACTAGGTTTAAAATAAAAAAAAAAATAGTACTGTGAAAAATATTTTCCTGTTTGAATCCAGACTAAATGTTAGACTGTCCATTCTCTGGGAAATTCAGACCAAAAAAAACCCCTCAAACAACATATTAAATTCCCTCAGCAGGGATTTTCTTAAAGGAAGCAATTATAAAACTATCAAAAACGTCTCACTTCAAGGCTTTCAGAAGGCAGCATCACTGGGGGAGTTTGAGCTCTGATATCCACAAGGTACCTCTTCCCCTGCTTCCTACTGTGGGACCCAGATCTGCACTCCATGAATCCTGGTTGCTGACCTGCAGCCAGAAGTGTTTTTGAGCTCATGGTCCCCGTCTGGGAAACCAAAATTTTTTCAAGCTGCAGGATTTTGATGACTGCTAAGTTTAGCAGAGAGAGGAGGGGAGAGAATGAGCTGACAGGAAAGCAGACGGTGCTCCACTGGAGCCCCTGCAGGGTGAGTGAAAATCACCATTCCTTTTCCTGAATAAGCAATTTTCAATGGAAAATAGTTTTTGTCAGAATTTTTCTGCCCAGCTCTTCCCCGTAGGTTTTAATGCCAGTTCTCCATGCCCCTACCCTTCTCTTCAGGCCTGGCAACCTACCCAGCCAGAGTCCATGGACAGCAAGGTCTCCTGGATGGTGGACCCACTGCATTGCAGAAAAGCAGGAAGTTGATCTTTTAGGTTGAAATGGGGCAACCAGCTGAGAGCTTTCTAATGGGAAATGGAAGCCTGGGGTTACAGGATACTTAGCATGCAGCATTCAGGGTTCACTGCACCAGCATTTCCAGATAAAATAACTTTGGGTACTGGACAGAGATGTTGCTCATGGGTTCCATTTTTGTGAAAGACAAAAACTCTTCAGTTTGGAAGTAAGTGTTGGGTGGGGTTTTTTTCAAAATCCATCATTTTCTTAAGGGAAGGGAGGAATTTTTTCATTACTATTTTCATGAAGTTGGGAGGCGAACTGTCAAAAAGAAAAACTAAACTTTTTGGACTAAAATTGGCTTAAAATGATCATGTGGAGGTGGACTGGATATAGCATTTACAAAGCAGAGAGTGAATCTTTAAAGGAAACCCTTGTGTTTGCCACAGCCAAGGTTGTATGTCAATAATATTGTCTCACATTGAGGCTTAATAGGATTTATATGTTATCTGTACCAGATTTCTGCTGTCAGCTTCAAACTGAAATAAACTGTATTGGTGCAAGCCATACCTAGCATTAACACTCTTTTTTTTTGTACTGGGCACTCCAGTTATTGCTGCTACATCAAGTTATTAAAAGGCGTACTGCAAGCAAGCCATCATTTAACAGGAAACCCAGAAATACGCAGAGATGGCTAAAGACAGAAATGTTTATTGCTGCTGCTGACAGTGTCGTCTTTAAAAGGGAAGAGAGATCACATAATTAAATGCCTGTGATCTCTTAGTGTTGTGCCACAGTTCTCATGGTAAGGTTTGAATCCTTCTGTTTTCCAGAAAATCTGGCAGTTCCAGTCTACGTTGTTCTGTATGTCATGCTGCATGTCACACTGTTAGGGGATGGTTTTACCCCAGAAATTAACAGGATGAAAGTGTTCCAAATGGTGCTGGTAATTCTTGAAGGAATTACTCTGAATATTTTTAATGTACTCCATGCTCTGTGCAGGGGCAGAGTTGGTAAACTAATAGGTCGTAAAGCACGTGTTCTCTCCTATCAACACAACACCAATATTATTGTGGTGCACTTGAGAAAAATCAACAGATTAATTAAAATTATGCTGATCCTGGGAACTGCTAATGTATATGGCACACTAGATATAAATTAAATTCATCAATCGTACAAATTAGACATTTTATGAATAATATTAAAACGAGCATGATACTGCCCAAGTTTAAGAATAGCCCAATTCAAGTGACGTTTATAATTTTGAATTAGAAGTGCTGGTGACATTATAATTATTATTAGAATACTTCCTGCATTACTTCTGTTCTGGAGGGGAAAAAGGAGAGGAAGCAGTCCAGCATTTTATAGATAGCTAAGGAATTTCCTGATTCTTTATTAGCCATTTTGAACTGCAAATTTAGGTCTATCAGGGGAAAAAGACTGGAATAGGTCTGATCATCTGGGAATCAATAAAGGAAAAGACTTTTAGTAGCCTAGCAAAAACCAAATCATCACCTCAAAGAAAATAATCTTACTTGGAAAGTCACAGCCAAGGCAGGAGTGCTCATGCACAGGTAGAGGAAGCAGAGGATATCTCAGAAGACTTACCAGAGGGTGAAAGAAAGAAGTGTATGAGGAATCAACGTTAAGTAGTCTCTTCTGTATTGCTCTTTCAAGCAGTTATATTTAAAAATAATAATTGAAAAAACAAGGGTCATAAAAATTAGCCTTCCTGCTTGTGAACACAGTTTTAAAGTGTAACTGATTTGCTTTGTTTGGCTAACTTTATTGTATTAAATAGTTGCTAATAATCTGCTAAAGCTAATAACAAGCTACTTGTTGAGAATAAAATATATTTTCAGACCTGGAAACCATTAGACAGCATTTAGTCACCAAGATCAAGTCAACCTAGGCAGATCATGCTGGAGCACTGAACATTCAGGTGTTTGAGACCAAAGCCTGGGCTGCAGTATTAGCATTATTTTTCAGAGCAAATAAGCCTTTTGAAGAAATACAGTCAGATATCTTAGAAGAAGCAATGGTGATAGAGTGGGAGATCAGGTAGGGAAAAGAAAAATGTGAGTTAGTATAAATGTTCAGTTTCTCGCCTGAAATGTCTCACTGTGATGATGAACAACACTGGACATTGCAAAAGTTCTCTTCCATGCCCCTGGACTGTGATTTAGGTTTTAGACATTACCATTAATTATTGAAACTCAGAAGGCTGCAAAAACATCTTGATTCATTGGCAAACTGACAAACATATGGTGTGTTTTGCAAACCTCTAGGTTTCTGTTCAGAGGAGGAGAACATTAATTGCATGCGAATTCTACTGGGATTTCTGAAACCAGCCATCGTTAACATTGTTAGACATCGTATCTGGGAAGCTCAGTGCATTTTAAAATCTAAGTTAAAATTCAGAGCTTTTCTAAAACTTTTGAGAAGGAAAGTGCTGGACTGTAATAAATTCAAAGAGCATAATAGTATCTGATGCTCTTTGTTATCTGATATTGGTGTATCAACAGCTTTGCTTGTTGATTGATAGTCTGGATGGTAGGTTAATATTTGTCTTGGTAGGTTAATATTTGCTTTTTTAATATATCTTGGAAACTGGCATCAGTTGTAGCATCAACTGTGTTGCCTGTGGCCTCCTACCATTTCTGTTTTGGCTATTTGGTTGCCAGTTTGATATCTGAAATCCTATGAATGTCAAAACCTCAGACCTAGAGTCACTGAACTCGGAGTTTAATTAACATTGGCAACAGGCCTCAGATGAAGGAGGTTGTGATTATTGGCACAGCCCAGAAAGCCTCACTGGACAATGCTACAACAACACATCATGTAGCAAATAAATTACCATCTTTTCCTAGGCTGTTTGTGCGACAGCTGTTCTTCTGCTGATAAAGAAGTGTGCTGTACAGCCACCTCTCTAGTTGAGGATGGGTACATAGATATGGCATTACAGATAGACATGGAGGCACAAGATAATATGGGCTGTTTTGACCAAGGGCTGTACAGTCACCCTGCCTGGTGACCCAAGAGGTTTGCTCCACTTGCATGGAAGAAATTGTTAGAGTACTCACCATAGGGTGTAACTTGCAGGACAGTAATTCTGTCACAGCATGGCTTCAAAATCTGGAGTGATGGGAGTTGGAATGCCCCTGGCTTATAGGAAGGTCCAGCTGACCAGCCCATGGGCTAGTCCTGTAGCCCCAGCATGCATAGCAGAGACTAGCTCTGTGTAGGGCCTTTCTGGGACACAACAGAGAAATCCTGCCTTGTGCTGTGGCATAAAATGACAGTATGAGAGGACATGGCCTCAGGTTGCACCAGAGGAGGTTTAGATTAGATATTAGGATAACTTTCTTCACAGAAAGAAGCACTAAGACAGGCTGTCCAATGAAGTGTTTGAGTCAACATACCCAAAAGTTTAGAAAAATGTGTGGATATGGCTCTTGAGGACGTGGTTTAGTGGTGAACATGGTAGTGGTGCTAGGTATGAAGCTGGATCTTGCTGTCCCAAACTTAATGATTCTGTTTGTATGATTCTAAAGGACCTGTCCCATTCACCAGGTCATTTTCCCACATCAGTTCCTGTTATTACTTTCCCTCTTCTACTTCCATGACTCCTCTTTTTCAGAAGCATTAAATTCCTCCTTGTTTAGCAACTTATGCAGAGCCCTAATGATTTCCTATTAAGGGCTGTCTCTTCTTAAGCCTCATATTTCAGTGCCAGTGGTCAAACTCCAGAAGCAAAGCACATCTCGTTGTACTTATGTGCACACCCTTGAGAACACCCTTCTCTCTGAAGCTGAGATTGCTCGGTGGATTTCCTTGCTTTCATCTTCCGTCTCGCTTTCGTTATGTGTGTGAAATAGTTTAAAACTGAGCCCCAATGTGCTTATAAAATGCCAGGTCATTGACAATAGTGGTACTCATTTGCTGTGGTTAATTTAGTACTAATAAGCTGAAACTGTTCTGCAGGGATTCTTCTACATGGAACATAAACTCTTTTTCCCTCACTTAAGAACACTTTCTTATGAAATTACTGCAGCCTAATAGTTTTCCTCCTCATTTTAGTAACCAGTCTCAGTCTATATTAGTGCTATTTTCCCCAGCAGCTTTCCCTATAATCTCTATTTCAAGGCACCGAATCAATGATTACATAGTATGCAGTCCATTGAACTGGCCATCCTGGGAACCCAGCATGTAATACAGCCCCTAATATCCTAGTGCCACAATGAAAGCAGAATTCACTGCAATAGGCTAAGTTCAGTGCTCAGACTCTTTTGAGTTTTAGATTTCTTTCTTTATATCCAGAGATCTTGTAGCAGATGGGACATCTTCTCTGGTGCCTCTCAGAAATGCTGAGTCTGCACATGGGTTTCCTGGCCCTCTGCAAATGGCAGTAACAGCAGTGAAAAGGAGGTTTCACACCCTCCTAAAGCCATTATTCACTCAGCTCTGAAGTCTGCAATTGCATATGTTAATCACCCTGGTCACTGCATCTCTTTTCCTTTTAAACTCTTCCTGTCCCTATACCCAGCTGATTTCCCAAATTCATTCTCCTTTTGTTCTTCTCTCCTTTTGCTTTCCCTGTGGTTCTGATGCTTTATATGTAGTAATCATTCCTCCATCCACACAACTCTGAATGTTTTTCAAAAATGCCCTTTATGCTTAATTCCTACTCTGATTTGCTGAAATCTTTTCTAAAATAATTTAAACAGGACCGTAAACAAACCCCAACATGAATAAATGAATGCAATTCATACCTTGCCTTCTTCTGGTATCCTGTTTGTACAAGGCATTTCTTGCTCTCTGTACCATGTATTTCCTACAACTTCATATATACTGTTAATATATGTGTTTTCACCAACTGCTGATCAGATTTCCCTGATCATATATTGTGTATATGTGAAGCCACAGCTCAGTGGGGCTAGAACCTCTGGTTTAGTGGAATTATTGTTAATAATCTAGTGTAAAGCTTTCCAGCAATGTAGTTACCTTGTCTGATCTCTCTTTTACAGCCTAAGTGTGGTCTCTTGTCTACTTATACTCCAGGAGGAGAACTATATAATTCCCTGATAAAATGACTCTTGTAATTTTATTCCCAATAAATTGACTGTGTGACATCATTAACTTCCCGCACATTCTGTATGGCCATAAATAACTACCACTTCCACATGGAAAATGGAGAAAGCTATCTTTCTGGCAGGCTATGCATTGCTATGAAGACTTATTAAAAAGAGTTATTAATTTTATATTAATTAAACTAGTATTTTAACAATAACATCCTTGTCCTTATGTTTTCCTCAGCAGTAATCAGATTCCTTCATTGTGATAAAGTGCCCGACCTTCAGCCTCATGGCTTACTCACTTGGGAATTGAATTATTGCTTCATAAAACAGAGGGTTGATTATATAATCACTTAATTAAATGTTGTACTCAGTCATTGCCAAGCTATTCCTGAAATGCATTTGGCATCTGTACTCACTAGTCCAATTTAAACATTGGAAGAGTTATTTTTTTCAGATGTGCTTCTTTAAAGGTTATTATTTCCAGGGTTCCTTTGTCTGTGTGGTCTGGTTGTTTTCCATGTGTCAGGCTCACTCTTAATCACAAAGGAGATGAAATGCTCTTTGTGTTCCTATCTGACTTGCAGATTGCAGTCAGATTCTTGCTGTTATCGTTTTGGAAACATATTTCTTGCTTCTGTTTGCAAAAGCGCTCAGAGGTAAAGAACCTGCAGTCACTTATTTGGAAACTCAGTTCTGAGCTAATATTCAGGATCTCCCCAGCGACCACCAAAATTATGGTAATGAGCTGTGCATGAGACCTTGGAAACAGCCACAACCTGAGGTGAATCCCCTGCAGACAAGAGCAGATCAGTGCCGGGGGGCTGAGCATGAGACAAACCCTCGCCTCTGCTGCACTCAGCCAACGCCCTGGCTCGGTGACTTCCCAGTTCCTAAGGGAGAGATACCAGTGCCAGTGTGCTTTTATAGGGCACGGTGCAGCTGCACATCCCAGGACCATAGGGGACATCATGTATCCCCTTGCCAGCTCCTGCAGTCTGGCCCAGAGCTTCACCCTGACAAGGCTGCGTTTCACCCTTCAGGGACTCAGTGACAGGGGAGGATAAGTAAAACACTGGCCATGAGACTACACTTCTAAATGACATAAACATGCACAGACTAAGAACTGAAAGGCAGATTTGTGGGAACAAAAAGTGAACATATTTGTGTATTAAACTTCTCAGTTTCCTTGCTTTACCTTGATATTTCTTCAAGCCTTAGATCATAGGTGCAGTGCAGAATTCACCAGCAAACTGTCTCTGCTTCAATATTTGCATCTTTGTGTCTGTTCCTGCCTCCACCACAACCAAGAGTTGCCCCTTAGATTAAACATAGTTTCATCACATGTTATTGTGACCACATGCCCTGGACATATGACACAGATGCATAATTCCTCCAGAGCAGGAAAAGGGATGAGCCACTGGCAACCCTACTTCTTGCAAGGAACTCCCACCGTCTTACCAGAATCAGTTCAATTGTTCATTTTCCCTAAGGTCTATCAATAAACACAGCTGTCAGTTATTTCTCTCCTACCAGGAGAAAGAAGATGCTCACCTTGTCAAAGTTCGTAAGATTTCTGCTCTGTTCTTTTCCAGCTTGGGTTTTGCCCTCTGTTGGCTATAGGTTAAGAAGCACAAATAAGGCAATTTTATCCTCTTTTCTTCATCGCTGTTCCACTTCTCTGTATATAACTCCAGGGTCTGGCTCAGTCTCCTGCCAATTTTAATAGTACTGTTTCTGTTAACATCCAGGGGAGCAAAGAAATAGGGCAGAAAACACAGGCTGACTTCATGGGTTTTTTACTGGTATAAAAAAGTGAATGCAAGAGTTTTTCTCTCTCTGTTTCAATTTCTCTCAGAAACAGGGATGTCTAGGACAGGAAGGCAGTAATATTCATTCTGAAATAAAATCAGAATTTCCTTGTCCATGTTCACTTTACTCAACAATAGGCAGGTATGGCCAGTGAAATAGCATGATCTCATTGCTGATTTGGACTCAGGATCCCTCTCTCTATTTCCTAATTTAAAGAATTTTTCTAGATTGCAAGACTCTGTGACCGAGAAGAAAAACTCCCTTTTCATTAAGCTGAATTGGCCATGTTTTGGCTAAGCACTGCATATTCTAAAATATATTTTCCCCTTGATCTTGTTTAATTATTTCTACAGGATTAACTACTTTCTATTGTGTGTCACTTTCCTCTGCAGGAAGCTCTGCGCTGGGTAGTGTGTCTTCTCTTATTATGCATTTGCTTGGAATATAAATTGCTTTTCAATCAGATCTTTGCATTTCTAACAACATCTTCTGTATTGCAGCAGGTGCTTTCCCTAGTGGTTACTTATATGGACTCTAATGGCATGTCATCTGTCTATGCAGGCACTTTGCTGCCAAATATGTAATAGAGGAATTTTCTAGTAGCAGAAGCTTCTGGTAATTTTGGTTCTTTAAAGGCTGAGAGTTTTTAATTTATTTTTGCATAGCTCATTTCACTGGGCTTAAATAAACTAAATTGGGAAGGTTTAAAGAGTCCTTCTGGAAGGCTGATCTCATCTCAAATCAAGCTGCTTCCCTTTCTTCAACTTGATTTCGTAAGAGCGGTAAGAACTGGTTGGCTGGGGTTTTTTCCTATCCTGTTTTTAAAGCACCAATAGACTGAAATATTAAAACAAAATAAAATAACTACTTTTTCACAAAAAGTTGTTTTTTACACAACAAATAGTTAAGCCATGAAACTCTTAACTCTGGGCTGTTGTGGAGGTCAGGACTAAAGACAGATTCAAAACAGAGCTAAATGGGTGTCCGAAGAATAGATCTGAAGGTGGCCTTTAAATACAGGTGATGTAGATGCAGCCTTTGATCGGATAAGTTCCCAGTGCCCTGCTGGCTGACAACCAGGGGTCAGGGAAGGGTGGGCTGGGATTGCTGGCTTTGAGACTTGGGTTCTGTGAGCCTCTGCAGCCTATGTTCTGGGACAGGGTCCTGGGCTGGATGCTGGCTGAGTATAACCCAAGATCTTTGAGGATGCTGATTCAATATAACCCAGGGATAGGGACCAGTCTAAGAACACTTATGACTAGAAAAAATGCTTAGGGAAGAATACAGTGGTACACAGAGTAGGTGCTTCCTAGACTCCATGTTTCTGTTCTGCCAAAAAAAGCTGCTCACTTGGTGGAGCAAGTGTGGCTGTGGAATGAAGGCAGGGATGTGCTCTCCTCCATCCAAACCAGGTGCAGTACTGAGGGCATTGCTGTCTGAGAGGAATGAATGGTGTGTCTGCTATTGGACTGCTTCTTTCTCTCATTGACTTGAGTGTCATTGATTTCAGGACATCAACTTACTGGTCCTTCAGTTAATCAAAGCAGTGAGATGATCATTGCAGCAACGCTGAGGTCATGGACTCTGTGACAGTTTATTTGTGTGACTGCAGGCAGTGAGACAGTTGCTTACGGTCTGCAGTGAAAAATCCATTTCCTCACCAGCAAACAAAGGTCTACAAGTCCTCAAAACTCCATAGTGGTCTTATTGAGAATACTGTTGCTTTTTGTACAATTTCTATAAATGAAGAGATTACTTTTATTTTATTTTCTGTTTGGATTGCTTTCTTCTCATCTTGCGGAGTGCCAAGACCACAACAACAAAAGAAGAAAGCAGAAATGTGAGAAAAGCTGGGGGAGGAACAGAAATAACAAAATAACAGAACCATCAGGGCCTGTATGCTTCTACAACATCTCCTATATAAGAAAAGGATTGAAAGAGTTTAGTTGTGACATGATATCAGCAAGGACTATTGCCCTCTTTCACCACTGCTCTGATGCCAAATCTCCTGCTAAGCCCAGCAAAACACTTATAAAATAGATTTGGGCACTACATGGGATTTTAGCTACTGCTGGTAGGTTTACAAAAAGGAAAAGCAAACACCAGTTCTCTGTAGTACTAGCTAAGCTCTTTTAAAGCCACATGTGATAGAGGAATAAACATTTTCAGTGTCCAGTGGAACCTAAAACTAGAACTGCTGTGAAAAAAGAGTTTAAACAGTCCATTCAGGGCACCACCATCTCTCTCCCTGTATCCCATCTCTCTCCCAGACCTCACCAGAGGTCTGAGGCTGCTCATACACATTTCATCCTTCTTCTGACAAGCAGGCAGTGGCTGCTTGTGACCTTTTGTACATCAGACCCCTGTGAAGAAGTGCCCATGTTGACTGAAGGGCAGGAGGGACTGAGAAAAGCTGCTTAACCCAGAACTGTGCAAGGGCTGATAGCAGGACTGTGGGGAGACGGCAGAGGGGATGCCATTGCTCCTTGGACCTGCCTTGCTTGGTTCTCTGTCATAGCCTTAGGCAGTGCAGCACTGGCAAAGAGGCCTGGGAAAACAGTTCCAGCAGGAGCCTTTGGAACTCTCAAACAGCTCTGAAAAGTTCGTGGCCACTCAGTTTTCCCTGACTGGAAAATGTGAAAAAAATAAAGACTTTGGGGGCATAATATGAGCCCCAACTACACTAATGTGGGAGAGACTGGGAAAAGCCACACTGTGGACAAGGTTTGGGTTTGATTATACTCTTCTGCTGCCAGGCTGATTTCTGCTTGGTTGAATTTCCTTCTGCTTGAAATTTATGCATACATACTGGATTTTTACATGAAACCAGGATGTTAGGAGCTCAGGCTGAGGTTCTTAACAATAAAAAGAAGTGTTAGCTATAAAGGCACTGACTTCATTAATTCTATCGCCAAACTCTTTGAATTTTCTGCTTGGATCTGCCTTGTACTTCAGGAATAAATCCACTTGGTCTTAATGGAAATAAACAATAATATATGTCTCAGAAATATAATTTTAAAATAAATCCTTTCTTCCACTTCACTGTTATCTCTTGAGACAGCGACTTCTAAAGATTTTAGTAGCTGTAACGAAACATGATGGGACCTTTTTAAAACAAAGATTTTCAAAACCCTTTTTTGAAATCAGTTCAGAGACAGAAGTTCATGCTGGACGGACCACAAGGACCAGATGGATGTTCTCACTTACCCACATTACACTTTTATCATATAATTAATTTTATTTCCAATATGTGACCTTACCTGTTAGAAACAAACAAACAAAAATAAGTGAAACAGAACAAAAAAACTGTATACAATCCAGTGAAATAAAGGAAGAAAGGCAATTCTAAAAAAACCCAGATGGTGGAGCTACTTCATTGCCAGTGACATTATAGTGCTGCACAGATTTTGCTTCACAAGCTCTGCAGAAAAGAATCAGCCACAGCATAGAAAAAGTCCCCGAATGCCTCTGCCATCACATCCTAGATCTTGTGTTTCCTCCCTACAAAGTATAAGTCAGTGTGCACAACTTTCTGCAAACCTTTCCCAGGCAAAAGTCCTGATTCTTCAATGTGTGTCCTCTCTTCCTTCCAGAAAAAAAATACTATTTACCTCTTCTTTGGCCAGCAACTTTTTAAGGAATTACATGCAGGACACAGTGGCAAACAATTTCTTATACATTTTGTAATGACAACATTTATACTGCACCATTATACTACTCCCCAGCAGCACTTTTAAAAATTTTGGTGCAAGGAGGATGATATAATTTGGTTCATTTTTTTTTTTTAAAACAAAATTGTTAAGACCTCTGGAAGTATATAATGTATTATGCTTTAAAATGCACCATATCAGGATGATTTTGGGAAATCTTTCCTCAAAATAATTTTATTTCTGACTAATTCTAGGAAACAAAGTAAGAAAACAGCAAGCTGGCTACTCTCACTGTGAGTCCCCTCAGTTTTAGTCTTAAAAAGCTCAGGTACTGGTTTGTGCTTGGAGACATGCAGCAGATACACCATCATGCTGAGTTAGTGCAGGCATTGCTAGTGAACCAAAAAGAGATTAAATCTTTAAGAAACATAAGTCAAGGTTCAAATGTCCTGCTTAGATGGGTGCAGGTTTTTAGTAGGTGCTGTGTTTTAAACACTTACGAAGCAAATTGAGGAGCAACAGCGACTTTTATTAGAGCTGAGCAGTGAGGAGCTGGGTGTGAGTGAGCAAACACCTGGAAGCGCACAGCTCTCCTGAGGTGTCAGGAGACCTGAAACACTGGTGTCCTGCCACCAAGGGCCATACCAGCCACCCACTGGGGCTGGCAGCCACTTTCCTCAGGTGCCTGAGAAAATGGGGCCATTTTCCTTTCCTCGGTGACCTGTCAGAAAGGTCCTCTCCTGCTCATCAGGAGCAGAGGATGGCGAGCCATCCATCCAGCCACTGTTCTTCTGCCATGTCCCTAGAGGCACATCCTCTGCAGTTGGATAGGGTGGGGGCAAACATTGTATCATGGGGTTTTCCAGAGGACCAGCTGAGGTATTGCATCATTGTGGCTGCTCCCTGGGGTCAGCAGGAAAGCCTGTGGGACCTGCCGACATTGTCTGTAGCTGTTATTAGAATTTATATAGTCATTTGGGGAACGGGCCCATCTGGCTCTGGGGATTGGATATGGGATGTGAGCTTTCCATCTCCAGGTCACCTCACAGCTGTTGGATGGGCCTGTGGTGTGTGTGACATGAGTGATGGTCTGAGGAGGAGACAGGGGTCTGCATTACATGCACACATACCCATAAACGCCGTGCAATTAGCGCGATTTGGCTCTCCCCTTGGAAACCGCCGCTGAGCAGCCGGGGACCGAGCAGCCACACAGGCAAACCCAAACTGGTGTACATCTCTCGTAATAAAACTTGGGTATTTGGCTTGAAAAATCCATTTTGGAGCTCTCAGACTGAAAAGGTTAAGCCTGCCCTGGAGCTAATTTCATGTCTTCCTTTGGTATCAACATTTGGAGAATTAAATAATTGGGCGAAGGAGGACCGAGTAATTTCCAGTGAGTTTATAGGACAGATGATCTGAAAGACGTCTGCCTGCCCCTCAGGCTTCCTGCCATGTGTATAAAAATGAACAGATATTAGTGCCAATTAAAAAAACCCACAACCTCCCCCCCTCTCAAAAAAACCAAAAACCTCAAAGAAACTAACAAAAAATAATCCAAGGAAGCTATCATTGTCTTATGGTGGATATCTGGGGACACAGAGGATGAACTGTATATTAACTTTAAAAATGCCATGCCTTAAAGTGGCTGCTCGATGCTTATTTTGTAGGCTTTATTTTTCCACAGTCTGATGAAGCAGTCAAAGCCATCAGGTTGTTTTCTTTCCACCATAAACTCCACTGTGTCCGGGCTCCATTAACTCCTCTCTGTCGAAGTTCCCGGGGCTTCCCTGGTCCCTTCAGGTGCCCTTCATTTCAAAGGTACCATGGCCAATTTGTAAATATTTTGCCATCACCGAGGGCCAGGAGAAACCAGGTCTTACAATCTTCTCCTGGATGCAACTCTGTCTGCCCTACTCTTTCTACACGGCATCAAGTGCAATTTCTTGGGTGTTACTTTGTTGACCAAATGTACCTGGTGCTCAGCTGGAGCTGGAGCAAATACCCACAGCTTTTCCCATGGCTCCCCCCTGGCTCCAGCAAGGCTTGACCCTGACTCCCCTTGGAGAGAGCAAAATGGGTCTCACACATGGAGCTGCAGTGGGGTGGCTGTAGTGGTGCCTGGGCTCAAACCCTCCCAGCTCTGCGTGGATGTAGTGTGTCCCTGTACAAGAAGGACTGCGTGGAACACAGGCAGAAGCAGCATCATTCATGGTTAAATTACCCACTGGGGACCCTCGAGTACTGTGTTTTATCTTCTGCTCCTCTCTCTGGTGCCTAAGAGCATGCCTTGGTCAGGTCACTTCATTTCATGTCACCTTTAATCCCTCTGCTGTTTCCTACCAACATCGTGTAGCAGCACGTAACCTATTGCCGGGTGTAGTGTGATCCTAAAGTGTCTGACACAACTGCTACCAACATCAGGGAAGTTTCTGACTACTACCTTTACGTATACATACTTTTTCATCTTTATTATTATTGCATTTGATATAATTTCGGTTTCCATTATGTTGCCTTTCAAAGAAAATTGAAATACATTTGAAATTAATACCATTACTACCAGCAGCTAACAATTGTACATAATCTTGCATACGGATGCAGTTACAAAATTTCTTTAGTTCATGTAAGGTGAAGGTTAATCTTAGAATGAAGTAAGAGTATCAGAGCCATAAAAATAGTATGGAAAAATGTTACCAGATGAGAAATTGTTCAAAATAAATTAAACCCATGATTTCAATCATGTCTTTCCAGAGCACTTTGATACTAGACTGTATTTTTCTTGCCTGTATTCCTGCCAGAGATTTTCATAGCAATCATGTTCATTTCCAAGGAAATCATTCCTTCTTAGGTTAACAATAAGGACTCTTTCTCAAGGTATATGAAGGTACTTTGCAAAATATGTCTGATCCTCTGAAAAAACCCCAACCCTTCAGTTTTACTTTTCTTTTGTGTTGGTGTAACTACTGATAATCCACTATATAACAATGTTAGTGCAAACACAGTATGCTACATTATTTTGACGCTTCTGGATGTGTTTCTTCATTCCCTTCTGAGCTTTATTATTCCACTGTCAAAATAGCTACTGGTAAGAAATTTTATGACTTGTGTGGCAAAGGATGTGGTGCCAGAGAGATGAACAAAGAATGGGTCAGCTACAAGATCATCCATCTTTCCCCCTCTGGACTGCACTCCCCCTTCCTCTTCTCCTCAGACAACTTCAAGGCTCTGCTGCAGAGCAGAGCATTGCTGTGAGACTCAGGGTCGCATTAATGCTGTGCTGGATACCTTCCCATTCCTTCATCCTTGTGAGGATATTCCTGATGCAACTGTCATTTGCTGGCTCTGATTTAGCACAGTTGGTGAATAGGAGATTGTGAAAAATAAAGCTAGTTTTATACTTCGCCTTTGTTTTTTCAAGAATGCTCCCACTGATTAAAAAAGGGTGGTAGGTGCTTTTTGAAACCAGGGTCCAGGCTCATCTGCCTGCATGCCCTTGTTTCTGAGCTGAAGAAAAGGTTGTGTTTTAGCACCTCCATAGAAAATATCATCATTGTATGTTTTTCTACAGCATTAAGCATGTTTGTTAAACAGTACTCACTGAAAAACCTTGTTTCAGAAAACAGTTTTATTCTCATACAGAGCCCAAGCACTTTGCTTGGGCAAGGCAGATTTTTACCTTCCAAAGGCTTCTTTTGCCTCCCCTGAACATCAACAATGTCCTTAAAGAGATTGTGCCTTTCCTTAAATCCCCTCCTGGAGCATAGTGGGGCAGCCAGCTCTCCCAGCTGTTTTAGCCTCTCACAGAGGGTAGGACAAGTTTTGCAAGGTCAGACAAAGAAAAACAGAAGCTGATGGTGTAATTGAGAGGTAAGACACGGGATCATGTCATGAGATGTATGGTGGGATACTCAGCAAGATGATTTTTAATGTGTTTGTCTTTTTATGTGGAAAGAAATTTAAATACAGAGACATAGAAAAGCCTCGTCAAGCATTGGCCAAAGGCATTCATGCAAAATTTCAGCTTGTAAGAAATGCTTCTAACTAGTCAGCATAAAGTACCTCTGTCCTGTAATAGTTTCCTTCATCCCCACACTTAATGGACATCAACAAGCAGCCCGTGTGGGGAAACCAATCAAATACATCCATGCAATAACTATAGTCCCATTAACCATTACCTGTGAACGCACACACATGTCACCAGCTGAGACCTGCCCTTCAACGCTCGCTTAGCCTTGCCAGCAGGGCAGTGCTTGACACCCTACGCAGGACAGTTCAGCAAAGCAGAAAGGATTTGCTTCTCCTCCGCTTTCCAAACACAGACAGGTTTTGACCATGGAATTAACTAGTTCATTTTCTCTATTTTCTCCTCACTGTGCTGTGCTAAAATGCAATTAGACAAAGACACAGCACATAGAGTCTGTTCCCTGCCAGAGGGCACTTCTGAGGAGACAGGCAGCGTATATTGAAGTTGCTCCAGGAGTTCAGACTCAAATGGTGATTTAAAGGGAAGCGTGTTGCATTAAGAAATGTTACGTGCTGCGTTGAATCCATCATTTTGCATTTGCTCTCTTATTCCCTCTGTGGCTTGTGCTTCGGCAGTTATTGCATGCATTATTTTATCAAATTAAATTTGATCAGGGGCAGGAAAGTGAGGATGGGGATATAACAAGATTACAAGTCCTTGTTCTCCCCTTTTACTCTCCCACAGCTTTTTTGGCTGTGATGCCATCATTCCCCATTCAGGCAACACCCATCTTGCTGCTTTTTGCCTGAGGCCCTGGTGCTGCAGCAGCTCAAGGGAGGGTGGGTGGGAGCAGTACAGGCAGTGGCTGCAGGATAGGTGGTGGGGATCTGGTCACTCCCATCCTCAGGCACTGGGGGTAACCTTCCTGGTGACAGATGATGGAAAACAAAGATCTGTCAGAAGGATGTGGCTTATTCTAAATAGTGTTATGAAGTTCCTGTGGTTTGCAGTAACAGCAACTTCAATAGGTTACTGAGTCCTGAGTAAAATGTCAGGAAGATTGAAAATTAAGTTTTATTTCAAAAGATGCAGAGAATTTGCTGAGCACGTGAAACTCACATTTATTTTATTTCTGGAGAGTGCCAAAGAAGCCCTCATAGGCTCAAGTTTTAAATTGGCCACAGTAACAATATTTGGGGAGTCAAAAATCAGGGTAGACAAATGGCAAACATTAAAAAAAAATCACCTATTGGAATTAACCATTCGATTCTTCACGTGTGTTATTGATTCTGTATACAGAAAGGATGGAAAATCCAATGTACAGCCAGATCTCAAGGACATCAGACACAGGCCCGCAGAGGAGTAGAGATCAGCTCCGTACAAACCAGATCTTGCACTGATGTGGAAGAGAGGATAGAGAATGGTGTTTGCTATACTGAAATGTCATTTATCACTGTAAATTATATTCACTTTGGCTTGCACTGTCTTGAAGAAGTATGTTAGCAGAAATATAGAACTTCTCAGTTAAACAAAGTTGAAGTGGGAGTTAAAGGATTTACATGAGGATTTTCTTCATAGGCAGGTGAGGAAGAGCAAGACAGACTTGTATAGAGACAACTGGGTCAAGGACCACTTTGTTTTCCTCTTTGTATTGCAGGTTCCTAGTTTAGTATTCATATGCATTAATGCAAATACAAATAATTTGTGTATCCCTATAGCATAGAAACAGTCACATATTAAATTAATTTTGAACATGAAAATTTTAAAGTGAGAATACAATTTGCACTTATACCAAAGAAAATCTGAACTAACACTTCAGAAGTGTGAAAGGAAGTCCAAACTTGATATATTTAATTTACTGAGCATTCTAATGTCCTATGACCTTATGCAAAAAGCTTAAGATTTTTATTATTAAATATTTACGCAAACAATAAAAAGGTATACGGAGTTACTCTATCCAGGCTATAAGTTGATGATAAAGAAAAAAATACTAATTTTCAGTGTGCAAATCAATTGATGGCTTCCTGCATTCAGGTAGAAATGTATTATTGCCCATAGTTCAGTGAAAAACTGACAAGAATTGCAAAGAATTTAAAAAGAATGAAACTCAATGCTCTAATGCAGTTTATCTTATCTTAAGCCATCTGCTTATAAAACCTACAGAATGTAACAGGGAATAATCTCTATAACTTTACTGGATCTACAACTGCATGGTCAGATTGTAATTTGCAATTAAATTTCATTCACTTGCTCAAAGGCCTTTTGATTAAGTTTAGATTTTATTAAATTAGGTTAGATTTTATTACATTCCACAGGACTTAGTTGTAAGAGAAAATGGAATTGGATAGCATACAGTCTAGTACTCCAGTCCAGTACTCCTGTATATATTGGAATCACCTCTTCATTGTGGTGGTATCTTCAGTCTCCCAACTCCTGAACATATTTAGCACTTCATTTTCTTCCATTCCAAGCTCTATTTCTAGTAAGTTCAACAGTATCTGTGCATATGGGTCAGATAGACTGAATTTCTCTTCTTTAACACCCAATCCAACATCTATTAGAGAAAGCAGAGGGATGCCCACTGATTTTATGGGGAGCTAAATCAGTTAAAAAGTCAGAATAAAAGTGGTGGAAGTGGGAAAGAGTTTTGCAACCTCAGAGTATCAAAGCTCTTGGAGCTGCAGGAACTGTGTGAGATCTTTTCTGAATAGGCATTTTAGACCCAGATCCTCAGTAATGTTTAAGCCCACAAAACCTTTTGAGTATCTGGGATGTTTCTGAAAGTGAATAAGTAGTCCACAGGATAAAGTGGTACTTACTATCACAGATACAGTTCTCTCCCTGCTTATGGGTTATCCTATAGTCTTCAGCAAGGTGCCAGATCCTTCCCAAATGAAGATTTAATGTATATCTAGAAAATGTAAATCCTGGCTGTTCTTTGCTGTCTTCAGGATGGCCCTGCCCAAGTTGACTTCTTGAGGAAACTATAAGTACACCATGACACAGTCTCTTTGGTCATCTGCACAGTGACATGATGCCAACATTTTCACATCTTCCTAAAGTTAACTGGAGGCTGTTTCTTTTGTATTTTAATATTTCTTGAAAAAACACATGCCTGGAAAATCAGCGTGGATACAGTTTTTCTTCTGTCCTAACACTGGGACAGTCTAATGGTTACAAATAATTACATCAGAACAGCAGAATAAGAACTGTGTGAAACAAAAATCAAAGCAGATGGAAAATATGACTCAGCTCCTCTCTGCTCCACTCCCACCACATCTCTGAATTACGGTTTTCCCCTAGAAGTGCATTTGATCTGAAGTGCAATTGCAAAGACAGGACAAAAGTTTTGATTAATATTCCTTCCCCTTGGAGCAGAGGTCTCTAAGCAGACTTTCCATGAGTGATGTCATGGGCAGAATCAATAGTGGATCAGAACATGGCAGATTTTTTTTACAGATGAGGCTGCACATGGCTTCCTCATGATTCTCCCCTATCTGTATTCTGCTCTCAGTCTCTTCAGTAGAGATCTGCAGATCTGATTTGGGAACCACAGCAATATCTAAGATTTACTTCTCTATATCAGAACAGGTTAAAGTCCATGTACACTCTGTTAGCAATATCTCTCTTTGCACTGCACAAAAAGATGTTCTGACCCCAATGTTCATGCTTCACCAGCTTCTGTCTCCAAAGACTGTGGTATCAGTGAGGGCAAAAGCAGGGTTTATATTTTGTTACAGGATTTGAGTTTGGCCACAGCCTTGGCATTTCTTCAGAGCTGCACAAGGACTGGACCCATCTCGACCTCTGGCAGCAAAGCATTACTGCCCTGCTAGCAACAGGAGAGCCTCACTGTCCTGAAACTGGAAAGAGGCTCCTGTTTCAGCTGCTGTTGCTTCCGGTACCAGAGAAATATCAGTATACGAAACTGACTTCTACCTTCGTGGTGTCATTCATCACAACACCCCTACACTCTCATCTTTGTTATGCAAGCTTAGGACTGTTCAGAAAACAATCAGGGGATCAGATCTGATGCTCCTGTCCCTCAGTGCAAAGCAAAATGCACGATCCCATGAAAACTGAGTGCGAAGTCTGTTTTTCCCCAGTTCACTTTCCTAAAGCCAGCAATTTTTCCTTGATCACAGTCTCCACCCAGGACAGAAGGGCTGTTTCCATCACATAAGAGATCCATACCTTGTTTTGCATTCTGCTCTGTGCCCATCCTGTTTATCTCTTCTGAACTGCGTATTGTTTCCACTTTAACAGTTCCTGCCAGCTGTTTTCTTTTGGTACCTTTTATTGCAGATAGAATTTCAAGGGCTTCCAGGGGGAAGCTGCTGAAAGCACTGCAGCTCTCAGACTCACTTCAAAGCAACTTTCATCATTTTTCACGCGCTCTTTTTAGGACTCTTCTTCTGTTCTTTCCCCAAAACAGATTCTCTCAAAGATCACACTGGGAGATAGCACTATTTATGGCACTTCATCAGGAGACATCGTGTTTTTTGTCCGATTTGGACACATCCACTGTCCTGTGAAGGTTAAAACCAGTGAGGTCTCCTCCCCATCTCACTTGTAGTTTGTTGCTGGTAGGATTTTTTCCAGAGGAAGGGGTGGGAGGGAAGGTTATTGTTGGAATTTAGCTGCCAGAATCCTGAGGGTCAACTTTAATTTAGTTGAACCTCCCATCATTAAAGAGATTGTAGCTTCTGCACTGGACCAGGCAGACTCATCTGTGGGAGGCCCTGGCTTCACACCAACACTAATTGTGGCTGAATTGTTCTTACAAGCTGTGAGGTTTTGTTGCTGAACTCAGAGAAGAGATAGCCCATCAGTTTCACAACTATCTCAGGGTGGAGAACAGGAGGGGAAAGAAAATTCCTGCCTAACCCATGCCCTTGATGAGCAGCCTGCCATCCTCCCCAGGCACAGGGCAGGGCTGCTACCCTGAGGAACTGAAGGCTGTGTCCTGAAATGTGGTGGGGAAAGAGGGGGCATTAAGTTCTTGAAAGTAGAGGGTTGAATGCCTATGTTGGATGGGAATGCCCAAATCCAGAAATGACATAAAGGGCTATGACCTTGTGAATTAGTGCAGATACATTCCTCCAACTCAGATGCTTTCAGGGAGACCAAATACAAGTGAGGAAGTGGTTGGAGGAGCAGCTTGTGGCACCACACACTGTTGTATGAATCTTCTTGAGTTTGAACCACTCAAAAAATAAAGAACAACAAGGCACTATCTAGAGATTTGTCTATTTAAATTCTGGTTCTTCCACCTGACTAGTTTTCAAAACTCACCTGGACAAGGCCCAGGTGCTGTCAAACTTGTGCTGTCAATCTGACCCTGCTTTGAAGAGGAGATTGAACGAGGTGATCTTCAGCAGCCCCTTTCACTCCAAACTTATCTGAGATCCCATGAAGAAATCCATTTCCTATAAACCGTATTGAAACCAATAAAATTCTTGATGAAGAACAGGGAATGTTAAAAAGGATGAAGTCTGATTTCCCATTATATCTGTAGACAGGAATGTACAACAAATCTACCTTCCTCCTACTCTCCGAAGCACCTGTAACACCACTGAGAAGAGAGGGAGTCTAAGTCCACCTTGCAGTGCTTGTGAGGGCTCACACTCCATAACCACCGGCACAGTCCAGAGCGCAGCAATAGCAGTGAGCGGTCAAAACGCTTAAACCTCCTCTCCCATTGTGCAGCCAGAATTTAACAAGACATCAGTAGCTGATAGCACAATCCCACATCCCTCTCTTTAACAAGCATGGCTCAAAGTATCACTGGAACACACCCCTCTGCTGCCTGCAAAAACCAAGGATAGACTTCTGTATTTTTGGATGCAAAACTCTGCAAAAGACACAGCATCCAGTCAGGAGCTGGGGCCAGGACTGAGGCACAATGTCCTGGTGGTTGTTACTGCTCACTGGTGGGCAGGAGATGGTTTGTGGCTGCTACTTCTTCTCTGCTCTGACTTAGTGGTTGCAGAACTGGATAGCTGGACGGTAGCATCTGGAGGTGCAAATTGGTCTTGGATTTGCTTTGCCCCAAACCTCTGCACTTGAAGCCATGATTGCCCAATGGCCCATCTTTCAGTCCTTGTATCTTAATTCTTAAATAAATAAATAAGTGAAAAGCAACCTCTATTTGTCCCTCCTTATCCATTATTCAAACAAATTAGTTTAACAATTATGGAACATCTTGTATCTATAGCTACCAAATGTTCCTGAATGATATTGCCCACACACTCAAGTGGAAGACTGCCAAACATATCATAGATATTTTTTGTCTTAAGCACAGAAGGCTGAAGGGCATACTGAAGTTAGTTGCTGGATTTGTGCCTTTGGAGCACTTTCTTTGGGTCATTTGGAAAACAAAGGCAAATATTTTCCTGAATTATAGCTGCAAAGTGTTGGGTAGAAAATTTAACTGAACTTGAAACATTTGGGATGGTCTCCTGGCTGTCTGCTGGCATAAGAAGGTGGTGTGATGTGACAAATCAGATGAATTTTAGAGGAAGCGCAGCTTGCTTCGTGGGTATGGAGTTCCTGGGCTGTATTTGAAGACTTCTACTGAGTTGCTTGTGACCTCAGTTAGTCTCTCTCTGAAACAGATACTCCACTGAGAATGCTGTCTTCCAAACTGTTTGGTAAAGCACTGAAAAGTTTCCACCTCCGAAACTCAAACAGAAAAGAATTTTTATCAATAATAAAACCTTGAGAACTGCATTATTTTGAGATTTTTTGGGGGGATTATATGTAAAAAAAAAGATTCTCATATAAAAAAAAAAATGTGGGTCCACAGTAAACCCAAAATTTACCAGCCTGAAACAACCTTCTCCAGGAACTATGACCTTTCAGTGGAAAAATGCTTTTATTCCTGTATAATCCCTGCATACATAGGATGTAGATTACTGCAACTGTTTTCTTGCATAAATGAACAGCTGTGGGCAAAATATTGCACAAAAATTGATGAAACTCACAGAAGCTATAAGCACACATTACAGCTAATGGAGGCTTTTCCCAAGGAAAGGCAGCAGAAGTATCATACTGGCAAATCTATCACATCATTGGACTACAAAAGTTGTAAGAAATATTCTAGGATATACTAGTATATTAAAAGAGGAAGCCTGTGGCAGTTGTAGAGACTACAGGAGCTCATAGCCTAAGGCTTACTCTGATTGCAGGGAAAAATGATCTTGTCTTCAATTTCTCAAGATACAAACCAAATGCCTTGCAAATTGGTCACATTCCATTTAACTCATATTAATCTACATCATGTTGCCTGGGGGTCAAACCCATGTTTTTTGTTGTATTTTTCTTTTTTCCCTCTAGACTATATCTCTTTTTGGCTGTAAAATGTGCTGAAAGCTGTACAAGAGACATTCACAAATATGCTTCTCATTACCAGCATGCTCTGTACAGTGATGCCTACAGAATCATGTTAATGTGCTTTGCTTCAGGTTCATGTAAATCAAGCTGGTGGATCAGCCCATTTTAGCTGTGTTAGCACTGCAAGAGATTTTGGTCAAGGAAAGGAACTTTATTAGACATAATTTGGTTTTTTTGACTCCAAAGATACAGAGATCCCTTAAATGAAACAAGCTCATCAACTGCTGTGTATAGAGTCAGTTTATCAGGTATTTCCGAGACTCTTAAAGCAGACCATGAATGGTTCCCTAATTCAGCCTCCAAGGAACAGCCTTTAGGATTGGAAGGTAAGTGCTTTCCCTCTAACTAGCTTCCCTGTTAAGGAAGGGATGCTGAAAGCTGAATTAAATATTTCAGGCTATTAAGAAAAGCGTTAAGCCATTTTAAGATTAAACTGGGCATATTTTGTATGCTCAGAGAAAAAACCTTGCTCTCTTTCATGCCAGTGAAAATAGAGAATCTCTTAAACTTGTCTTTTGGCTTATAAATATCAGATACAAGGAGGTCAGCTATCTCCTTACTGAGGAAAATGTTGCTCTTTGCTATATCAGCTGGGATTTCTCTCCAGAGAAGCTTGGTCAGAGCAGCGTGACCAGAACATGCCTTTACAATGCAAATTTGAACATGGAGATACCCTCAGCTCACCAGTGCAGGCTTTTCCCAGAAACACACAGCTTAACTCTGTGTGGAATGGCACATCTCCGACTTGATGTCCAGATGTTTTCAGGTCCCCCATCTGTGACGTCCAGCCCCGAGAAGACCCAGACATGTTTCAAACCATACATTTTTAATGCCCTAGCTTAGACTGTCGCTGCCAGAGACCCTCCTCCTCATGCCAGAGTTCAGTCCTGGTGTCGTCCTTCCTTGGCTACCCTTTCCAAGCCTCTGCAACCTGGCAATACTAGGTCACTGTTCTCTATTGCAGAGAGAAGGATTTCCATGGAAGTGGAGTGCAGTTGGGGGTCACCCCCATGAGAACAGCTCAGCCGATGTGCAAACATCCCTTTTGGGGGCTCCAGGGGACAAAAGAATGGCTTCCCTGGGGGACTGTGAAACCCATTCACCTGGATAACCTGCCCTGCCCACAAAGTGGATAGTTCATGGACAGCCTCTGGCATGGCCTTTGAGAGGGGTATGCTGAGATGCTTCCAGGCTTTGTATGCCACAACAAACCCACGAGTAAGCCTCCCCTGACACAGAGCCTGGGCACACATATGGCTCTGCGTGGAGCCATGTAACCATGAGGCTGACTGAACAAAGTGCTGGGTGTGGACGTGAAGCATGGTGGTCTGCAAAGGACACAGTGCTCCTGGGATAGCCTGCTGGATATGAATGTACTTTCAAAACTTTCATAAGCATTATTGTGAATTTTTTACAGTATATCCCAAGACAAAAAAAATTGACTCAAGGAGCTCTCAAAAGGAATCTGAAATCACATATGGATTCACCACACTTTCACTCTCTCTTGCAAACACCAGCTAGACTAAGTCCCCAACCTGACTTAGTCCCCAGCTGTCTCCCTTCATGCTGGTCCAGTGGGGGGGAGGACCACGCTTGTCATCTGCACCCTCAAGTCCCCTGATGTGACAAGTCGTATTTGCCCTTAACCAAGGCAAAAGGTTCACCTTCTCCCGTGCTGCTTCTTCTTGATAAAAGAATCAGTGCATGAAACCATCGCCATGGATATGAACAGATGCAGGGAGGAGAATGGGAACAACACAAACATTATGTTCCTCCCAGAGCGGTGCTCCTGTCGCTGCCCGTGCCACATCTGTGTTTTTGAAGGGAAATGTCATAACATTGCTAATCAATAAGAAGAGTGACAGGACCATTTGTCATGAACGAGCCAGCACTGCAGCTGTTGCAGTCATCCTCTCCGTGGGCTTTGCGACAAGAAGCCAAGGGAAGGGCCTGATTATTTGCCGGCAGCAGCCCCCGCACGCCTGCGGGCAGCCCCTGTGCAAGGGCAGCTCCGGCCAGCTTGCGACGGTGCCGCGCCAGCCTTGCAGCAGTCGGGCTGAGCAAGTGGGCAAAAAGCCTGGCAGGAAGTATAGAGTTTGGAACAAAGGACACCAGACACCCTGCAAGGGAGAGACGGGCCTGCGTGTCGGAGGAGTCTGTTGACCTTTAATCTGGAGACCGCTGTTGCATATGCATCATGTTTGAACTGCAGATGTTCCTCGCTGCTCCGCTGGTTAGGGCGACAAGCGGCTGATCTTAGAGGAGGAGGCAGGGCTCAGGGAGAACTTAATGAAGACTTTAAGCTGTGGGTTGCAATTAAAATGGCCCGGCGGTGTAAGCGTGGGAGGGGGTCACTAAGCGCCTGCAGCTGCTCTGCCTGCAGTAATGTCCGTGCTGATAGGCACAGCTCTCCTCCACAATGAGAGCAGTCGTGCATGCCGGGGGGTGTTGGCGGAGGTGACAAAACTGAGCTGCCCTTTCCCACCCCATTAAAATAATTCTTAAATTAGGAAATTTATCTTGATCTTATGGTCTATCTGTGTGTGGCATTGCCATGTATAATGCTCCATCTCTTTGCCTTGGACAGATCAGCCCAGTAAATAGAAAAGGAATAAATAGCAATATACTGAAAAGCATATAGGGAAATATAGGGAAACAGCCCTTCTTTTTCAGATCATGATCTGCTTTTTCATAGGCAGAGTTTGACCCTCAAGATGGTCTCCGCAAGGAAAGAAAGCTGCCTCCTGCAAAACAGAGATCTGCTTCTCTGTTCCTGAAGATAGCCAGTTAAAACAAAATCCACATATCACTTATGGTGTCTGTACCCCTCTGAGAGAATGTCTATAGGCTTAAAAGGATACAGACTCGAGCTTGGATTGCACTTCTGAGCAATATCTACCAAGATGCAAATATAATATTGATCTCATATGAGATTTCTGAGTTCAACAGTAAATGCTGTTTAACTAACAGCAATGACTAGGATCTTCCCCCAGTGTCACCTTAGCAGCAGCTAATGCCACCTGAGGGTTGTCTCCTGACCCTCAGGTTCAGACTATGATGCTGGAGCTCAGTGAAGCGCAGCCGAACTATTTATTTTGTAACCAAAGTTTCTTCTAACGGAAAAGTGCCATTTTTTTCTCCTATTCACTGTTTTGAAAAAAAATTGTCAGTTCTGGCAGTATTTTCTTTCCAGAGCTTCTTGTCCCAAAACAAAGCATTCCCTTAAGGTTGAAGTGGCCCAAGTGAACATTTCTGGAATAGAATCTTTTCAGTTTTAATTTGGAAATGATTTTTTCCCACATGCAATTCATTGTTATTATTTTCACACAGAAACACATAGACAAGCTTTCAAAGGGAAAACTTGGACCAAAGTGCTTTGATTTCATAACAGTGGAAAGTTTTGATTGACCCAAAGTGACATTTTATCGGACCTCTATTGCACACAGAATTTTACTGGCATATATATTTTTGCTTTTTTTTTTGGAACCAGGAAAAATATTTCCATACATGAAAAGGTCTGGTTAACCTTGATCTTATGAGTCCTCCCAGGAGCTGGTTCTCCCTCCCTGCTGGTCCTTCCACTCAGGCTAAAAGCAGGCAAGGTTTGGGTACTGCCTGCTGTAACAGCCATGACTGGATTTCACCCCATTGCAAAACCACTTTTATTGCCCTCGCAGCCTCCTCCAAGGGCGAATTCATTACAGCTGGGAGGTCTGATCAGAATGCATGAAGTGCTACAGCAATGGCCAGGCTTGAGAGATAATTCGTCAAAGTATTTGTCGTTTCTCATCTTTTTAAACATGCTGCAAAATCTTCAGGCACCTGGACCAGCAGTCCAAGAAGTGGTCACATAGAGAGATGAAATTTTGAAGCAAAGGGGTAGGTCAAGAAGGTTGAATTCATTTTAAGGAATGATATAGCTTTCACAGCAATATATCTACTGCCTGTAATTTATAGCCCGGGCTGCCATAATGATCCTGTATCCCTTTTTCTTTCTGCAGTTCCAGTTCAGTGAAGAATTTCAGCATACACTTTGATTGACAGGGCAGATGGTAACATTGTTTGCCATTAAAGTTAACCTATTATTTAATATATATGTTAGTTTTATTATTTTTTAACAGGATACTAGTGACTATAAAGTTTAATTGACCTTTTTTGCCAATAAATAAATCATCGCTGATTTCAGCAAGGACTGTACTTTCATCTGCCAATAAAAAGCTGAAGGAAACCTCTTAACTACACTCCTTCCTCTTTTCTTTTTTCTTTCATCTCCTTAAGACTCTTCTTATGAACAACACCCTGGAAAGAAAATTATCCAGTGATGGAATGAGCAGCTCTATATGTGGATAAGTCAGGGTTTACATCAGAGAAAGAAATGGGGTTTAAATTGGCTGCATGGTAAATTCTGTCTCTCGAAGTCCTGACATCATTGGAACTGAAATTTTATCCCAGGAGATCACAGGCTTGGTTCCCATCTTGGTTGCACTGGGCAACTTCAGGGTCTTTGATATCACACTTGTGCTTCCAGCAGGGAGAAGGGGCAGCAGAATCAGGCTGAATTTATTAAAAAATGGGAAACGTAAGTCAAGAAAAATTGATCATGAATATATTTAGAATAAGCTTGCCCTACTTTATTTAGTGTTGGATGGTACAAAAAGAATATGCTATGCAGTTTTAAGCTTTATACCAGGAGTGCATGATTAATGCAGACACTAGAGCCCTGGAGAGACTCAATGGGTTCTGAGGGGATGGCCAGCTGCACTTTACCAGAACAAGCTGCTGTGGATCCTGTGTGCTTTTTAATGGCTCCTTCCTCTTGCTTTTCTCCTCTCCCTGATTTAAGACTATCACCTGACAGGTTTTTATTTTCCCTGTAAGCTTCAGGCCAAAGTCATTAGAGAGGAGAAAAAGAAAACTCAGTTTGGTTATCTGAAGCTTTTTGCTTAGCTGGCTCTGGAGGTAAGTCCATCCAACCAGAGAAAAAGAAGTGTCTCATTTTTCAAAATTGTGAATTCATTAAGAGAACTCATATGCAGGAAAAGCAGTGAAGCTGAACAAAATGTAAATTTTTCTGGCTGAGAGAGATTTTCTTACGTTGTTATAGGCATCTACAGCTAAAACACTGGATTTACATTTAGGGTGGGTTTTTAGCATCTGACTTCTTAACTATGTGCCTCAGGTTTTCTAAGGGCTAGGGTTTGGGAAAGGAAACTTGCAGTTCGGTGAGTAGGACAAGTAATGAAAACCCTGTGAACAGGCATACACAGCATGTGTTGTGCCATCATAAAACTAGTATGCCCCTCTAGAAGGTAGAATTCCTTAGCTTTTTTCTCTGCCATACATCTGGCCACAGTTCTGATTGCTTGAGAAGTAACAAACTAGTATGTATATATATATATATNCAGACCAAAGACACAAAGAGCACAAGAAAAGCCAGACTGAGAAGTGGGATTTCTCTTTTTCTTTATGCAATGGTCACCACTCCAGGCAAACACAGAACAGGACCTTAATTTCCCTTTCCATTTCCTATTCAGTTGAAGCAATTAAAATTGAGGGTGGCTTCAGAGAAGATGGAGCTGGTGGCAGCATAACCTCAGTGAATGGGGCCTAGTCCAGCTATTAATAAATTTCTGTGTACAGTAATAAGAACAACAGATCTTTTATGTACTGCAGAATTGCTACATCAGGTGAGCTCAGAGGGGCTGCTTCTAAACCAGTGTTTTGGGGAGGTGGGATAGAGTTCCTATTACACCAAGTTCTGGTCGTACGACGGACTGCTCCTCTCTGGCTTTCCACCAGAGAGCTGGAGGATACTCGTTGACAGTCTGATCCCAAAGAGAGCAAGGCTCTGACATGCTAATGTGCAAACCCCTTTTAGAGGTGAGAACGGAGTTATTACTTTTCACTCTGGGGTTACAGTGCCATTTCTGGTAACAGCATCAGGCAAACAGGCAGGTGCTGCAGCTGTGCTGGTGTTACCATGGAAACCCAGCTGTGATGGGCAGCAGGGATGCAGAGAGGATGGACAAGTAACTCACTTAGACCTGCATGCAGGGACTTCTGTCCCAGGGCAGACTTCATGCTGTATTTTGCCATCCATTTAATGGTGCAGTGGAAAGCGAACATGGGCAGTAATGGGCTGCCAGGCTGTGGATGGGTTAGACATTCCTGTGCTGTTTGTTCAAAATTCTTTTTGGCATTATTGGAATAATTTTTCTCCATCTTTCCTATGGGCTGGGAACAATTAATCCTAAATATTGCTATAACAAGGAAGCAGCTTTGAGTAGGTATAGGAACCCATTTCCTATATGCAGACTAAATCCCTCATCTTAGTCTATTTGTGGAAAATATTATTTGTCTTTTTGCCTTGCCTACAAACTTAAGTGATACCAGTCTTGTTTCTTTTTCGTGGACCTGGAGGGCCTCTTGCCCTTGTAGATCAAAAATAATAAATTCAATTCTCTGCCAGAAATGAATCATTGCCTAATGTGCCTTAACACGCAGGCACTATCTTCTTTTGCCACTAGAGTCTGGGTGGAGGCAGTTGTGTCTGTCCTCAGATTAGGGCTGTCTCCTCTCATCATATTAGCTTTAATGCATTGAGGTATTCCTAGGACAACTCATCTCTTCTTTAGCATCATATTATCCATGAAAGAAGCCTCTGCTAAGCAGAGATGACAACCTGTGAGAGCTTCTTCTTATGCCAAGGGAACTGAATTAGAGGAGAAGACTGCTTCAAGATTGTTTGGGAAGGTGTGGAACTCACTGGCCCCAATCTGGTAAGGCAGGAAAGCATTGTTTTAACTTCAAGCACACAAATATTTGACTTCAATGGGACTGTGCAAGCCTGTAACATACATGTGTATGTGAAGGCTCTCTGGTTCTCAGAAATTCCAACAGCAAAACTTCCTCTGTGATTTCCTTTTCTTTTACGTTACCTACCCATGTCTCAGGTTGTTAAACAGCTCATTGCTGTTCTGGCAAGATACACGATGTACAGCTTCAGTCCCAAAGTCTTGAATCTGTCTGAATTGAAAGAATTTCTATTTCTGTGCTCAGTTCCATGTTACCTCTGGAGATCCATTCTTTTTGTTTGCTCTTTCCTGTGCTCTGAGACTTGCAGAAACAATGCACAAAAACAATGCACTAAAATGATGGACTTCCTGTGAAATTCAAGTTTTCTACTTTGCTACAGAACGGAATTTTGCAATTTAGACTACGAGAATGTATATTGAATCTTTTTATTTTCATTTACAGTGACGAGGAGAGGGAAGGAAGACATTAAGAGACCAACCAGCTCCAAGGAGCAGCTTTTTCTGACAAGTCAGCTGGTTTGAAAGTAATGGGACTGGCAATCTCATGCCATTTACTTGTGTGCCTGAATCTACCACTACAACTCACTATTGCTGCACTAAAATGCATGAAATATTTTACCATCCTCATACTTGTCTTTCACAGATGAGAAAAACTGTTTTACGTGACTGAGGAGCAGTTCAGACTCTTGCTGCCATGAGGTGGCAAATGTGACTCTGGATAGATATAAATTGTCAGAGGATAATTGTGATCATTTCCATTTGTCCCTTTGATGAGTCTGGGCAGTCTCTAGGATAACACTGAATTTAGTTCTGTGTTCAGAATGTTATCTTATAAAGTTTCCTGTGTCAGCCAGAATGATTTGAAAATGACACATCAACTTCACCAGTTTGCTCTGAATAGCAGTGGCAGCACCTCTCCATAGACCAGTTGCAGCTTTGGGCCTGTCCCACGAGTGCTTCTACACCAGGCCAACATTAAGTGAGCTACAGGTGTGCTTATGAGAGGCTTGTGTCAGTGTGAGTTTTCCATGGGATCATAATGTGATGGATAACCTATTCTGAGGAGATGACTACATTTAAAATTAAGCACATGTGAAAATGTGTGCCACAGTATTTCCAGTCGTGTTACAGAGAGAATAAAGACTTGTATCTGAGAACTGTAGGGATTTGCAAGTGCCAGTGTAGGACACTTCCTGGGGATGGATGGGACCTCTGCTTTTGAAGGTCATTGCTGCTCACCTTCTGCTTAATCTGTGCCAGATGAAAGAGGGAAAGCTCTAGGGACAGAAATGGTGAACACATAAGCACCTGGCACCTGTGAACCTTCCTCTACTATCCTGCATGGCAGGGAAGCACTGTCCCATTGCTCAGTGAGCCCTGCAGTGAGCTGATTTCTACCTCTTACAGATATTCTTGGAGAGATCCTAATTCTGTGTCTACAAGAGGCACAAGAAAAAGAGTCTAGACTGATGGACACAGCAAGTAAATATTCACAAAAAATAAAAATACCAGGGTATTTCTTTGACATCCGAGAAACTGTTTTCCCTGTTGGGACATAGTCGAACAGCTGAAATCAAGCTGAGAACTGACCAACTTCATCAGTTCTTTGACAGGCAATTTTCTTATTTTCCCTCTCTAGAATGTCTTTCAGGCAAATCAGCCTAATGCTCTCAGTTAACATGTGAGCAGCTTATTCAACCGATCTCTAACCTCCCAAGAGTACTATACTACTGTTACAAAGCTCAGAAAAATATTCCCCAAGGTTTCTGAGATGGGTTTCAGGATAAATAATTTGCTCAAACTGACTTCCCCTTTTTCTGGCAGACTCAGCTCAAACCTGAGTCCAAACAGAGATATTAGGCTAATCACCAGCTCCTGGGAGCCGAAACCTTCTCCCTCTTCCAAATACACCAATCCTTATTTGCCTACCAGGCTGCCTTTTCTCTGACACAGGAATCTCAGCTGGAAATGACTGGCAGCCTGCACGATTTCTACTTGCTGTAACTTTTAACCCTGAACCTTCCTGATCAGACCTGGGAAGCATTAAGCTCATCACCAATCCAAGTAGTATTTAAAATCAGCAAATGCATATTTAAATTCAAGAGAAAGACAAGGGTTTGTGTTCTAAATAATGATTTTTCTGTTGAAGAACCTCTTACATGTTCAGAATTATGTGACTCCACTATAACTTGTGTATGGGATTCTTTAGGAGAGATAGTAGAAGCTTAGGGCTCCAACAGGGCTTGATCAATTTGTGCCACAAACTACTGATCCGTTTAGGAACCACAGCACAGAGAAAACACAGGAATATATACTGTCAGCGAACAGGACAGAGATAACATAAAATCCATTCTGAGAGCAGAAATATTGCCAATGGTGCTGATAGGCAAGAAAATACAGACTAACACTGAGCACTATACTCCTCACGCTTTAGGCAGTAACTGAGTCACTGAGTCATCTCTTCCCTATCAGATGTTGAAAGGGGTGAGGAGGGGAACATCTACTGAAAGGCTTTGAATGTACTGCGCCTGTCCTCTGCATGTGAGGTCTGCAGATCTGCTCTCCTCAGACTCAGCCTGTGCTCCCATACGCCTCAGACTAACAGCTGTGGATGTAGGCACCTTGTTGATTATCCTGCTCTTCAGGCAAGCTTTTCTAGTCTGGAGAAGCAGGTTCAGTTATTCCTCCCCACCATACTGTCTCAGCCTAAGCTTTCAGCTACTGAAGTGTTTCTTCTTTGAATGTAAATTCCTCGTGATGGTGCTTTATTTGGCTTGTGAATGATCACAAAAAGTACGAATTCATGAAGTAATAACAGTACGTGTTTTGTTTCCTATCTTGGTGCTTCTGCTTTTACTGCACATCAGCATGTGTGTGATCCAATGGGTCACGTTGGATTGATGGAGCGGGAATCATGCTAGGAGACATTTGACTTTTCAGCTTAACTAACTAGGTACCTCTTAGAGATCCCACTCATGAAACCTGTGACAATGCAAGGATCTTTTCAGGCAGCCCCCTGATATAAGGTTTGATTTCAGGGGTATATGGAGCAGCAGCCAGAAGACAGTAATTTCCTATTGCATTCTGGAAATGAAATTAGTCATATTTTGTAGCCTCCTGCTAATTAAAAGATGACTTTTGCCTTTTATTTGTATTTTCAGAAGTTTTCATCTGGGAGACCTGTTATATTTAGTTTATCTCATCTTATCTTTATCATCACTGTCATTATTCCTATAGCTGGGAGCTGAAACAGCCCTTTTCCCTGTAGTCACACACCTGAATCGTCAAGTCATCAAGGGAAGCAATGCCTCATGTTTGAAAATAGGCTGTGCCCTTCTGGCATGTGGTGATACAAATGATCCAAGAATGGAAAAAAAAATTCAGTGATAAAAATGATAGTCAGTCAAAAAGTCTTTTCTTAGGAAAGAATTCATTGGGTTCAATTAAAAAAAAAAGCAGGCAAAAAAACCCCTTCATGCTTTTACAGATATATTTCACAAAGTGTAGATTTTATTCTTGAAGTTTCTGGATATCGTTTGAGTTTACAGCTCTGATGAGCTGTCCTTTTGTTCCCAAAGGCAGAACTTCTTTTTCCTTTGGGGGGAAATGAAACGTCAAGGGAAGACACTATTGAATCATTTGATCAGTGCCCAGATCTAGCTAGGCTTTGAAAAAGGAAAGTATGCAGTAACACTAACCTTTAAAGACCCCTGTTTTAAAAAATTCAGATATAATAGGACAAAGATAAAGGTAATAGCCTGAAAAGATTTCAATACAGAGAAAAGAATCAAATGTCTGACAGAAAAATGCTAGTTAAAAATAATCATGGGAAGATGATTAAGATACTGCAAAAAAAATTATACACACCAATTTGAAAAGGAAAAGCAATTCTTACCCTATTAAATTGGGCTTTTATAACATTTCACTGCTTCTAGATTTGCAGAAATATTTCTGTACACTTCAAATCCCCTGATATTCATTGTCTTCTATGCTTTATGAAAATTGAAAAGACCATATAAACTTGTGGATAGGGATGTTTGTATGTATTTCCTATTTCCCATTTCACTCTATATTGGTGAATTGTATAATCAGGATATTGCATCTGATTATTTTTTTTCCACAGTCAGTACAAGTACATTTCAAATCAAGTTTGGTATGCACTTCTTGATTTTCTTTTGGAGGTCATTCAAAGACAATATCAACACTGTCATCTCATTTCATTCTTTGAGGAGAATCTATTTTGTTCGAGCCAACAGTGATCTCCCACTAAGGTACAATAGAGAACATTGTCCTACTGTGATTAAAGCTGTGTTCAGGGCAGCAGGTCCATTTGGCAAAGGATTTTGAGACTTTGACCTTTATCTTCTGCTCAAATTGCAATTGCCTCCTCGTTTGCCCCCAAATACATGACTTGTCTTTGAAATAAGAGAAAAGCAAAACAAAACAATGTTTTCAGGTAGGTTACTAATCTTAATTCCATTTTTCTTTTCTTGAGATGTAGTTAGTGCTAGGTGAGACTTTTGTGATGAAGCACCGGCTTGTTAAAGCAAGCTGTGTCCCAGACAGGGGTCACTGGGAGAGTACACTCCACTATGGGCTCTGTTTGCCTGGTTTGTGTGTGGCTTGTTGGCATGGCTGATGGGACACTGAGTCTTCCCATTTCCTTAGCTTAGTGTTACTTTTTAAGTTGACTCCAGTCAGCAAATCGCAGAGTTCCTGTGCTCTGCAGCTTCCTTCCATCCGGGACAGGAGCCCTTGGGGTGCTCATCCCTTTTTAGAAACACCAGGGACCCTCCTTCAGGTCTGCACTGAGTATCTGGACTCTACTGAATTGCTGGTTTATACTAGAGCTATCAGGACTCCCAGGGTCTGTGTCTGAAAGAGTTTTCTCCAGACAGAGGTAAGAGGGGACCAGGAATAAACCAAACCTTCAGTGCTGAGTTAGTGAGTCAGCTGCATAAAGGACATGTCTCTCAGGCATACGTGCTCTCTGAATATACGTAACAAAATGATGAAGTTAGACCTAGATGAAACGCTGCCTAATTTTCTATAGGTAAATTGGATGACTGGATCTGTCATGCTGAAAGAGATTCTCTTCTTACCCCGAAGTGGCTATATTAATCATGGAATCAACTGACTTTCGGATAGTGGTATTTATAACTTAGAGCCCACATCTTTTGAATTTGTTTTTTAACTGAGACATTAAAAACAATTATTTAACATATTGAAAACACAGGGAGCAAATATTTCCAATTTCTCCTCCAAAATCTTATTTTGGCCAAATCAGATCAGTTTTGCAAAACATTTTGTATTTGATGAAACTGCAGATTCTGAGGGAATGACGGCCTGCTGGTGTCCAGCTTTAACCACAGCTCTGACAGCCACCGAAGGGCTGAGCTGGGCAAAAAGCCATCAGTGGAAAATCCCGTAAATTTCTGTTTCTTCTATGGGATACATCTGGATGGTGTGAGGAAAATGGAGCTCACTTTGTATCCAAGTCTAGGGGTTTGATTTACCTCTGCAGAACTCTTGCAAATGTCTTTGGAGCCATGCGGGTTTAAGTCAGTCCAGCAGGACATGGATAGTTCTGGCCCCTGCCCAGGAAAGCGTTTGAGCACATGCTTAACTGAAACCACGCCATTAGTCCCCTCTAGGGCTGCACAGCCCAGGCTGAGCAGGGCTTCTCCACAGTGTCTGGTCCTGGGAAGCACATCTGGGGAACACATTGGGCTGCTTGAACTGTTACACTCAGTGCAGGTAGGGCTGCGGTGCAGTCTCAGTAGGGGCTGTCTCTAATGATGTACACAGATATCATCCAGATAATGGGGCCACAGCCTGCCCTAATAACTGCACATGCACAGACAGGGCCTGTGCAAGAAGGACGTTGTTTGTGTTGTGCTGTGACACACAGAGAAATAACTTGTGCCGTAACCTGGCTGAAGTGACTTAATCCACAGCCAGAGGGCAGAGGAGGTGTAGTGTAATGGGGCAATTTATGTTTAGCTGGGGCAAATGAGGCTCTAATACTACAGGTTGTCTCAAGGAAGCTGAGAAAGGGTTTTCTTTGCCCTTTTTTTCATAAGAAACTAAGAACATTAAGGCACAGAATTATGCCACAGTTTGTCCAGAAGAATGTCAGATAAGTAACTGCGTAGCATAATGTACTCTGTTTGCTGTGCCCCTTGCAGGCAGTACCACTCATACTCACAAGCTTTTTCAAACTCAGATTACTTGGCAGGCATAGATTGCAGCTGGCAATGTCTTTTTCTCTCTGAGATTATGGTCTTCTAATTAAAAACTACATTTCTACTTTGCTCCCAGCTGCAGCAACACTGATAAAATCAAAGGTCAAGTCATAGTGATCTGTTCTGATCTACAAGTAATGAACAACAAATTCACAACTTGTTCTTAATCCAAAGACTTTTTGAAGTGAAAAGTGTTGTATAATGTCGTAATGACATCCCTTGTGTCCTTGGAGTACCAAGAACTCAGTTACAGATCTGTGGGTCACTGAGGCCCTCCTGGTTCCTAATTGTCACGTGGACCAATGAATGGCACGTGCTTTTTGATGAGAGAGCTTGTTTGGAAAAGGAGTAATTGGCTGGTTGGAGCTGATGCCAGGATCTGATGGAAAGCAAGTGGTAACTTGTAGATACCACTTGAAGGTATGAAGGTATGGTCATGACCTGCTTAGGTAGAAGAGTCATCTTAAAGTTGTTATAAAGCCTTTATCATGCTAGTTATCATTCAGACATGTTCCCACTGTTCACGAACATCTGCAGCCCAACCCTACAATGTTTTCTGTTGTATATACCTTCCTGTTTAGTGAGAAGCGACAATCTGAAATGTCAATAAACCAGAATGAGGTGCTGTGCCTTTTGCCTTGTTATAAGGGCTCTGCAACGCAATGAACAGGGCTACCAGAATAATTTTTCAGAGGGTTTGGAGACCTGCTGTGGCAGGTCCTAAAAGCCTACTGTGGCGTAGCGGGACTCAGCAACTGACATCATCAAGCCATGACTTGGAAGCCCCATGCCAGTAAAGCTGGCATCTAGGCAATGTGATGAAAGTATTAAAGACCCAGTATTTTTTCACAGATTGGCTTCAAGAGGACACACAGTGCCCCCTTTCCTTCCAGGGATCCATCCCATTTTGTTTTAATATTCAGTAGATGGCATGTGGGGTTCGGGTTGTCATCTTGGCTGTTACAACAAAATGTCAGCAGGTTCTGTGAGGAATGCCCTGTTAGCTCACTGAGTCCCAGGCCCAGCTGCTTGGAATTGGCTGGAGACACTTTTAGCTTTTGAAATAAACAATTTGAAAAAGATGCTGTCCCTGCTCTGTCTTCAAAAGTAAAAGAAACTGTTCAAAACAGCAGTTGCTATACCAAAGAAGGTCTCATTAAGTGATATTGTAATGCACAAGCACAGGTACTGGTGTCACAGATGCTATTTTACAACTATTAAACTGCAGAAGTAATGACACAGCAGAAGGTGGGAGTGAACATTAGCAGCGATCTTTATTCTGCTTCATGTTCTCAGGTTATATCACATTTTCTCTTTGTTGTACAATTGCTGCAATGTACTACATTAAAACTCAAGAGCAAAATTTAAGAGCAGCTACTGTCACATGCATGAAATGCAAAATAGATTTATTTTTGACAAGGACAAGTTTCTAAAAAGACTGTTATGTCATGCTTACAAAAATGTAGTAAGCTCTCAAACCAGATTCAAGCCAATCTCTTCAGTAAAGATGTGGTTAAGAGGAAGACTTGAGGTTGCCAGGTTTTATTCTTAATTGCCTTAAATTAGGAGGTAGTGTTGAAAAGAGCATTTCACATTTAACTCCTTCTTTGTGCAGATACAGTAACTCCTAGCCAGTGTGGTGTACTACAGGCATCATTTTATAATGAGATGTGAAGCAAAGGGAAAGACATTCACAGAGGTTATGGGAAGAAGACCTGGAAGGCTCACATGGAATTTCAGATCCACATCAAACACTGCGAGCAATAGAAAGTTCTCTATGCATATTTCACAAACAGCCAGTAGGTCCAGTTTTCCAGTGCCCTGGGTTACGTTTTAATCCAAAGGCATAACACTCTCACTGTTTCAATAGATGATCAATCAGAAAGGCCATTCTTGGGTTCACTTACACTCCACATAGCCATGGTCAACCATTCAGTACCTTTGACCTGACCTTTGAACGGAAAAATGCAAAGACAGCAACAGCCGGCTTTAGAAAGAAAAGCACACAACAAAAAGGCAGAGAAACATTTTCATAACAATAGGAACTGTTTCATAAAATGCTGACTACAAGCTCAACATAGAAATTTGCCTGTTAAGGGATGAAACTATTCAAAGGCTTAGTCAAATCTAGGGAAGTTTTAATATGCAGCAGCTGCTGAAAGCAAAAGCTCGCAGGGGTTAACTTACAGCCATGAAAAAATTATTAGGTTAATGACTCTGGCATGTAGCAGAAACTGTCTTTCTGCTGTGACTATGCTAGGATATTGCCTTTGCCATTTTTAAAGCAATGTTCTTGATCTAAAATTGAAAATACTACGCACATGAAGCACAGAAATATGGAGCTAATTCAGTCAGTCACATACTGGCCAGATTTTCTTAAATCAGCACTTTGAAATGAATGTGTCTTTCAGATCTGGCATGTGTTTGTTATTTGTGTAGATTTCTAGAGGTATTTTGATTAAAATACCTGTTTGCCAATTGCCTCATTTGTCTTGGTTTATCAGATTACAAGATTAAATTACAGTCTTCCAACCTTTAAGGGAGTTTGGATGTAATTCACTTCTCTCTTCCTCTCTCTCACTAAGATTACAATTATTTCTAATTCTGTGAATAAGCTTCAAATTTATTTCATGGAAAAAACCTGCAGTTCAAAAATTAAATACCCAGGAAATTATGCAGTAGATATTTTAAGTCTTATGTGTCCTCATATGGATTTGGAATCTAGTACATCTCTTTGTACATGTTATCTTTTTGAACTTACTAATCTTACAAACATTTAAACTATCAGCTTTTAGAAAAGTGGGGTGCAAAGTTACATCTATCCTGTAAGAAGGGAATTCAGCAAAAAGTTAAATAGGGCACATTTCTTGCAATGCTGAGCAATTAATTTGTCTTCAGCCCGGTTTCTGGGAAGCAGATGATGATACACTCTTGATTAGATGTAAGGTTTTTACAGCTGGAATCTCAAAAATAAAAAAAAAAAGGAATTTGAATAAAACCCCAAGAATTTTGCAATGCACGTAGTAATTTAAGATTTAATGCTATGGCACTCAAAGAGTCTGATGAGGAAAAAAAAGCAGCTTAGGATAAATCTTCTAAAAGTCATCTTCAATGAGCACTCAACTGTTCATGTTTTACATCCATACATGTTGTTGAATTTTGGAAAGGATTATTTACGTCTTGCAACATATGGACTCTTATCTCTAACAGAGCTGTTACAGACATGAATATCTATGCTTTAGGAGATATATTTCATGAACTAATCTACAAATTCTTCAGTTTGCACCCATAATGAGACATCAGAGTTGCTTCACCGCCAGCTTCCCTGAGGCGAGTCCACTCATAAATAGTGGTTTGCGCAAAGGTGCATGTGCGTTGTGGCAGGGCAAACACCTTTACCAGCCACTTCTGAATATTCATTCCTTTTCCTTGAACAAACAGATAAATCAGCATTATAGGCACAACACATTTTTATTCCTCTCCATCTGCTCGGTTTTGCAGCTGCCCACCTCTTGGGCTGGGGTTTGGGTGGCACAGGGGCAGGAGGGAGGAGCAGTGCCTTGCTCCCAGCCGGTGCCCTGCAGCACTGCCAGCACCTCTCACATCAGGCCATCCCGATAAGGACAGAGTGGGGTTGGCAACACACAACCCACGGCCCTTCCTCCCTGTCCCACCACCCTGTTGGGGCTGATCCTGCTGCAGCTGGCACAGGGCCTCCCTGGGTGTTGGTCCCCTGCAATGCTATCAGGAACTGCCCTTGGAACACCAGTGTTCGAGCCACGTGGGGATGAAAAATCACCTGGACACTTTTGCATCCCTGGGAGTGCCCCACATGACATTCAGGGCCTGCATGTGCACCAGAGCAGGAGCAAAACCCTGGCAGCCCCAGAGAGCAGCAGGGCAACACATCTTTGTTTTGTGGTCTCTGTGCTCAGAAAGTCTCTGACAACCCTGTCCAAACAATCCCATTGGACAAAAATGCAAACAACTTCACGCACAGGAGGTCTTCTTAAAAATGCCTTTCATTTCTAGAAGGGGAGAGATTTGGGATCTGGGCTGTGGTGAATTAACATGCTGACCTTTTATCTTGAGAGGCCACTGATGTTTGAAGACAGCCCAGTTCTTGAATGAAATTACTTTGGGTGGTCCTGGTCTGCTTAGGAAAGGAACTTTTTTCTGTGTTGAAAATAAGGGCATGAGAGTACACAGACATAAACACTGACTCCAATCTCTGCAAAGTGAGAGAGGGAGCCGTGGGCCAAAACAAAGGTGCATTAATGAGCTTACATCAACCAAAAGAAATGACTAAATACCTGTGAGTTATACTGGAATTAACCCAGATTGTCATGTATGGCTCTACTGATTTAATGTAATAGAAAATGCACAGGGTGATAAAATAAGGTATTAACATCCTTTTATCAGTCAAAAGTAATTTTCAAGCATGAATATATTGTGAGTGTATGAAATTGAAACTCCCAGATAAATTCTGAGAAAATTACTCTTATTATTGGCAATTTCAAATAAAAACAGGAATAATGTTGGATGTGGTTTATGTCTGTGTTTGCAAAGCACCCCCCAGCAGAAACTTTTCAGTACCACAGTCTTATAACAGCTTGGAAACACAAAATGCTGTAGTAAATCCCCACCCTTTTTTTCTCATATCTAGACCTCCAGAAAGAGAGAGAAAGAGAATTAGGAAATAGAAAATTTTGGGACATGCTGCAGATCTTTGGACAACCCAGACTACGTTTCCCGGTTGTCTGATGTTGGGGATTCTTGTTGTGTTTCCTCGCCCCCTCTTGCCATGATGGATCTGCAAAGTGATATCACCTGATCACATTACTTTCTGTTACCATATGTCACTTAAAAAACAAATTTTAGAAAGCCTGAGCTGTACAGCAAGCCTGCTGGCTTCTCAACCTGCTTTGACATATGCCGGAGAAGATTTAAAGCTGTCAGGTTGTTGGATGGTTGCCATGGGATTGCGGAGGGCGGGGAGAGAGAAATCCCCAGGCAGGATGCAGATGGATGGCTGGCTGCAGCGGCTGGGCTGACCTGGCTCTCAGCACACGCAGCTGGGAAAGTACCCCTGAAGATCTCGTTTAATATTATTGCCCTTAAGCCTTATTTACCTTGACATTTTGGGCAACTTAGATTAGGAAATCAGCATAGGATATTAGTCTAAATCAACATGCAGACAAGCACCTGAAGCAGCTGAATTGCTGTCTGAGCTTTCTGCCTGACCAGAGCAAGCCTCACGCCTTACCCTGGGGTAAATACACAATGCAATACACGTGGGAACTGTACATGTGTGCCCTTGCCATGTCTGCTTTCTATTTGGCTAAACACACATGAAACTGTCACCGGTGCTCCTGCTTTGCTTGACCTCTGTGCTATTTGAACTATTTGTCTTGCCGGTTGGAAATTTTCTGAGCAAAACAGACTAATTGGCCTTGATTAACAAGCATCTGGTGTGAGTACAAATGGTTATTTGAGCAATAATGAGAAAGAACATGGGGAAGCGAGTTGGCAGCCTAATTTCTGGCAATTGATCCATTGCCATCCCCAATGCTGCTCCCCAGGCTGCTGATGAAGCATCTCTGGCAAGGGGGGGAGGTGGTTTTTTCCACAAGCAGACTGTAATCTGGCTTTTTAAAACCAAACTGCTTGGCATGCTTTCCCATTGCTCTGCCACGCAAATTGGGGTCTGCAGCCCGACCCTTAATGATATGCCCAGCATGAGGACACGTGAAACTGGACTCTGTCATTTGCAGCCATGCTTTTCAGAGAAAGTGATAAATATTGCAAAAGCAAGAATAGTTTCCCCTTTATCTTTGTACCTGATTTAAAGTCTACAGAATGGCTGTTCTTAAATAATGCCTAAAACACGTGTGCCTTGGATGCTGAAAGCTCAGGATTTAGGATTTTATAACAAGATAAGCTTTCTGAAACTTCCAGCTACTTTAACAGAGCATAGATTCAAAAATACATTTCTTATTTCCTTTAGAGAGGTGGATTATTTCCCACTCCTTCAGGGGGAAAATAGCATTTTTTTTCTCAAATATACATAAATACATACAAGATGGGCTTTTAAAATTTTGCCGGTGGTGCAATTGTATGTATTCCCTCTGGGAGAAGACAAGCCTTTGCACTGCCTTAAGCTTATATCAAATTGTCAGCAGGTAAGATATGGGTGTATTTGTATTAGGGTTGGTAATGTATCCAGCTAGTATATGTTTATGAAACTGGTCACCTTTGTCAGATGGTGTGGTCAGAGGGTGAGGATTCTTACAGAGAGTCAGTTTCCTTATGAACCTACCATTACAGTATAGGCTACCAGTATAGGCATATAGGTGTGAGCTGGCTGAATTAACCTCTGGTCTCAACAACAGAGGCATGGAAAGTTAAACTTGAGACATTTCTAGTATTTTGTCCAGTGGAGCACACAAAATCATGAGGTCTTTTTCAGAAATGCTGGCCTTTTGAAAAAAATGGATGATGATTTGATTTCTTGATAAAAGCCAAAATTGGAAACTTTAAAGCTTGGCACTGATGAGGAAAAATGAAGTCTTTCTGAACTGTCAGCACTTCAGAACTGAAGCACATCTCCCCGAGCAGCACTGATTTCAATGTTCTCCCCCTCTTAGACTCATACATTTTTTTATGGGCCAGCAGGGCCAGCAGACCCATTATGGGTATGGATTATATTTTTGTAGCTCCACACTTTTGCTTTTTCTTATTATTTTTCATCTAGAATAGGAATTTGCAATGTACATTTATAAGACTTTTAATAAACACATTTTTGTTTCTGTTTGGTTTACTTCAAAATAGATATAAAGAGTCATTTTGAGGTGCTACCCGAGACACACTGCTATGGGGGAGAAATGGCAAAGTCCAGTCTTCAGCAAGGACCATGTATCGCTCTCAAAATACTAAAATATATTGATTTTATCATAATTGCTTAGAAAATTAAAAAAAACAACCAAGAAACATCTCAAAACCAAGTTGTTCTTCAAACATGTAGTGAATCTTGAGTTAAAATGTTCAGGCTTAGCATGTCGTCAATAAGGTCACACTGGGCATCACAACACAGTGCATGCTAGAGTGCATTTCTTTAGGTACACATTTTAAAGCATGTACAGAAATTATTCTGTATAAAACTCTGCTAAACTGGAACCAAAGGCAGATTTTCATGCCACTCTCCTAATTTTTACAAAATTAAAGCAAATTCAGCCACATGGAATAGGCAGAGAGATGTGTTACTCCTCTGGATGCTAAGTGTGGTACATACCTTTTTTTGAAGCATTTCTTTAATTACTGCTTTGCCTGAATCAAGAACGGCAACTATTTTCTCTCAGGAAGCAGGTAAATGTGGCGGTTACCAGCCCCTCTGTGAGCACTGAAAAGTACCTAATGTGCTGTGCACTTGCACAGAGTGCCCATCTGGAACATCTGGCTTGGCACCCGACAGCCATTGCTCTATGTTAGTGAGCCAGCCTGGGGTGAGCTGTTTAATGTGTGCTAATTTGATCCTGAATATCCAAGCATCTTGGTATTAAGTATCTTGGGTTTTGTGCTGCAGCACTAGAAATCTCTCTCTTGTACTGCCATCCCTGCGCTCTGTGGAAGGAGATGACAAGTGGCAGTTGCAGTGCCGCACGACGATAACCTCGAGTATAAAATTGCCATGATAACATTTAGTCTTGGTAGGCCTACAGGAGACAAAAACGTGCTTCTGTGTCTGGGAGATTGCCAGCTGTGGAAGGCAGAACTGTCAAGATAAAATATCTAAGGAATGAGGTGTTTAAAAGAGAGTATGGGATATCCATCTTTCACTAAGATACATTAGGAAGCCATTAAGGAAGAGGTAAAGAAGTTTATAGTAGAATTTGCTGGAGACAAAAATGTGTAAACCCAACCATTTAAGGCTGATAATTGACAGAGTGCACATCTGCAGCAGCTGAAAGATGCCTTTCTAAACAACAATTCACTATAGGGATGGAGAGGCTGGGTATTGAACTAAATGGATCACTTCAGGAGCAAGAATTTTGGGCCCTTTCATTCACTCTGCTTCTTACCAGTCAAAAAGGAACATTAAGGCTTTTCAAAAAGAAAAACCTGTGTCTTGAAATTCTATCTCAAAAGGCCTGAGGGGAAATTTCATGGGTGTTTTGCAGTTGGTTCAAAAAATTACAGAGATCATCAGCTTCCAGCTGGTAACTGCACAGAAGCAAAATATGGACTTTCATAAATGCAAAGCTTTCCCTCAGCTTTCCTCACCAGCCAAACATGATGTATGAATGAATTTACTTACGTGTGACTAATTTGCTTATGTATATATGCATGCATATGCATCATACAACGTGTCGTGGTGCAACGTCTCCTTTGACAGTGGAGAAACCCATGCAGACACAGAGCTTCGTCCCTCCAGCCCCAATCTGCCCATGTTCTCTTCATTCACATGCTTTTTAGCTCTGTAAGTGCAAATCCCCTGCTACCACACGACTCTTCCTTTAGCCCATGGGTTTGGAAGCATCATGTTTGATTTTTATTGTTTCCTCTAGCCTTAAACCCCAAGCATAGCCTAGCTTCAGCTGTTCCAAATAATTCCGAAATACAAAGAATGAAGTTTAAAAAAATGCAAGTAGTGATAAAAATATGCTGCCTTTCAGTAGGGACCATCTTTATTTCTATTGTTATCCCACAGCACTGACATCATTAGGGAAGACAAAGGAAGGAGTTTCTGTCTTCCCTGACTCCAAAATTCACTCCCATCTTCAATCAAAAACAAGCCATCCCAAATAAACTTTAAGCCCATGTATTTGCCTGGACTGCGGTATAAGGTTGAAGTAGATACTTTGATTTTTTAGCTACCTGAAGGCTGAAATGGACCCTGAAGTTTTCTTTAGTAAAAGAAATAAAATAACGGTTTATGTGTCCAAACCTCATTCTCGTAATCACTACTATATTTTCCTATATAGCTGAAAAAACTCATATCACTTAATCACCCAAGCTGTCCATTGTCTCCCATTACTAAAAGAAATGTTTCACAAGTCCAAAATGCAGGGAATTATTCTGAAGATTGTTTGAGGCCAAGAAACCAGAATCAGAGCTTAGGGTGTTGGCCTTGTTTATCCATGCCTGAAATAAAAAGAAATTTAAATGACAGCAGGCTGAAATATATTTTTACATTTATGTATTCTTGGAGGTAATTATTTTTCTAGCCTTAACATCCTATCACATTTCTTGCTTGTGTTCTTTTTGCATCAGCTGGAGCCACAATTAAGAAAAAATTCTTATTTATAAATGTCCTTTCTGATTACAAAGGAATTACATAGTATTTTCATTTTTGACCTTGTGATTTTTATTTCATTCTAGATTTTTAAGAGGCCCAACTATATGATTAATGTTTTTCAAGCAGCAAACTGTTTATCATCCCGATTTTTCACTAAGATATCACCTTGCCAATAAGTTCCTATGCATTTAATTGACTGTATTTTTCATATTTGAGATACTTGCTGGGACAAATCCTCAGCTGAGCCAGCCTGAGCCCTGCCAGTCCAGAGCAGCTCAAGGTTCCCCCAAACATGCAGCATGGCACCTTTCGCTTTAGCGTCACCCCAGTGTGAAGGATCATCCAAGCCAATGGCACCAGCAGAAGATATGTTTGGCAGAGAGGGACCTTGGAGGGACAGGATTTGCTTTCTATTCTTCAAGGCAGGGAAGGTTCTCTTTGGATTTAGCACGTCACTGCTTCTTCTAAAACTACTCAAATGCCACAGAGCTTGCTGGAAGACTCAAAAGATGAAAGTAAAGGCAGAGGCTAAGGTGTGCAGTAACCAACAAATTTCCTGTTAAAACAGGAGCAAACATGGGTAGCTACAGCAGTCTGTGGGGCCACAGCTAAGGAGAGAGGTTAATGACAAATGCAGCAAGAGGGAATGACTCACAACAGGCAGAGCTGGGACAGAAGCCATCAGCAAGCTCAGCAAGAGGGAAAAACACTACTTGTGATGGACAATGAGTGCACTTAGCAGAAGCAGGGACTGGGACCTTTTCAGCAGCAGAACATTATCTGTCTCAATTTTGGAGAGTCCCAGACACCCTGTTCTGCAGAAGAGAGCATCCTTCCTGCTGGTGGGAATGGTCAGTGGCAGCAAATGGTGGGGAAGGGAGTTGGGGACTGGTTTCCTCCACAAGGATCCCAGAGCAGAGAAACCTCACCCTGGCTAAAGCTTTCCAAGGTCTGCTCACCCCAGTGTGTCCAGGCTTCCCAAACTGATGTTATTGACCCCTCTGTTCCCCACTCTTTGATAAAGATCTGACCATTAAACCCATTTGTTTAACCAATTGCTTGGGACCAGAGGACCAAATCCTGCCTCCAAGAGTGCTGTGCAGGGACCTGAGACAGGGTTGTTGATGTTTATTTATTTTGAGGAAGGATCTGTTGAAATTTGAATCCCAGATTGCTGTTGTGCATCAGAAGGACCGCAGAGTGGTGTATGGACTGTGAAATAACCACAAGGCAGTAAAAGAGAATTTAGAAGGAAGAGCTTTGGCCAGCACTCTTTAGAAAACTATATTTACAGTTGCAAGACCAAGGCCAGGTGTAGACAGAGCCAGAGTAAGCAGTGGCTCATCTGTGGGAGGAAATGAGCCCACATCCTGCTGCCTCCTTCACCTCTGCCAGAGGGCTAGAGAGTTGGGCTGGCAGCTCTGCTGTCACTGCCATCACCAAGAGAGCATTTGGGATGTGTGAGGGACCAGCTGCTGCTGGTGCAGCGGAGTGGAGAGAGGGACCAAGCACCTCCTGGTACCCAGCTAATGTCCCCTGTGCCTGCCCATCCCAGCTGGAGGCAGCTGCAGCAGAAAGCCTCAGCCCTCACAGCTCACTCTGAGGGTTTATCCAGGCCGGGTGTGCTTGTACTTTCCCTTTCCTTCCCTTTTGGTGTTCACACTTGCAACAGCTAAAAAGTCTTGAACCTGCTTTTCAGTGAATGGAGCTAAAATCTGGCCTAATCCTGTGTGTTCCAGATGGGTCCATTCCTGCAGGAAGAGGAGGTGCATTCCAAGAAACACGGGGAGAGTCACAGCCAGCTTCTCTGCTCGGATAAGCTGTTTTGTGGACTCAAAAGAAGCTGCATCAACCAACTGTCCTGCAGCAACACATTGAGGCAAGATCATTTTTGGGAGCAAAGGCTTGCTTTTCTTCATGCCACTTGTGCACTTGAGTAGCTGCAACAGATTTCATCTGAAGCAGTCTTGATTTACACCACTCTAAACTAAAGCAGAAGCAAAAGGAAAGGCCCAGCCCACCAGCTGGTAGCTACAGAAACAGCTTGGTTGAAATCAGTCTACTCCAAGTGTGTGGTGAACTCACAATGTTGTCAAGCCTTGGAACAGGCTTCCCAGGGAAGTGGAGGAGTCACCATCCCTGGAGGTATTTGAAAGACATTTAGATGAGGCACTCGGTCACTGGTGGACTTGGCAGTGCTGGGTTAACAGTTGAACTCAATGATCTAACTGGTCTTTTCCGACCTAAATAACTCTATAATTCACCCTGAACAGCCACGTCACCTTTTTTGAAAATGGCTCTGGATATTCACCCTCAATCTGATGTATGGGAATAGCTGCCATACAGTAAAAACCAGGAGCTTGGTGCCAGCCTGGGACAGTCCTCAGGAGTCAAGTGCCCAGCTTATTTTATTGGATATCCTTGGTACACTTTGAGCAAAAACAGTCATCAATTAAAGACCCTAAAGTGAACCACTACATACACGGAGGACACATAGGAGGAGCGCTTGGTTTTGGGGCCCCCCTTCTGTAGGAAAAGACAAGTATGATTTGGATGGTTTCCTGCTCAGCAGCAGAAACAATCTCTCCCAGGTGCTGTCTGCTTATCCTGGGCAGGTGAGCACTAAACTAAGAACAAAAGGGGAGAAGAAAAAGAGGGAAAAAATGAACATTCATTTAGCATAAAAATAAATATGTCAATAACAAAATTAATCAAGACACCCAGGAACATTAAGAGAATAAATTCTTTAATTGCTTGTACACTACTGTCAGGGATTTAGGCAATACCAGAAGGAACTGGAGATGATCTTTTATGAGCATACATTCAACTTCAAGATCACCTTAATGAAACAAGGGGGAAATTTTCCTTGATCAGGATGTTAACCATCAGTTACAATCTGTTTAGAAAGCATCAGGTTGTGAAATGTGGCATTACACGTTCTGAATCACTGACAACTCATCAGCAAAGGTTTGTCAGTGTCTGAGGATCGGTGACTTGAGATACAAAATGAGAGCTGAAGTATAAATTACAATCTATTACTGGCCATGAAATAACACTAGGAAAAAAAGGGAGACTAGCTCTTTTATTAGTACCCCGCACTGGCAAAAACAGTATCAGCACAGAAGAAATCACTCTGAGAGACACAGACTGCAAGTTTCTTGCTGTAAACCCTGTGATAGTCTTAGAATTTTTAAAAACCTCTCAAGTCAATAAGTCTTTGCTTTGGCATGGGATAATTCTATTTTAGACATAATCTGGGAAGAAGAAGAGGTATTGATCACAGAACTGGTATGGAATTCATCTTACTTGACTTTATTTTTAAAATAGCATCTAACCTACTTGAGTTTTATCTAAACTGGACACCTCAGCTCCTTTCACAATCAATGGGTGAAGCCAGGTATCTCCAGGAGATAATTTATCCTGTTCTAAAAGTGGTATGCAAGCTACAAAGGATGAATTCCCTCAGGAATGACCAGCTCCTTTAGACTAACTTTGAGACCAGTGGCAGGGCTGTCCAACCTCTCGGGCATGCGCAGTTTTCAGAAGGCAAAATCTGGAGGAGGTAAATCCTATTCAAACAAACTCCAGTGCCTGGGTGTGCCTACAGCTAGGGGGACTTTGTCAGGATTTGGTTTATACCATGCTAAGAGAAAAAAGAGTATCTTTAGTGACCATTTTGTCTCTTTCTTTTGGCTGACAGGAAACTTTGGTCCCCTTCTTCACGTAAGAGTGACAGATGTTGTTATAGCATATATTGTTTATATATGTGTTATATATATATAAAGTAAACAGCTTTGCCAACAGCTCAGAAGATGTGTAGAATCACACAACTTTTTTCAAAACTCATTTTCTAAGTATAGATCATTTTTGTGTTAAGAACACAAGAATAACAGATTTCTTGTAGCTTTCTGGAAACATTGAGGAAAATGGGGGCCATTTTTATTAGTATAGATTTTTTGGTTTCTCTTACTTTTTACAAAGTCCCAAACCTCTTTCCACAAATCTGCTTTATTTTTGCTTGCTATAACAGAAACAGAAAACAAACATGAAAGTGCATACACAGTTGGTATAAGAGGGAAAAAAAAAAAGATTTATTTCTCATAAACTTTTGTTTGCTATGAACACTGAAATAACCTTTTATAGATGGGGCGACAGATCTGCACATCCGCAGACCCTCAATTCGCCTCCCAAAAAGTGAAGAAAATTTATTTTTGTGACGGGAGAAAATTCAAACATGCACCTGGTTCCCAACTTATCTGATGAGCTAAAGCAAGGCACACTTGTCTTTCCATCTGGACTTTCATCTCGCCTTTCATCTGGACATTTCAATTTCCCTTTGAAGTTGAGTCTGTGTCTTTTGATTTTTAGCGTTTGAAAAAGAACTCCACTGTTGTATCAAATAATTTCAGGGAGGGAACAGCACAGCGCTTGGGTTTACCATCAGTTCCATAATAGCAACATCACTCACATATAACTTTGTTTCACTGGCTGATATTAAGAAAAATGGTTGCTTGCAGAATGATGCACAGATCTGTCAAATATACACATACATGCCCTTTAGACTGAAAATGATTTTGTTTTATAGCACCAATTCGATGTTACAAAGTTCATAAATTTGTATTAGGAATGTGATTGCATCATTCCTATCCTGTGGTGTGAAATCACAAGAGGAAAAAACCCAATTACTGCAAAAAACACTGGAAGTTTTGCGTAAAAATCAATGGCAGGATATGACCCATAGTTTGAAAACTTTAAGCATGTACAAAGGACTTCAATCTTTATGATGAAGATTATGGTTCTGGCCTCTAAAATAATAGCAAGTATTAACTGCACCATCTCAACAGTTTTACGAGACAATAATCTGGTTCTGAAGTGGATAAACTATGAGGTCAAAACCTGGGCAGTTTATCTCAATGAGAGACCTGGAATATTGCTCACTAAAACAAAATTTCAGTAGTGTTATCAGCTGACTGTAATAAGTAATATATATATATTAACCTAAAATTTTAAGTAAATCAGCAGAAGCAGCCATAGGAAAAGTAGCTATAATTGTTAGAGTAGCCAGAAGGGCAGGTTTCTGGTTTTTAACTCAAATCTGAAAGAACATTAAATTTGCAAATACCTAGTAGGCAAGAGGACACACCAGAGAGCTGATTTATTTAAAAGCCCCAAGTTTGTCTTAGCCTGCCAAAGATAAGGGGGGTGGGGGTGTTTGATGGATATACTCCATGTAAATAGAGAATTAGAGGCCATAAGAGAAACAAGTAATGATACTTATGTGGCTAATTTTATTTTGTCATGCTGTAGACATCACACAGTTGTTTTTTTTCCCCTCCGGGTAACACTTCCCCTCGTGTCCTGAAACAAGCAGGATTCAATCACTGAAATGATTTCAACAGAAATTCCCAAGGAAAGGGAAACCTTAAAAATGATTTTGAGGTAGCAAGTGGTTATGGTCTGCATGATAAGTTTCTTATAACGTTTCTCTTTTGTGGCTTGAAAATATAGCAAGTATTAAAAAAAAATACAGTCGAAGTGTTGGAACTAAACTCCTTGAATGTGAACTTCATAAGACCTACTTGCTGCTATGTTCTGCCTTTGTGTTTATTTGCCTGCAGACACTTTCATTACATAAAGAATGCTGTAAAAATAAGTTTAATGAAAAGGGGAAGTAAAATTCCTGAGAATGCTGGATGTGCAGCAATAATCAAATACGACAAAACCACAAAACCTTCTGAAGTTGTGAGAAGGGCCATGAGTTTTTTCCAGTATGTTGAAATAAACCAGCCCTATCTTATTGCAGAATCAGAATAACATCTAAAGTGGATTAATGTTGCTCTTCAGTTTAAAGAAAATTATAAGATACTGAAACAATAGGGGGTAGGACCTGATTCTACCCATGTACACTGTTCTTGTGCTGAAGAGTTGGGTTTGGTTTCAGTGAATGGTAGAAAAGATATTTTCACCCTGTCCTTTGCTGAAGTCAGTAAACTTGCATTGGAGTAATGACTAGCAAAGGATCAGGATCCCACTCTCCATCTTCAGCATACTTTGGAAATACTTCTGTGCCATCAGGGGTCCTGGGCACAATCCTGCAGAACTTGTATTTCCTTCCCCTGCAAAGATCCACAATTAAATGCGCTCTTTTATTGCTTTTACACAAAGTTACACACTGAGAAGTGTTTTGGGCAAGCGTCCCTTTATGTCTGAGCAGGGAAGAGCTGCCATGTTCCAGGGTTCACTGCTCAGCTGTGGGGAAGGCAGGTACACACAGCAGAGCCTCTTCCAGCTGTGCTGAAGAGCCCCTGGGCAAACTGGGGTGCTGATTTCTAGTATTAATAGCATCATTTGTGTGCAAGTAGAAGAAACGAGGCATGGAGCAGTACAGGTCTCTTTTGCCATGCCTGCTAATTAACTCCAGTGGTGGATTACGTACTTACCAATAATTAAAAAAATAAATTAAAAATAACAAATAAAAATTGTAAAGGAAAAAAAAAGTACCTTGCTGCTTTTTGTGACAGTTTATTCCAGGTAACTTATTGCCAGGAGCACCTGCTGGCGTAGGCATTCTTTGGTATAAATATGAATAATTAAGCCTGATACCAGACTACCTTGTTATGGGTTTGTTATGGTATTTATTACTTTCTACATTAATGTCAGTGGGAGTCCCATCAGCACATGGAAAGGAGAACAGACCCTGGCTTAACTCTACAACTTGGCAAGCCTCCAGTGAAGTTAAACTTCAGGATTTGTCTTCAGACTGATACGCGACAACACGTTTGATAATGACCAGTTTCAGCTTCAGAGTGAAGCTGAAGTTGTACAGCTGCATTCCCAGCATCCAAAGAGCAGCTCACATGTGCAAAATATTTTAGCTGCAATAATAGGAGCTACTTACATTAAAGCATCCTGAAAGCCTTATAGCAAACCCTTCCTCTAATGTTAGCAAGATGATTTATATATGTATCTGCAATGTGTCCCCAAGTTCTCTTTTCAGGAACCAAAGTGTACTAATGTTTCACATTCCCAAGCTCCTTTTATTTCAACATGAAAGTGATTAAAGATGTTTATCTGAGCTAAAGAACCTTAAGACGGTACCGCTTTCATTGTAGGAACAATTAAATCGATCCCAGCGGGACCTCAGCCACACAAAAGAAGTATTTGAGAATTCTCCATTAACCCACTCGCCATTTGCTTAACAGGAAACCCTAATGCATAAACAAATAGCATAAGTGTGACAGGAAATACAACTGAAGGAACAAGGAGGTTTGCTAGAGGAGCTGCTTTCCTGATTTTAATGACTGTACAGGACTTTACGAGAAAGGTTTTCTTCCCCTTCTCGTGATAAAGAGCAGATATTCGGCTTCTTTGCTTTAATATAAAACATGATCTGGGGAAAATTAGACACTGGTTTTGCACTCAGGGGAAAAAAAATGTATTTGCAGCTAAATTATTTGTTGTGCATATTGTATTTCAAGAGCAGAATTCGTTAATTTTGGCCATAATAGTCAGAAGACCAAACCTTACCCTCTGACCAAGGTTTTTGGAGGAAAGCCATAGCTCCACTTCACAGATGGAATCAAAGATTTCTGTGCTGGATTTACAAACGAAAGTCATATTAAGGAAAAAAATGTTTGGATTTCAAGTGCTAAGCCACATTTTAAAAAAGTGCGTGCCCAAGTCCCCTCTCCATGGCACAACAGCTCTCTCATGGCATTCCACTATGGGCTCTGACAGCCAGATGTACGACTGCCTGCTGCTGTTTTCTTCTCTTGTTGCCAGGGTTTATGGAGGGACACAGGGGAGAGGCCAAGCACAAAGCTGAATGTGGGCAGTAGAAAGAGCTTTGAAATGAGCTGGCAAGTGGGGAGCCAGCAGAGGATGTATTGCTGAGAGAGAGCAGCAGCCCTGGGACTGCTGCAGCCCAAAGGCTCGATTTGTAATCACTCTGCTGCCTGAGTGTCAAAACCATTTGGCCCTCCAGGGTTTATAGAGTGATAAACAGCTCTATTTTGTCATTTCATGCCAAACTCATTGTATTTCTACAGTGGAAGCTATAACTAATATGTAGTTAAAGAAGCTGGAGACACTGGTCTCTTGAGTTGGTGGCAGGAGGGATTTGGAGAGCAGCTCACTCAGCTGGGTGGGAGAGTGCACAGAGACCTCCCCAGCTGCAAAGGCAACAGGGCTAATGAGTTCTCTGAGAAGCCTCTGGAAGTCAGAACTGCAAGAAGTGTAAAACTTAGGTGGATCTAGGCAAAGGAATACTGAGGTTCTCTCTCCATTGTACAGCCATTGGCAGGAACTTGAAAAAAGAAATTGAAGGTAAAGAAATACTTGGACCATATGGACTTACCTGAAAGATAGTTCAAGGGGTGCAATAAAGTGAAAGTCACTGCACCAGGCTGAAAGTCAAGGCCCTACTTGCAAAGGCTAGAGGAACTGGAGGTGAGACAAGCAGCAGGCTTGGTCACTACATGATAGCCCAGCTGATGACAGGATTCCAGGGCGCATCTTCTTGAAGTGCATCAGTCTACTGGTCTAACACAGTCCCTGAGCCTGATGTTCACTAATTGCTGAGTTCAAACTATGTAGGTTGGACTCGATGATCACAGAGGTCTTTGGTCTGTGATTCTGTGACATCTGATTCCAGAGGAGTTGAATACCTGTCCTATGCTGGTATTTGTGTAAATCCCACCAGTGACCCCTTTGCATAGTAGAAAAGAAATTTTCGTGGTCCATACTCCCATGATAGAGCTCCAACACTGTGACTGCTGTTGCCCTCCGGGACACTGGCCCCATGCTACCATCTCCCTTCACGGACATCACTGAATAACCATAGTAAGGGGAAGTGCCTCTGACATCTAGATCCTAGTCAGTGCTGCCCACTGCTTTTAATACGTTCTTTTCCAGGCTCATAAGTTTGGTAGTTTCTTTTTTTGCATGTAGAAATGTGTTTCCTTCCTCAGGTTTCTCCAAAGTTCTCAAGCTGTAGTTTGTTTCCTAATTTTTATCCTACTGTAAAGTTATGTTTAGAAAATAGCAACACAGGATTAATCTGTTATTGTATTGGTTTTATTCTGCATGGAAGATGTTGAATACTTCTCACGGCAGGATAAGAAGTTTTGCTGCTGCTCAGTGTAGCATGATGTTACTGAGCTGGGGGCAAAGAGTAATCCCTATATTCATTGGATGTTCATTTAGACTCTTACAAAGCATCACAAGAAATTGTCAGTAGGCTTAATTCCAGAAGGGCCACAGGTTTAAAACAAGCATATTTCACTTGCATTTCAGTGGCTCTAAGATTTGCCCCAGTGTGACTGGCAGCAAATGAAGTCAGCTCCCCATCCAACCCACTCACTATGTCAGTAATAAAGACAAACACATTTGATCAGATTCCCAGCTGGATCAATAGCAATTTTGAAAGCTGGGAGATCTCACCCACCTTGTTACTGTGAGCCCAATTTCCATGGGGATTGTAGTCCAGCTTCCCTCAAGTATTGTGTGCCCAAAAATCTGTTTCATTTGTGTTTGGGTGGTAAAATCTCATGCTTGAAAATTAATCTCTGAAACATTATTTGGATTATTTAAACCAGATTTTCATAAGGACTAAGGAGATAAAATTCCCTGCAAATCAGTATTATTGCAACCATTTGAGCCAGTTAAAGTGAAATATCTACTGATCTATGGTAAGGGCTATATTTGTACCAGTATGTTAGCTTGGCATGCAAATTCAGATGGGGCCCAACTCCTAGATTATCCACACTGCCTGTGGGCTGATAATTACCCTTGCTCTAGTCGCAAGTGGATAAGTTGGCTTTCCAGGCAGGAAAAGACCATCACTGGAGAAAATGGTTTCACCTTTGAGCTCTGCCTTTACAGGCAGAATGACTACAACTGCCTCGATTGCAAATTTGAGCACAACTTCTCCACCCAGAAAATGTAGATGTGAACTTGGGGTCCAAAATTATGCTCACCAGCAGCTCTGTGTTCCTGGTCTCCTGTGCACACCAGAAACCCTTCCAATCAGCTTTAGTGTCAGCCATGGCTAAAATAAAAGAGAAACAAACACAACTGATCCAAGCCCCTGTCAGACAGATGATAGTGATCACAGGAAGCATAGCGGGGTTGGTTTCTTTCTTTAGATTCTTCAGATTTTCACAGCTAGTTTGTTGGTTTGGATGGGGGGAAGGGATAAAGAAGGACTGTATCTCAAGTATCATCAAAAACATTATAATTACATTATCATTGGTTTTGCTGGAAAAAAGAGGGAATCTTATGAAACTTTATAAAGCAAGCTGAAATCTGAAACCCTCTGTCCTATTATGGATGAAAATAAGTATTAATAATAAATGGTCATTTCAACATCCTTCTGCCAGAGAGCCTTGCCCCCAGAAGATATCGCCAAGCCGTATCTCTTGGCTTGGAGTAGATTTTTCTAGCTTTTATTCTAACTTTGAAGCTCTATGGCTCTGTTTTCTAAACTTCTGTAGAGAAGTTCTCCTAAGAAAACTCTTGTAAATTTGGGATTTGCTTTCCCATCTTGGCAGCACGCAAGGTATAACTATGTAGAGTCACAGTCTTAAAAAGAAAACCTATCTTGCTCTTCAAACACTGATGGCTCAACATCCAGAAAGTGTATGACTGAACAAGTGATCTGTGAAGGAATCCTGGAGCATATGTAAGACATTGTTGACATCTATTTGCCTCTGTCCTGCAGCTTACATTGTTCTTGGCTTTGGTGCCAGTGAGTATGAGACAGCTCTTGCCTTCATGTGGAATAATTACAATATTATTTTCTCAAGGAACTTAAGAAGCAGAGATAAGTAGATTTCTTGGTGCGTCATAGGATCAGATCATCAAAAACAAAGGGGTGGCAGAAGGTCAGTGATGCAGCATTTGCCACGCCACCTGCACACTACTGTTTCAGGCCAGTTCTGCCAGCCAGTGGTGAGAGAGCACCTAGAACTTTTTAATAATACAAAAATAATGCAATATATAATCATAATATTATAGCCCATAAACATAATATTTATTATTTTATTTTTGTAAAGCAGCAACAAAACATCAGGGTATAGTAAGTTTTCAGGAAATACTCTTACTGAATTTTCAATCAGGTTTCTGGAGAGAGAGATCAAGGGATTTCTGCTGTCATCTACAGGTCACAACACAAATAAAAAATATTTGTCTTTTCTCCAGATGTTTTTGGTACCTTTGCATTCCCAAAGTAATTGCTTTGTTTTCCACCTGGGTATTTTGAAGACTGTCATCGTATGTTAATCTAAAATGCTGGAATAACCTGCCCCTGTCACTACCACTGTCACTGGCTTTTTGATGTGTCAATATTGTGTGCTGCAGATGATTGTCCTTAAGAGACAGTTTCAGTTTTACTCTATGCTGGATGCAAGCTGCTCCAAGGACATCTTTACGAAATGGCGCTTAACTGAAATTGTTCCCAAGTGATGCTCCGTCTAGAACAAAACACTTTAAACACTTGATTCGAAACTTTTTCAGAACCTAGGTTTTCCCAAGCTTCCTATTAAAATCTTTACCTGAAAGGGATGAATTGCTTAGCCAGTGTTCTGGCTGCTGTAATATACAGATCAGTGTTTACATCTCTACTTGCACTGAGTCTAATTTATAATTTAACACTGTTGAGACCATCCTGACAATGTAAACATGGTATATTGATGACCTGCAAAAAAGAGAAGCTGTCTTATATGCCAAGTGCCTGTGGCTCTGTTTATGTTGGAAATGCATTATTAAAGAATGTGTGTGGTCAAGCTATAACATTTCTGGTACTGAGGTATCCATTTTACCCTGGGTCATTTCTTTGTTTCTCCTCACATAGTCTCCTAATCCAACAACTGATCAAGTTTCAGCCTTCCACTCCAACTCCCCCAATTAAGATAGCGTGATACACAGTGTGACAGCCTTTTTGGGCTCTCTGAACCATGTGTGGTGTGCCTTATACTCAACAACTGAATCAGACTAATTCTGGAAGCAAATACACTATTCAAGCAATACTGAGCAATTTATTATTAAAGCAGCACGTTTACTGTCATTCCAGCCTCCATTAAAAAACCCCTAAAAGTCTGGATCATTTATTCTTTATTAAAATGACAACTGCTTCGGAACAAAGTGTCAGTGACACTTGAACTTCTAAGTAGAAATAGGGGGGAAATTTAGATGCTATCTCAGTCCTGGCCTGATCATTCACTTCTCTGTTCTTGGTCCTGGGTCACTCGCTTTTCTGAGCAGCCGAGACAATCAGTGGGCTCAGGAAGTTAGGGAGTTTTGTATGAGAGTGCTCACTCCCATGGCCTGGGTGAAAACTATCTAGTCTTTGGCCAATAAACATACACTGAGGATCTCCTAAAAAGCTCTGTCCTTTTATCATCCTCAGAAGACAACCTATCCTAGATGCTCAGGGAGAAGGAGATACTAAGATATTAGCACTAAAAACTGGGCTCTGAATGTCAGCAGCCTGAAAGACTTTGGCAGCATTATGCCATAACTAGGTTGGTGGAGGAGAGTTCTTCATCCTGCCTTGGAAATCTCATGTAATGAACCATCTTGCAAAACAAGCAGGATACACTTTCCTTTCTGGATATGCACAAAACATCCCGTTTGACCTTTCTCTCCACAGTGAGGTTTCTGCAATGCCAGTGTGTTGGTGAAAACACGAGGAAGGTTTATCCTGCAAATATTCCTAAGTGAGCCTTCCAGATGTTTCATCATCAGCTGAAACAACCACTCCTTGTTTTTCTGAAGAGAGACTCACCAGCTGACTGAGAGGAAAGAGTGATGTGAAGAGGGAACGGGTGTCCTCCCCTGCGGCTGCTGGGGTTGTCTGTTTCTCATTAGAAACAGCAACGTGTCACTGTGCTTCAAGAGGTTTACAACTGTCCACAGCACCAATGGTGCATTGTGGTCACTCCTGTCCTTCATCCAACATTGCACAATTCAGTGTTTCAATGAACGTATTTTATAGCATAAAGGGTAATTTTTTTAAAGGCAGCACGACGTATACCAAGAGATGTGGCATCAGGAGTGCCCAGCTATGTGCAAGCAGAGCTGTCTGGTTTTTTGCCCAGCTGCAGTGTTGCAGGTGGTCCATTTTGGTCAGTCATGCAACAGACAGGCCCCAGTTATCAGCTCTGAAGCACAGACATTAAGCATAATTCTACACTTCTTTATTTCTCAAGAGAAGCCTGCACCTTCAGACAAATCTACCGTTTGATATAAATAAGATTACAAGGAGATGAATGTTCATCGTCAGTTTTGCTATGGTGTTTGCCAGCAAGAATAGAAATGTAGGCATTTAATGCAAGCAGGAAAAATATTTAACTCTTATGAGAGAAAGACAACAAACCAACAGTGAACTAAACTTACTAGCATATACCCGGATTCCAGGTGCCTAAATTAGTAGCAATCCATTCAGCATTGGGGGTATCTTTTTGGCGAGGTTGCAATATAACCGTGTCCTGGTTTTGTTGTTGTTTACTCTGTGTGACATCTATTGACTCAAATGAGCCATTTTTTATTCCTTTGTAGACATGAGAGTGAATTTAGCACAGTATGTTATCACAGAGCTCCTCACAGACAGTGCTGACAAATAGCTATGTGGACAACCCATTCAGGCTGTAGGATTATCCATCAGCAATGACAGTAGCTGGCAAACCAGTGCTGTTTATATCAATTTGTTATTTTCTAGGAAGTTACCCAGCTTCATTATTATTGGGGGAGATAAAACTAAGATGAGAGGCCAAGACCCTCATTTGGTTCTTAATGCACTCCCATTGCTTTGATGTATTACAGAGAACAAAATTGACTGATGTGGTAGCTCATTACACAGGGAAAAACACACACTAAAATAACATATTTTCTTTACCAACAGTTCTGTGACAACAGTGTCTAGGAAGGATCCAGGGACAGTTATCTAAAATACATCTTCCCCACTTGTTCCTGAAAAAAAAAGAAAGGAGTTGTGATGTGCCCTAGTCTTTAGGTGCAGAAAAATCTGTAAGATAGCGTTTCTTAAATAACAAGTATATGTTTTTGACACTCCTTGCAAGCCAAAGCGTTTCACTGATTTTTGCACAGCATTGTGCAGTACCTATCACAGCACTTCTCCAGGACATTCTTTCTGGCTCTCTTTGATACTTGAGAAACAAATCCTTCCCATCTCTTGCACAGTAGGTGGAAACCATAATTGCTTCACCAGAGATGGGGAACATGAGTCACTGAGAAGCTAACTGACTTTCCTGAGGACCCGGGAGACCAAAAGCAGTATCTGGAAAACCCAGGATTAAAAGATTGAATGCAGATTCTGACCTGAGTTACACTCTGGCTTGAGGGGGGTTGTAATTTAGGGCATAATTTATTTGTTATTAGTATGTCTAATCGCTCACATGGTAATTGCTAGGCAAAAAAGGCTACCGCTCTGAGACAGGAGTTGGAGCCCAAGCAGACAGGGATATGCAGGTGGGTAAGGAGGCAAGCCAGGTGGGGTGTCTGGGGGATGTTCAGAGGACTGCAGTTACTCACAGTGCCTATGGCAGTATTGCACAAAGACCCATTGATGGGCTCTTTGCACTGAACATAAAATGGTAATTATATTGCATAAAAGAAGGCCCCCAGAAATTAAAACTGAAGTTGAAAGCAGTCTAAATCTATATTAGCTCATTTGGGATTTATTCCTCAAAACCCATGTTGTATCCCTCAAATGCTCCTCTTGTTGGACTACTGGTATTACTCTTTTCAAACCATGATGAGTGACAGATAAATAAGCAAACACGGTACTTGATTCTCTGGGAGTTTCCTAGTATATGCATGGACTCATCTTTGGCCTGTATAGCCTCAGAAGTAAGGGTGCTTCCTTTCTTTCCTATGTTGGAATATAGAACTTGGAGTCTTTGCAGGTGGGATTCATCTTACCCCCCTTTAGACTTGGAGAGAACTGGGAACTGGGACAACTTGTAGCCCAGGATTCTCCTGTCCTACTTCAGATGTCTGCTGTACGTTGCATTTAGCCTGATGAATCCAAGCCCCTCTGATTTTGTCTGTACTTGAACCCAGACTGTTACCTGTCTCACCACTTGGGGTTGAGATCCAGAATTCCATGTCACTGGTGTCATAAATAATGTCAGATCGTCACTAATGATCAGAAATTCAGAGAGCCTTGAGTTTTTCCCTGATCCCAAAGTCACTCTCCCTGACAAAGTCCTAAAATTTTTGATTCACTACTGTGTCAAAGAGGGAGATCTACCCATTAAATTACACGTATTACTCCCTCATGGCCTGGATGTTTCACAAACCCTTATGTTCATGCTGGGACTCCCTCAGTACCTGCTTATTTGTAAGAAATGAGAGGCTCAGAGTACAAGGTGAGACAGCAGCAAACATGCACAGGTGCTGCTTCTTCTCTCAGCTGTAATTAGGCAGATCTCCTAATGTGAGGACAGAACCATCCTTTGAGCTGTAAAATATTTGTCTTTCATTACCTGTCAGCCTCTGACTTTTAGTTAAGGAGATGCCCCTTTTCCTGGAACATGCACATAGTTAGGATCAATATCATAATCCTATCTGACAGCTGCTCGAAAGCTTCTTTGTGTTGATTAGGTTTTGGCAGCTGAACAGAGCTGCTACTGCGTTTTCTTTTAATACTGACTAAGTGATAGCCTTGACAAGTAGTAAAAAAAAGAAAATAAAACTCTTTTAAAAACAAAACCCAATTAGCCCTTTTGTTACTCCGGTGAAGTGGAACAGATACTTCAGCTGCCGGTGGTGGTACAAGAGGAAACCTGCTCCCAGTCCCCCGCCACGCTCCAAGGACAGATGGATGAATGGTAACGGCTGGCTTAAAGATGTCTTCATCTGTTCTGTTCAGAAGGAAAGCAGGGATTTGGCACCAGCTTTTAAAGAAAACAGAAGATGCAAAATTCACTAAACTTTATTGGTTCGAATGTATAATAATGATAGTTTAATGGCAGGAAAGAGGCAGATAATTAGAAGTGAGTAGCTCTGATTGCCCTTGTACACTGCTCCAGATAGCTTCTCAACACTCCTGAATCCTTGTTTGCTTTGTCTGAAGCTGAAATCCCACAAGGTCTGGATGTTACCAGCTGTCTAGCTAACTAACTGCCAGCACTTTCCCTGAATACAAGCTATCAGCTTCCACAACATCAGCCTCCTCCCCTGAGCTCTTCCTCACTGTCTCTCTCCCTGTGTGATTGCTTTTATCTCTTGCTTGCAGGAGCTTCTTCTAATCATATTGCTTCTTGCCTCTGAGGGTCAAACACGAGACCACTGCTACCTACACAAATGGGGAAAACTGTCACCTTCGCCAGACTGATAAGTGTTTGGCAGGCAGGACACTGTGAAGTAGAAGAGCAAACAGCCAGCAATCTGCAAACACCATAAATATGTTACAATCTCAGCAGGAAGATGGGCACTATATGTACCAAGAGGCCTTTGTTTAATGAGCTGTCAGAAAGCAGGCATGAAATTATGTTTGAAAACATGTGCAAGCTGCAGAAACAGAGCTGGGGCACTAAAAAACCTCTTTGACTTTTCTGTGGATGTTTGGAATGTCTTATCAGTTTGAGAACTGTCATGCGATGAGAGCTATCATTAGCAAGGTAATAGCATTTGAAAGCTACTGATTTTTCTCTCTCAGCTCCATTTTGTGACCTAAATGAGTGAGAGAAAAACTTAATGCTTCCTTTCCGCTGATTTTTTTCCCCTGAAAACAACACAGCCAGAAACCCCAAAGTGAGCATACCGGTAGGAGATAAACCCAAATCACTGTGAATGGTAAAGGAGTAACCGTGGAAGTCAAGAATATTGTTGCTAATCCTTTGGAGATGGTGTTCATATTACTCTAATGCACCTCCCGCCACCCATTTGTTTTAATCACACACACAAAAAGCATCTCAGGGCAGGTGACTGTTACGTGTGACAGCTGTATGAGGGCTGCCAGGGGTCAGGGCAACAGTCTTCAATTCACAGGTAGTCAACAGTGGTAAAACTCTGTGAAAAATATGATTGCTGAAATATATTAACAGTGTTAGGGTCACTTTGCATAGCTGTAATAGGGTGTGCACAAAACAGAGCTTCCATTGCTGTTAAATCATGCAGAACAAGTTGTTAAGGATTTAAAACAAATCCTCAAATATCCTTCAGGGTCACAAAGTTCTTTATTTCTAAGATAAATTGAATGGTTTTGTACATGCTCAAGCATCTGTGTTTTCTTTGCTTTTAAGAAAACATTTTGCTGATTCTTTTGCTATTTGGGCATTTGTGGTCCACCCCAGAGCTGAAAGGAGACTGTGAATGCTGAACTGAATCTATGTCAGTCAGGGAGGTATTAATTTGCAAAAGTGGCTTCTCTTTCGTTCATTTCTTTTCTTATTAAAGATGGGGATCAAAATCCAAAGCTTCTAGGTTAAAGCAAATGGAACCCAGATCCAAACTGTCCCTGCTCTTTGGAAGCTCTGAACAAACTAGGTTTTGGGGAAGAAAACAAACAAACAAACAAACAAACAAACCAATGAAAGAGGATCGCATTTATGGGTCCTATCACTTTTTGTCACAACACGAACCAGTCAGATCGCCAGCAGTATTGTTTTACTGAAGGGAGAAAAATGCATGAATATGAAGAAAAGAAATGCTTGAAAAATTACATTTTTGGAAGCTTTGCAAAGGAAAATGTGATGTACAAGTAAAAAAATACGTTTTGCAGAAGTGATTTACTCTCTTTGGATTTTGCCAGTTAATTAACTAAAACTGAGAAAAAAATTTCAGCTGTTGGTCAACAGGCAAACAAATGGAGAGGCCATGAAGTGCCTCTCTGAGTGTCATAACATTTGTACTTCAGTGAGCTCGTTTTATGTGGGCTGTGTCTGTCTGTCTGTCTGTCTATCTATCTATCTATCTATCTATCCCATGATCTGCCTCACTCAACCTCCCCATTGCACCATGGAAGATGCAGCCTAGCAGGGAACCATATTCTTTAAGAATACTACAGCTGTACCCACCCTGCACTTCACCTATCACAGCCCTGAGTGTTTCCAGATAGGAGGATTCAAGCCATAAATTTCCAGGTTTGGATTTTTCCCTTAACAGTCAGGTATTTCCATGGGGAAATGTTTAATGTTTTCCAAGCAGCGTTTTCAATGTTAATGCTTTGCCATTCTAAAGCAGATGAGGACAATAGAAACAACAGATAAACCTTCCTTCTTCTGCTTTCCATTAGGTCAAGTTTTTCAAATGTGTTTCATTTCACCCCTGCTAGTATGTTTCACTACGTCAGTCTACTAAAGAAGGGTTTGATTCTACTAAGAGCATAAAAGCATGGATACTATGGAAACCAAAAGTATCCTGTTAATTCACACAAGCAACTCTTTTGTCTGACTTGGAATAGATCATGTATGACACACAGGAAATCCTTTGGTACCACGACCTTCTCGGTACTGCAAGCTTTCATAAAAGACCACACCATTTCTTTCCTTCTCCTGAGAGGGTGTCTGGCTTCCAAAGAGATTATGTGCTGTTTGAATCAGAGTTAGGTGCTGAACTGCAAGGAGACAGGATAACAACTCTTAGGATGAAAGGAAAACTGAAGACCTTTCAATTGTGCAATTTTTGAAATTGAAACATTTCATAAGGTGTTCTTTTTTCACTTTATTTTCTGTTCTCTATGCCACCTTTGCTATTGTGTTCAATGTAATAATTAACATATGGTATTTTGCTGATTTTTCCTTTTATTTTCTACCTTTTAAAACACGTTTTGCAGGGTATTAAAAGGAAAAGTAAAATTGTCATCTGCCATTGGTACAGAGAAGGGTCTTTATATACTCTTAACTTTTGAAAATGCCTAACAACATAAAAAATTAGCTAACCCTCTGCAAAATACTGAATTAAGAATCCTTGGACAAGCCCACCAGCACCTCCAATGTAACTACTTTTCCACAAAGAACAGAAGGGGAAATGCTAGAGATTGACAGGGAAGAAAGAGGGACAAGCAGAAAAAGAAAAGAGGATTGTTATTCACAAAGCAGTTTTTGCTCCTGCTGTGATGCTGTAGCAGACAGGAGCAAGATTTAAGCCAGGAAGAAGAGGTAGGTACTGAACTTAAGTGTTCAGTCCTTAAACAAGATAAAAGTGCTCACCTTTAGCTTAACTTGCTGTTAGTGGAATATTGCTTGAGAACTGGATTTAGGGAAAGGATACTGCCATACCGGAATATTAATGAGAAATAGCCTGAAAGACCTAATGCAAATTATGAAGACCAATACTTCAGTAGGTCAGCCTGTGGTATCTCTCCAAAACGAGACTGAGAAGTGATTTCATTATCTCCAATAGGGAGTAAACCACTGGTACAAAAAAAAAAAAAACAAACAAAAAACCCCCAAACAAACAAACGAAAAAGGGGGGTTGATATCAGGAAAGAAAGTGTAACAGGAAACTAGCTGGAAACAGAACAGAAGACTCAGAAATTCAGACGAAAAACACTAGGATTTGCTGAGGTCTTTGATGCTGAGGCAGCACTTCTGAGGGACATCCATGCCATCCATTTGTCTCCTCGGTGATGATCATAGTCTCTGAGTAACAGAGGTTCCAAAGACCTCTTCAGAAATCTTCCCACTTTCCAGCAATCTTCTGCAGAGAGTGTTTCAACAAGCTGAACCTCAGCTGATGGATTACACATCCTGAATGCTTGGAGATTACCCATTTTTGGGCAAGTCAAAGAAGCAGTTGAGTGGTATAAACATATTTAAACCCACATGCACTTAGAGTTGTTCCATTTCCCTTACTAGACAGCAGGCCAGTGACACCACGTTTCTTTCATCATGGTCTCAACTTAGCTTTCACAACCCAGGGGACAACAGGAGGGGACAAACTGGGACCCTTGTGCTTATATTTGAATAAAAATGTAGGTGACACAAGCAACTTCCAACAGGGTTGCTTGAGCTTCTTCATTCAGGAAAAAGGTTACTTGGAATGATCCCACCTCCCTCACAGGCTGGCCAAGGGGTTGCCACAACCTGAAGACTGCCTAAGATTGTTGAAGTCATAGCACTACAACTGATTCACTTCCACCCCACACCAGGGGACCACTCCAAGTACCTGCCATGCTTCAGCCAGGCAGACTGGGAGCAAGAAGCCTAGCCGTGCACAAAAGAGGAAAAAAGAGAAAATTATCAGGAATTTTAGGGATCATACATCACGCAGCATGGCAAATACTAAAAATTGCATTTAGAGCCATTTTAGATGCTGCAAACTGGTCTGTGACTTCACGTGAATGGTGAAATGGGACCCGTTTAGTCACTAACTTGTTCCACCACAGAAGGGATCACACTGCAAAGGGCTTCAGACTGTGGAAAACCACATGTTCCCATGGAGGCACAGAGCCGTACTCTAAGGCTTGAAATCCCACTTAAGCCTATTTGCTTAGTCAGTGGAAAGGTAGGCACCTTTGAAGGCCTCTGAAGAGCAATTCAAGTGCCTGAAAAATATGCTGAGCAGGGAGCCAAGGGCATGGGGACCTCAGCTGAGGAAGCTTGGTGTGAGGTATTAACCACCTCAGCTGGAGCAGGGCCAGGCTTCCCCTCCAGCTATTCTCAGCAAGGCAGGGCATGGCTCTGCAGAGCTGGCAGTGCAGTAGGAACAGCCGCTGGGAGCCTCAGACAGCAGGAACCACACATTTTCCCCATCCTGCTTTGACAGAATTGGCCAGGGTTGGAGGCATCTTTCATTTCCCAGTTCTGTTTTTGCTGTAGAAGACACAGCTTATTTCTATTTTTCAAGACTGGCTGATCCCAGCATGCTCCAAATCCATAAAGGAAAATAGGAAATGATTTTCTTAGTCCCTGAATTGACCCGTGGGTCTGACGATCCTGCTAGGCTCGGCAGTTTCTCTGCTGGCTTGAGGAGCACATGTTTATGCACCTGGGATCATGCAGCTTGAATTATTCTTTTAAACATTTTCATAGAGAGTGGCAGTGTAACAGAAATCACTAAACAAAATGTACATTGTGTGTGACAGTTAGCAATGGGCCGGTTCACAGATTGTTAAGGGCTATTGAAAGTCACGCTTATGTTTTTCTTCTTTAACATTTTTCAAGGACAATTTGATTGCATTTCCCAGAAAGGTTAATATAAACAATCTGCTCCCCTCATTTTTATGAGAAGCATTTAAAAGTAAAACGCCCTGCTGTTATTTCACTATTGCCTGTGTTATTGATGGCTGAGGATTCCCAAATACGTTCTGAATTTTTGCAGCTTTGCACATTTCTGGGAGAATTGCTCAAAACTCCACTATCTCATTCTCCGTCCAGCAGCACTGAGAAAGGCACACATTTCTTCAACATTTGTTTAAACACAGTAGGGCACGATTCATCGCCTGAATTTTAGCCATGTGAAGGACAGTGTTACATCTGAACTCGTTATTTAAATGGCTTCTACAGACAGCCACCAGAGGGGCAGAGGAACAACTCATCTCTCATAGGCGCCCATTTTTGACATAAGATATTTGCCCTTTGGAAGTGGCTCTCTTTCCCCACTGAAAATAAAGCCAGTCAAAGCAACTCAGACTGAGCTATCCCTGTCCTGTTCTGGTTTGTTCCCTGGCAAATCATGTGGGTAGGACACCCTCCAGTGTCACCATCTCCCGTGGGACCAGATGGCTCCAACGCTTACTCATGTAATCCATACTTAGTTAACGAAAAAAAAAGTTAGAAATATTTTCTTCAAAGAGTAATTTCTGAATGCTACTCAAGACTATTCTTGAGCCAAATTTACACGCCCACAATAAGTATAGATGCACAAATTCTTCATATCATTGGTATGTCTGGTTGACATTTCAGGTTACTACTGATATTCGGTTAATTTGGATGCTTTGAGCAGGAGCTTGGACTAGATTACCTCTGGAAGTCCGTAAGATTTTCAGATAATCAAATGACATTGTAACATATTATGTACCCGTCAGCCATTCAACACAATTCGTCTGAATGCCCAAGCTGGATGTTCTATTGGATTTTCTATATTTCATTGCCTGTGCTTTTTCCATGTACAACTTTGAAAACAGAGCTCAAATAGATAAAAATGTTCTCCCTCCCTAGTCATGTGTAAAGCCTCCCCACTGCTTTCTCACCTGTACAAATAACATGGACATGTTGTGCTGAACTGCACTGACTGTATTTTGAGAACATGGTCAGTCTGTGTCCTGGCTGCTGACAAAAACGGGGCACTGCCCCGACAGCTAAAACATCTCATACTGAGGACACTAGGCAAACTACTACCGACCTGGTTTGGGCTATCCTCTGGAGCATTATTTGTACACATGTACCATGAAACTACCCACCTTTTTGTAGTTATATCAGCTGGGGTATCTGTCAGTGTCTGTCAGAAGTAGCTGCACACCACTTGTCAGTTCATAGCACTTAAAAGCAGATGTACCCAAGAGAAATGCACGGATTTCAGAGCAACAAAAGATGATTCCTCCACAACGTGATATTTTAAGCTTTAGTTAAATCTAGAAAATTGCTCTATTTTAAAACCAACACTACTTTAAATGGATTGGTTTGTAAGACATGCGTCTGTGACAAAGTCAGGACCTTCTCCTCTCAGGGCAGACCAGGTCTGGGTTTTGCTCTCAGGCCCGCAGATGCATTTCCCATTTGCTCACTTCTATCTGTCCTTTACATTCAAACAGATACATACATTACTTTCATTCAGATTTTCTGGGGTGTATTTACCTCACTACTGTGACCATTTGTGCAAAAAAAAATGTTCGCCAGTTTCCATTAGATACTTGCTGGCTGCAGGTATTTGAATGCTATCGACCAGTTTGCATTAAAAATTACAGAGTGTGCAGGAACACATGCGGACACATATGTGGAATGATGCCTGATCATGTATTTAGAAGTGACCCTTTTTTAGGAAAGAATAATGCTTGTGAAGTTAAAAAACCCTAGGACTAAAACCCACGCACTCACTATCACTGAGTTAAAGCAGTAAAACACCTCTTCAAGACAAAAGGAAAATGCAGTAAGAATTCAACCCCAAAACAGCCAGGGTGTTGAACTAGGTAGGCAAGTGAGAACCATAAACACTCCCTGTGCACACCATGGCTGATGGTGCCACGGCCCCCAGGCCTGTTGTGACAGATCCCACTGCGGTCTGACAGAGCGGGTGGCAGTAGGGAGCACCTCACGGGAATGTGTGGGAGAACATGTGTGGGTTTGGCAGCAAATCTTTATTGGATGGTGGAGCTGCTTTGGATCTTTCCTAAACAGGTCTGATTCTGAAACTTATTCTCTCCAGTGTTGCAGACAAATCTCTGGGCACAAGGTGTAAAGGACAGTTGCTGAACCAACAGGAGCCATTTCCCACATGCCACAGCCCACCTGGCAGCTCAGTCTCCCAGTGGCATTTCTGTACGGGTTACGTGCCCACTGCTGGAGAGAGAGCTTCTGAGCATAGTCCCTGCCTCCAGTCTTCCTGCTGTCCCCTGTCCCAGGCTTCCCATGTCACCTTCCTCATCCCTCCTCATCCCTCCTCCTCCAGCTGCCACCTGGGTGGTAGGAGAAGGAGGAGGAGGAGGAGGAGGAGTAGTGCACGGTTCGGGCAGTAGTGTGATGCCCCATCCTCACAGGCATGCCTCCCTCAGCCCTTCCCAGCTGTCTCCTTGCACTCACCCATGGCATATCACAGATCTGGAAGCTGTTCTTCCTCCATGTGTCCCTATACGCTAACAAGTCCATACAGAAATATATTTAACACATACACACTCGGCATACAGGTGTGCTCATGACCTGATTATTTGCTTTTAAGAGTTCTGAACATCTTTTAGGAGTTCTAAGCATCTTTGGTTGCTGTTGTTTTATATGAGACCAGGTTAAGCAAATTTCCCATTAAAACCTTTCTAAAAAGGCAAAGGACATGCCAGGCCAGTCATTCAAGCCCTAAAATTTTCAGAAGTGACTAGCAGTTTCTGATGCCTCCAACATTTTGGTGTGTGTGGCTGGAGACACTTCATAAAAATCTAGTTTTCTGAAGAGTGGTGTTGCTGCTCTTTAATAATTAAAATCCTAGAAGAGGGAAACCCAAAACTAACAATCGTTTTCCCAAATATAACTCTCCAACATTTATAGAGCCTTCAAGTGGAGAAACAGAAGGTCTAACTTTATGCTGAGAAGAGTATAGCCCACATACTGGTGAGAAACTCAGATACATCTTGCTAAACATTCCCTATATAAGCAACATTTTCCAGAGTCTTTCATTCACTGTGTAAAAGCCCACTACTAGAGAGCTAACATATCTAAGATACACTCCCAACTCTCCAAGACTTACTCACAAATCATCTGCTTTAAAGAGCACTCTCCGAGTACACTTCACAAAGTTTTCCATTTTGCCCTCCCAGGCAGCCTAGCAACATGGCTGGCAATAAATAATGCTGCAAAGGAAACTATGTGTCAACTAGGAGGGTCAAAAAAAAAAAAAAAAAGACAGAAGAAAATGTACCAAAAAAGTGTAATTTATTGCCCCTTAGCATCTGCTTTTATCTGTATCCTTTTGAGAACAAATTAACAAGTCCTGCCTATCTCCATATGTTTCTTTCTGTGGAACATCATGGTTCTGGAGGTACACATTCGTTCAGCCAGCAGTAACAAGCACGTATGTTTGTTATGCACTGGAGAATGTGACCATTATATGTTGATGATACTTTTAAAATATGATAAATCACTGCAAGAAAAAAAGAAATACTCTATAAGCCAGAAGGAGCAGGTCTTTTTTCTTTTTTCTTTTTTCTTTTTTCTTTTTTCTTTTTTTTCTACAGAAAGCAGCTCAAATCCCACTGTTTCATGTATACTCTTCAGGTCATAAAAACAACTGCTTTCAAAATGTAGATGATCCCCATATGCTTAGAAATCACCCATAAAAGGTCAGTAAGGAATTTATTTTGTTTTTTAATAATTATAAAATTAAATTTTAGTGTAGAAAACAGGGTGAAAGTGATCTTTATTCTGAATAAAGCTTTTTCTTTTTTTCCTGTGTATTTATGTACATAAGTATCCAAAGGACTTTGGCAATTCAACTATAAATGCACCAAATCTTTGAACTGAATTCTCAATAAGTATACAGAATGCTGAAACTGGATCTACATTTAAGGTGTAAAAAAACAGTATTGAAAAAAGTATTCCACCCTAAATTACTGTGACCATATATAAACCAAACTAAATTTCCCTTCTAGCGATTTCCTTTTCTAAAAAAAGCTTTGCTTTAAGTTTAAAATCTAATACTGATATAATCTCTATACTAACAAGACAGCAAAATATTAACGATATGCTTAACCAGGATTTTTCATTCAATTCAGTTGTCTTAAGATCAAAGTATTGTGGAAACATGGCTAAGAATTGCTCTTATGGCAGAAGAAAATACCTATCTGTATTTAAAAAATGTGGATTATGTATGCCAGAATCAAATCTCAGAATAGCTGAAAAAGTGAACGGGATTTTATTGACTTACTATAGTTTGGGATCTGCATCTGAACAGAAAGTGTTGGGGCCGGAGGGAGATCATTTACACCAGAGACAATTGCAGAGATGACATTTCCCTGCTTGCAAACGGGGGCTTTAATCATCTCAGACCCATTTATGGTGTTTTGTTAGCAACCGTTAATCTTCTCTGGTGCTTTTAGGCACTTAGCATATCTCTGTAAAACTATTAACATATGAAATTAATATACAGAGGGAGTGCCAATCCAAATCAAGCAGAACGCAATGGTATTATAATCAAACTTATGAGACGGCTTTAAAAATCATAAAACTGCCCCACAGATAATTACCAATTTTTTTCATTTGCTTTCCGATTTCTGGGGCTTAAAAGGACATTTGGCTTTTCTATCTTTTTTTTTTTTTAAAAAAAAGTAAGGTTTAGAAATGGAGAAGGAAATTAGCCACCTTCACAAAAGGCATTGTAAATGCTAAGTAAAGCTGGCTCATTTAAAACCACAGTGATGTCTCCTGTCGTTAATGATTCATCATCAAAAATTACTTTAGCAGCTCTAGGAATAATGTGCTTCAAGCTTTAAAATGCATGTGAGGCTTTTATTAAAGCTGATGAGTTAGAGATACCATAAGAAAATTAGCATAGATACTTGGCTACTTTAACTTCCTAAAACATGGAACTTTGAACTTCTACATGTCTGATAGAAAGGTAACAGACCCCCACTACAGGTTGGGTAGAATTATGCTAACTTGATAATTTTAATCCATCACATAATTTGAGAGAAAAGAGTTCTGTTCTTACCTTTTCCTACACAGTCTGTATTTTATATGTGTGACTACAACATGTTATATATAAACATGCTGTGTATTTGAAATACATTTATGTGAGGCTCCCACAGAACAGGGAAGCATCATGTAGCGAGGAACAAGGTATTTTTACACACATTCCAGAGGCAGTGGCTGGCCTGGGGGGACTGACAACTTTTGAGCGTAAAAGTGTATGGTTTTCATCCAGGTGTTGTCCTGCAAACAGAGCAAGGTGTCCCATACAAAATCAGACAAGGGAGTTTCCAGCTATAGCATCCTTTTTTACCCCTGCTCTCCTTTTCCTTGTGGTATTGAGAGACCCAGGGCAGCAATAGACTCTTTACACCCAGCCGACTTCAAAACAGTTTCTATCTCAGATTACCAAAGTCTGCAGAATTCAGCTGTTTTCGGAGCAGTCAGAGGTCACTGCAAATCAGCAGTCTTTGAAAAGTAACCTGTCAAGGCATCCACTTCTCATGGCTTACCACATCTATCTAAACATATCTATACACAAAATGGATGACGTCTCCTGCTGCCCTTTCGAATGGCTTCGTGTAAGACCTCTCTGTTTTCTCAGCCTTTGTACTGCTCTGATACACAGGGCCAGCCAGCAGTCCCAATTAAAAGAGCAGGGGGAAAAAAGAGTGGGTAGATCTTTTTCCAGATGGCTTTGAAGAGGCATCAATCTGCTACAGAGATTCACAAGACCCCAGACAAGTAGTTAGATAAGCCAAGACTATGCATTAAGGCTAAAATCACAGCACTACATCAAACAGAAATGTTTTTTCAGTATATTAATTACCACAGAAATTTGGCTGACTAGAAAAAGTGAAAGTGTAAACTGTAACTAAAGAAAGTTAAGGACAGTATTAGCAAGTTTTAATACTTTCCTGTTATTCCTATTATATGCTAGTTCATCTCCTCTTCGTATCCCCCAACGTACCCAGGAAATGTGCTCTTGCACACGCACACATAAATGTGGTCTATCCAAGAGAAAGGCAGGATGAAGAGCGTGACCAGTGTGCTCCACCATCATGTGCAGCAGTTAAATAGATGTACAGCATCCTCCTGTCATGGCTGCACCCTCTCCTGCCTGATTAGTTGATGCCAAGGCAAGGATATCTCTTCTAACACTAGATTTTGCAGGTTGGACCTCGAGCAGACCAAGAAATCAATGCTACCCTGCATCACCATCTTTTGAGATGGCTGTTATTGCCATGGCCATGGATAGGCTGGAATGAAAGTTTGTGATATTCCCCTGCATTGGACAAGTGTGAGGATACTAAATTTCTCCTGGGAAGACATTAAAAAAAAAAAAAAATAGTTCCTGCTAGAACAACATGATGGTCGGGCAATCCCTCATCATAGTGGCTTGGTGGCTTCGGGAGAGCATAGCATGGATTGCTCCATCCAAACATCACATTTCCTGCACGCAGCTACACCAACAGAAAATCCCCCGCTCAGAAACAGCACGGATACTTTGTGACCGTCAGCACTGGTCAGTGAAAACTCGAGCAGGGAATGTCAGGGCAGGAAGGGGGAATATTCAGACCTCGGCGCTTCCCGAGTCATGTCTGCACCCGCTGCCTCGGCGAGCGGCTGGCGGAGAGCAGCAGCAGCAACCACACAAGCAGTGGGAGCCCGGGAGGCCGCGCCTGACCCTGGGTTGCCCTCGGGGAGCTCGGGGAGGTGGAGTCCGATGCCGTGATCCCCCCATGGTGAGGCCATTTCCCCACTCCACGCAGGCTGCTGCCTCCGCTGGGGAGTTCCTGCTCCAGCGGTGAGGGCAAGGGGTGAAGGGGGCTGGTTGCTTTTGCAAACACGGTTAACAAAATGTTGATATTATGCTTAGCCGTTGTCTCCTTGTCACTAGTCACTTGCAGTTATAGGTCCAGATGTTAGAAATGCCATCATGAGCTGGAGCTGATGAACTCTGCTGTTATGGCCCTCTTCATTTTCCAGGCGTTCTGTAGCCTCGTGGGACTGTGGCCGAGTGTCTAGAGAGGGGATGGGGATGGCTTTAAGTTTTACGCAAACTTTGGTACATTGCTTCAATGTGGGCAACTTTATTCATTCAAGACACCCTGGGGTATCCAACCTATCCTCAAGAAGATCACAGTTCTCCCTCAGGCCCTGTGCTGTATCTGCCAGCTCTGAGGGTACATCCCACTTTGCCCAGGGCATTTCAAATGGCCCTGGGTATCTGTGCTTCAACAAATTAGCTGAGCTCACGATGTCCTCTTGCCAGCTGCTTGTATCACACGCTGGTCGTGTGGTTGCCTAGGCACAACAAAACTCACAAGGAAGATCTTACTGATTTTATTGCAGGATACTAATGGAAAGAGTGTGGTTCCCCTGGAAAGTATGTAATTCCATTACCTTGGATTTATAGCCTGTGCCTGACTACAGGTGAGAAAAGTTGTCTTTTATAAAGCCACTGAAACATGGGTATCTCCTATCAGGATAGTCTGACTCAGATACCCTAAGACATTTCTTTCTTCTTACTGATGCTTTTGAGAGAAAAAAGGAGAATTCAGATTAAAAGAATGAGAGTAGAAAGCCTCCTTTTAGGTGAGAATATAGATTATGTACTGTTTATTGCAGTAATTTAAAGCTACTGAAGAAATTCAGTAATTTAAAATCACGTTAGGAAAAAGCTATTTTCCTAGAAGGAAGGAAAATACTTATTTCTGTCACTTTAAGAAGTGCCCTGTAGCTCTCATTAAAGTTAGTTTTAGGTTTTAATCTATGAAATATTAGTTGATAAATACAAATGTGTTAAGGAAAGAAATGGTCACGTTTAAAATCTAATTTTGTTGGATTTTGTGGCTTTATCTAAGGGGTGAATGACTCCAGATGAAATCTCATCAAAGATAATCATTTACTGGAAAGAGAAACAGAGTCAAAAATTCCCAGAATAGATCATCATGAGATTAAAAAGAAAATGTCCAATCTGATCAAGCTCATCTAGTGGACATAAGGTTGGATCCAAAAGTCCTGCAGTTCCTCTTTGATCTATGTAGACTCAAAGTGTCCCTAGAAAGCTATGAGGCTCCCTCCTTGTCTGTCTAATCTTTTGGCTGAATAGTGGAAGGCTTTGGATTAGCCACTAACAACCCGACATGCAGCTGAAGGCTGCTTTCCCAGCTCCACTCTTGGGACAGTGCTTTACAGTGCTACGCCTCAGATACACACGGTCATTCAAGAGACCGAGACATGTTCTGTGAAAGACATCTGTGATAACTACTGTTTGTCTTAAATGCTACAGAATATAAGAAACTATAAAAATATTATTCTCAAGAAATGATTTTTTCTTATATAATCTGTTCACAGTACGTATACAGGTTCACTAAGTCATCACAGGCTACAGAGAGAACCTTCTCTGACGTCCTGTTCCCTGTTCAGGACCAATTTTCCACCCAGGGGATGCTGCCTCCGAAATGCCAGCAGTGACAGACATATCGACCCTTCAGCACTGACAGGGTTTCAACACCCTTCAGACGGGGTATTTTCACCCCAGACTGACAGTGTCTGTTTGAGAATTGAAGAGACCTAGGTAGACTTACCCTTTGGGCTGCTCCACCGGGCTCTGAGGCTGATAGAAAGGCATCAGCAAGTGCCAGTGTGCTCCTGTGTCAGGCACCAAGGCTGTAGCTGCTTTGTATCTTTGAAGACAGATCTGTTTCCCTTTGTTTTCCCATCACCTTGCCTAATCATCCATCTGTGAGAAGGGAGATATGAAGGTACGAGTAACAGAGTAAAAGTAATGGCTGTGTTATTCAAGAAGTCAGACTCAGTGATCTAGTGGCCCCTCCTGGCTCTGAAATCTGGAGTTTCTTCTGACTGATACCATCAATTCACTTGCTGGGGGAGCCTCCGGGCCCAGGCAATTGGCTCATCTTTCATACTTTTCTGCACTAATTGGCAATAATGAAGGTATTTGTCAGTCTCCACTGGATCATGTGTTTTAAGACAACTTCAGAGTAATCCTAGCAGTATGGATGTCATCAGCCTACAGACTCACTGTCAAAAATGAAATGAGACACCAACTTTATGCCATTTTGCCTCAGGTTTGGTTCCTAATTTTCTGGATGAAAATTTCCTTCTGTAAATATGTCATCTTCCATAACAAGTTGAAGGAACAAATGCTCGTATGTATCTATGCAAGATTCAGCCTGACAGAAAAGTCGTTAAGGTCTCTGATAGCTTATTATTATTAACCCAAAATTTCAGATATCATATTTTGAGGGCATAAAGTGATGCTAAATTGAATGCAGAGAGTAAGAAATAGAGTATCTTCTAGTTCATCCCCATCCAGTTCTCCACTGCTATATTTGCTCAACTCCACCAGCAGTAACTTCTCTCAGGGAAATATTTGTAGCATAGGAAATTTCCTTAGCAGGATGAGAGTGGCTGCAGTGGCCAACCTTGCTCCCTCCTAATACTGTGTGCAATGTCACTGTAACCAAATATCAGTGGGACAGGGCATCTTGGCTATTCTCTGTTTCACACAGGGCATAAGGAGAATGTGAAATTAATCTAGACCTCACTTCAGACTAGCCTCTGACTTGCATGGATGGCTAGTCTTCTAGGCAGAACTAGAGAAAGAGAAAGCAGGAGTGTGATTCAAACAAAGAAACAATAATAATCAACCAATGAATTTTGTTACAAAGTCTGTACAACACTTCTTCCCCCTTCACTGTATACTTTCAGTATTCTGAAGGAAAGGCCAAAAGGGGAGTAATAAAAACACCCTTGGGTACAAAGAAATTGGCTCATAAAATAACTACAGTAACAATGTCGATTATTAGCTTTACAGTACAAGATAAATATAAATGGACTATATCCTCAAACTAGCAAAATATGGGGAATCAATCTCAATAAAAAGAACTGATAGGGTAAGCTATTTGGGAAGCAGATACAAGCCCTGCCTGGCTTAGAAACATTAGCCTGCGCTTCTGAGTAGTGATTGATGTCTGCTGCTGCCAGATGACACTGAACCTCGCAGAGAGTGAGGCTTGCAGGGAGGTATTTGTAATGCCTGTCTGTAAGCTCCAGAAGCGTTACGATTTCTGTGAAGGATAAATGCACAAATCTCTGTATTTCTGCTAGAAGACAGTCTCTGCTAAAACAGAAGTTAAACATATTTACAAGACAGTGAGTTATGATAGAAACCTGACCAGGCATTTCTCAAAGTGGCTGGCATCATCTTCTGCTGACAGAGTCACACTATCTCCAGACACATTGTGGGAGGTACAGATGTTATCACAGCACAAAAGTGTGAGAATTCAGATTTTTTTCCTAATATTTTTCCTCTGGAGAAATTAAAATGGCTTCTGATTTTCTTTTACTTTGGGACAAAGGTAATGGGCAAGTTTTGAAGGGAGAGATCATGGTGGAGTTATACCAAAGCTGGTTTTATTGCAGGTCAACTCATCACTGATCTTTGCTCACCTGGGTTGCAATGGCACCTCACTGATCTCGTCACTCAAACACGTTATCCCTTTGCTTGCTTCCCTAGCCAGACTGACCCTCACATTTCTACTTGATCTGATGTGGAGCGACTTGAAAGATGATTAGCCCGAGTGCAGCATGGGACACAAATACCCACTGGGAGACCTGTTGAAAAACGGCAGGAGTCACCTCATTTCTTGTTCCTTGTGTCACAGTGAAAAGTCCATAAGCTTCTGCTTGAGTTCACATCCTGGATATTATTTCCTAATCACTTCAGGGTGATGTCATGGGTAAAAAATGCATGAGTGACTGAAATTAAATTGAAGGCTAGGCTGTTTCTTGCAGCGTTACTACATTACTAGAGAGGGAGAGGGAACACAGAGGGGGTTTTCTTTTATCACTTATGGCATCCTTATTTCTCAAGACAGGAAGGTCAGCTTTTCCACAGCATCCTGCTATGCTGCTCGCCTTCAAGACATTAAATACACCTAGCAGTGTACCCTCTGGGCCTGTCTGGTGAACCCTTTCCCGGCTCCCAAGGTCCTTGGAACAGAGAGATTCATTATCCAGCATCCCAGTGCTGCAGGAAAATGGTCACCATGGGCTCAACCCAAATAGCTCATTACCCAATGCAGCTGTTAAAAAACAATTTGTTAAATAATATGACTAGAAAAATGCTTAAACAGGTCAGTTGTTCTAATTTTTCAGGGGGGTAAAGGAAGACTATGTTTTAAAGATGGTACATAAAGCGTGTAAGAAGACCTGATTTTAACCAGATGGTTTTTCAGTCTCAGGTAATTATTTTGATCGAGACAGTACCTTTCTGAGGCACCTCAAGGACAATTTCTCTTCCAAGCACAACCAAATTATGTAGAAACAGAAGGCTCTATCCATGGCAGGTGAGATTCACAACCCTTTTGCATCATTACTAAGACCACTAAATGTAATGCTATGCTGACTTAAGGGAAGTATAACAATGACAATTATGATCTAAGAACATAACCCTAATTACATTAAAATAAAATAATAATAGCATCATTAAGAAAGAGCTACTTTTGAAGAGCAATTTTCATTCAGAACCAATTTTCCTGTTCTGGGCAAAAGTCCATCCTAATCACATTGAGAGTCAATACATTACTCTTTGACTTGAGGCAAAGGTATATCAATTCTTGACAGCTTCTGCAGATACTCTGTCCTTCTTCAAAAAAAGCCCTTCAGTGTTTGGACAGGGTGGTTTGCAAAAGGGTTTAATGTCACAGCTATTAGATAAAATATAAATTCCCTCCATGGAAAATGCAGTCATCCTCTATAGCAATCTAGTTCTCCCTTTTATGCATGAAATGTATCTCTAACTCAATCCGAAACAGTCAATGGCTTAAGGGAGTGCTCTGTATGTGGCAGAAGCTTTCCATTTTCTGTGTTGCATTTTTAAAGCTCTGCATTCATTTTACCACGGGGCTCTGGCACATGAAGTGGGTTTGTGGCTTCACTGGGTTTGTTATTTCAACCACTTACAGCAAGGCTAAACAAAGTCACCAGTGTCTCCCCTTAAGAAGAGAACTCTGATCAGACACAGTCTGGGATATGCCATTTCCACCAACTAACAGTCCAGAAAAAGCAGCTACAGGGGAAAAACAAAAGTTTCATCTTGTCTGCAGACAGTGGTCTGTGCAGACTGTGTGGTGCTGGCAGAGCTCTCCAGAGGACCACGCTATGTCTGCCCTGTCCTCACACGTGGCTCTTGGCCATGCTCAGAGGCAGACCACCAGACGGGGCAGACTTTGGCGTGACCTTGCAACCATTCCTGTGTCCTGATGGGAACTAAGTTTATTCAGAGCGCATCACTGTGCTGGTACATGCCTGTCACAGCGTGTCTGTATGTCTTGGCTCCCCAGGTCATACACATCAACAAGGTTCTGAAGTTTCTGAACGAGTTTCTCCTCTCTCCTCTTTCGTCAGCTTTGCCCCTTCATCTTCTTTCTCTTTCATTAACATCAAGAGTGTTTCATTAACATCTTGCATTACCATCAACAATATTCTCCTTCACGCTGTACCCTGGCCCCAGCTGTTGCAACAGAGTGAACAACCTTGGCAAAGTGGCTCCAGAGGTGGATGTCATAGGCACTGGAAGCCCCATGGCTCCCAGCCTCAGCCAGACCTGAAGAGTTAGCATTTTAGTAACTCCATCTGGAAAGCACGTTTGCTAATGCACAAGCTGCTTTCCAAATCAGGCAAGCCAGGTCCAGTTCCTGGTGCACAGAGACAAAAGATTCTGGAGTCTCAGGGTACAACATTTCTGTGAGAAAAACAGAGGAATAACACTGGGAGTTCACATCTGTGATTTTTTTTCTCAACTATTTTGGTAATGAACTTTGCACAGAATATAATAAATACAAACTTCAGGTCATCTTCATAGCACCTATCCTATAAAACATCTTTTCATAAAACTCCCTAAAGTTAGAATTCTCTTTCTTAAGAGCACCCTCAGAAGGTAGCAGAGTTAATGCTGAGACATGGCTGCAGCATGGCTTAATTTCTTGTGTTTTATGGGTAATAAATTATTCTTTCTGCTTTAGAACACAGATATATTTGCTAAATATCTTCATATCCATTCAAGTCACACACCACCCCAAGGCTCTTAAACATAACAATATTTACAGTTTAAGTCACATCTCCCAAGCTATATTAGATTGCTTTTATGCCTAGGCATGAACTGAAACAGACCAAAATACTCTTACAAAAGAAAATTTGCAGGGATGCAGTAAGGATTCTGAAGTTTTATAAGTTTACAAAAAAAGAGAAAATAGACTAAAAGTGGAAAAACATCTTGTCGATATAGTAGCCAAGTTAAACCAGATGCTGCAAGGGTAACTTACCATTAGAAATCCCAGAGGTGGTTCTATTTACCAAGGAAGGGATGGAAGGGGTAAGGGAAATTAATATTAATTGGGTTTATTTAGCTTGGCCACAGGCCACAAAGTTCAGATAAAGTGCATTTCCCAGCCAACTCTTGTACATGCAAAGTTTCACCAAGTCAGATGTAACTTATTATGTGTTTTGTCACTTCAACACGAAAAAAGAAAAAAGTACAAAGCTATACAAAGGAGTGGTTTCCCTGCTTCTTTTGGCTGAATTAGATGCTTTCATTGTGCAAATATATGTGTTAGAAATATTTTTTTAACAATCCTGCCATTGGCCATCCAAAATTAAAACTGCAAACATGGCACTTCTCTGTAACTAAAGGATCTGAGGAAAAGCAAATTCACCAGAGACTTTAATACATCAGATCCAAGCTTCTTTTCATTATAGTATTTTTAAAACCTTCTATGAGTGCTGAGGGATGAAGGCTTAAAGATGAAGTGGAATTCCACAAGCAGGGCACTCACTGGGGCTTCCTTCGGACTCAGGAATTGTTTCTGGGCTTGTTCACATTTCTTGTGATCAAACAAAGATCATGGGTTAGCTCCCATGAGATGTTCTAGATCGTGAGAAAGCTAGGCTAAAACCCAGACCAGCGTGGCAGAGGAGATGGCAGATTTGCAGTACAGTAGAAGGATGGGGTGGTGNTCATGATTCCACTGGCTTCGTAGCTGGCATCCATATCCTGTCTGCTGCATTAGTGCTTGCTCTAAACCAAAGATGGGTAACTTGTCTCCCAGCTTGTGCTGTAGGCTGCTTACTAAGCTGTGTGCTGCCAAGAGGATACAGCTCTTCTTTTCTGTAGTTTGCAGAACTTATAGAGCAGTGACTCATGCTGGAACTGTCTTTCCTTCTCTTTAAATTGTCTTCTTGTCACTTTTATGGAACAGAATTTATTTGGCATCTTTTTAAAAAAGCAAAAATGTCTCCACACTGGTGCCCTCATTATACTACACTGTGTGTTATCTCCTGACTTCATTTTTCTCTGTCTTTTCTTGAAGCCTGGTGCCAGTGGGAAGCTGCATTTGTGACATAAAAGGCTTTTTAGGGGTGAGAAAGACCCTGTGTAAGAGAAAAAACTGATTTGTTGTCTGAGAGCACTCTTGAGAAAATCTTGGCAAGACACTTGCTCAGAGAGCAAGAAAAGAGCAGGTCAAGCTGGAGAAACATCCAAGCAGTAGTGGAATGCATGGGGTGAAGTAAAATCTCTGGCAAGCTGGACTTCGGCACAGAGCTGCAGTACATTTACCCATCACAGCTTCTCTGCCTGTCGCCTACTGTAGGAATCTTCTTCCTGTGCCATTTCCTGAAAAGGAGCAACCCAGCTGCCTCATTTATTCAGTGAATACATTTGGCATCCAAAGAGGTTGGATGACAAAGTTCCACTGGCTGCATTTACTCGGGCAAGGGCACTTGGCCGCCGCCCACCCCCGCTCCGCATGGCCTTCTGCTCGCCTGTTTGTTGATCCAGCCATCGGTGTTGTTATGTTACAGATTGTTGGGACCGTGACTCACAATTTCCTTTCAAAAAGAAGGAGAGAAGGAAAACAAACCCCAGCAAGCTTGCTGCTCTTGTGCTTGATGTGCAAGCGCTAAGCTGCCCTTTCCCAGGAAAGAGATGTATCTCTCATGCATAGCTCTCGGTCCAGTTTTTAGCCAACAAACATCCAGATAACAAAACCCCATGGTGGCTGGCAATGCCTGGCAGCTTTGCTGGCAACATCAGCTACCCTCTGGCTTCCAGAGGCACCTTTGGCTCAAACTGTTCATGGGGCTAGTTTGTAAAACATTTTATACCCACAGCTCACCTAAAACTTTCCCGGCATGAAGCCACTGTTTTTGAAGCAGGAAGGGAGAAAGAGAGGTCTAACCTTAAGTTCTTACGCCCTTGCCTGGATGTCTGAGTAGACGTAAATGCTTCCAGATCCAGTGAGACCTATTCAGTCCCAAGAAGCCTACCAGCTAATCCAGGGATCTGCAAGTGCCTAGAGTTGAGAAGGAAATGTCTTGCTGGCCATCTCCTGGAAATGAAATAAGGGATGTGAGCTGGGGAATGTGGCTAGTCCAGGCCAAAACAAGGAAATGGATTATGTCTAAGAAAACTACTGCTAAGGCAAGAAGCAGAGAACCTGGTGGAAATCACTGCCTGCCAGCATTTACCATGGCAGCTATCAGCTGCCCCAAGGCCTTTCCTGAAAGGCGGTGGGCTTACAACAGTGCAATGCCACTGAAACCACATTCCTCTTCCCACTCTATCCTCAGTGCACGACCTGAGCTGTGGCTCTGCTCATGTCTCAGCAGGGGCACAAGGAGGAAAGACATCACTCTTCATGGGGGGAAGGACAGCAAAGCACAATGGTTTTGGTCACCTCAGTCTAATTGTGGGTACCCGAGTGCACAATGCACAGACCACATCAGCGCACTCATTTCACAGGTGGGACTTGGAAATACCAATGAGAAATGGCTGTGCCCGGGTCATGTGGATTGAGGGGACAAGGTGAATCCACCCCCATCCTGTGCTGCAGCCACCAAGGATGATGTGGGAAATGGGCACTCTTGCTGCCTAGTCTTCCCTGTCACCAGAAAATTGCAATCTACAGCAGTATCAGCCCAATACCTCCTCAGATTCAGCAAGAACTTTAGGCACATGCTCGTTACTAAACACAGCAGCTGAAACCAAGTGGACTATCCATGTACTTCCAGCTAGGCATGATTTCCTCCAAGTGTCTGCTGTAAATGTACTTCACACTAGGAAAGAAAATGTGTGGACCAATATACAGCAAGGAGACAAACTGCTGCACACTAATCCTAGCCAGCATGGTTCCTCTTGCCTACTGAAAAAGTTATTCAAAGCAAAGGGTTCAATAAGTTGTCTGTGACCCACACAGAGCTCAGTATTTTACCCTGAGATCACATCCACAAAATGAGCACAAGAAAGAAAAAGAAAGAAAAAATAAGGAAAGGAAGTCTGCCACCCACTGCATTCATACAAATCTTTGCAGCATCTCCACGGAGTTTATTAAAAGGAGATTTAAGTTACTAGTAAATTGGCTTGGAGGAAAATAGAGGGTCTTCTGTCCCATCTTTGAACAATGTTCTGTAGGGTCCTGTGGCACAGTAGAGGTTTCAGAGGCACTGCCTGAGGAGTTACAGAAAAGAAAAGCAGAAATCTCTTCACTGAGCCTCCAAGAGTGACAGTAGAAGTATTTATTACTCCATTGCTTGTAAGTAGTTTGTCTTTCTCCCTCTGTCTGTTTATTTCTCTTTTACTGTCCCTAATGAAGAATCCCAATGCTATCAAGTCTGAATTACAGACATTTTATGTTTCTAACATTTATTCTGCTGATCTCCCTTCTTTTCTTGTACTTTGGTTGCTCAGATGCATTTGACCTGCTGTTGGGAGGAGATACAGCTGCTAACTGCATTCTTTACTCCATCTGTTTTCACTGGTTGGTACAACTCCACTAAAATTAGTGAGACAGCACTCATATCAAGCTGGTATTACACAGTTTAGAACCAGGAATAAAAACTCTGGACAAATTGGATTTTTGTAAATAATTGAAAAATCTACCACCCAAGTTTTTTCTGTGGCACTTTGAAATCTGCTGGAAAGTACTAAGCATTATGTAGACATAATTTCATGAACAGATGGAAAGCTGCCTATAAAAGTGGTTGGTGCAGGTTTGCAGGCAAGCAGTGCACTTCGGGATACAGCCAGCTCTCAAAATGCAGCACCTGCATCACCTTTGCACTGAGAGAGAAGGGGGGCGTCTGTAAAAGCATGTTTCTTGAGCTTCTCTGGATGCTAAAACTTGATGGGAGGGTTCCCATGACAGGACACACTTCACGAAGCCAGCAGTGAACGACCCACAAGCTTCTTCAAAGTCAGCAAGACCTCACAGGGCAGCGTCTCTCCCTGTCTGGATGGCGGCTGTCTTGCTTCCCTCAGTTTTATGGGTTCTGATCTATTTCCCTATTTTATGGTTGTGGTTGATAAGATAAATTAGTCTCCTTCTTGAAAGTGTCACAGTTTAGAGAGTACACAACTGTCAACCGGAGCCCACTGTTCTCTAGGCTTGTCCACTCCATGACCTCATGTAGCATAAAATAGAAATTAGAATTATTTTAGGACTTGAAAACACACATGCAGACATTCCTTCAGAGACTCGTGTAAGATCAGAGAGATTGGTTTTTTGCGCAGCATCCCACCCCCCACAGTGCTGGCTTGCTGGGGCCTGTGTGCGTATCGCCAGCACATGTGCACGCACGCAGATATGGAGCAGGGGCAGGTAATTAGCCTTTCTGGAGGGGACATGCCTTTCTCCAGAGAGCAAAACAAGAGAGGTCTGAGGGCAGGAGGGGAGCAGATGTAAGCTATCGAGGAGGGAAGCTTGCAGACAGGACATGAGGAGTAACATCTGACCAGCCTAATGCTGGAGAGACTGGTACTCGTTTCAGCTGAGAACACCAAAGAACCAAATGCAACTGATGGGTCAACAGAGATTTCACAAACAGAAAAGTTGTCAGCTCAAACAGCCTATCTGAATGTCTCCCTGAGACAGGATTTCTGTCATATGTGCTGTTCTGCTCTGCTCATGCCCTGTAATATCCCAAAACTAGCCCTCTCCATGTTGTTTCGGTGGAGTTTGGAGATGCAAGACCTAGAAGGGGATGAAGGCTCACTGCAGGCTTGTAGAGCAAATCAAGAGCACAACTCACAGCACTTCCAAACATGCTCACCCCAAGCTGCAGTCCTGTCACAGAGACGGTCCTGATCGATGGTCGGCAGCTATTTTCCAGGCCTGTTCTATTCCTAATGAAAACGGTAAGCTGAGGACAGTAGTTTTCTGTGTAACACAACCATTCCTTTCCCCTTGCCCCCACAGATTTAGAGCTTGTGCTGACTGTTGAAAAATCAGTCATTAACAGCCAGGAAATGACTTTGCCATCAATCAGAATATTGCTCAGCCATGTTTCAGCTTTTTCCCCCTTTCTCTGCATAATTATTCTCATCCTCTGCTGATTACAGTTTATAATAGCTATAATTCTCTTAAAATCAATCATTGCTTGACTTAACTACAGGGTTACCAGCAGAAACATGAAGTAACACAGATATTCTGAACTGCTTTTTAATTATTATTCTTATTTAACAACACACAAGCTTATAGGTAGATCACACTTAACCTTCCTCTTAGCAGTATTAAGCATTGGTTACTTTATTTTAATTTTGTTTTAAATCATGAAGTGTTTGATTATATAGCCATTCCAACTTCACCAGGTGTTTTGGTGACGTGTTACTAGCGCACTATTTTGACATGCTATTGCAGTGCTTATCCTAAATTAAAGCACCATAAAAGGACAAATATATGTTGTTTTCCAGCACAGATTCCACAATCAAAGTAAACCCAAGTGCCTGACCTTTTTGATTAGGATTATACATAAAGACAGTTAAATCAAAGGCTGGCATACAGTAAGGCAATTTTTTAGTATACTAAATTAAAAACAACACTAGATTAAAAATCACATTTTTTCTGAACAGAGTGGAAATCTGTAGCCCGCCACACACACTCATATTCTTAATACACTGAATCAGAGGTTTCTGTTATTCCGCTTGTGTCACCACTTTGCCTCTAATCGTTTTCTCTTGCCCATATATTCAGTACGTTTCCCTTACCAATTATGTGCTTCTCTCATGCAGAAAAAGGAAATATTAAAAAAATTAAGGACATAATTATATAGAGTAACCAAAATTGAAAGCTGGACTGAAGACCAGGTGTAGAGTCTGACTTGACTTTTAAGGTAAAATAAAGCCTCAATTTAAAATAGACTTCTTTCCCCCTTTTAAAGAAAACTGGGTAAGAAGAAATATTGTATGAGATTATACCATTAGATAGGGAATAGGAACTAAGTGGTTTGAGCCTCCTCTAAATAAGGGTATGGCACAGAAACACACAAAGGAAGCCATTTTCTACACAGAACATTTTGATCCTGCAGTTTCACATATATTCTTGCATAAAATTTATTCAGACATTTCTTTTGATTATCTACATGTAAATCTCCATTTACCAGCTTGCAACCAGCAGTATATTGTTAATTCTGACCTGATGAACAGGACTTCTGCATGTTTTGCTTACAAGGGCAAATATGGGGGAAAACTCACAGCAGTTAGCATTAAAATGTTGTCTAACCATGAACTGCACCCTTTATAGCAATCTGCCCTATGGAAATTAACTGCTCTGGTGTGTCAAGATAGAACACAGGCGTTATTAGAGACACTTTGCCATTCTGATATTAAATAGTTAACCATACTGCGGCTAATGGGCCCCTGCATCCCCTCAGATTTGTTCCTAAGATTGGTAGGAAATTTTGGAAAAAGGACTAAATGAAAGAGTTCCTGTTTTATCTTCTCTTTCTTTATCTTCACCTGAGCTTGCATTTCATTAAACCCCCCATCTCTTTCCAGCTGCACTGAACATGGATGCAACAGGGAAGTGTCTGTTGAAGCCATTTTGCCAAAAAATAACAAAGGGCCAAAATTCTTTGTCAGATAGGATGACCGCAGGCCTAGCCATGAGTAAAAAGCCACTTGGACTGTATAGACCATCTAGTAAAATGCTTTTTGTCAACCTGGTCTGAATTCTGGTCGGGTCACTGAGGCTTCCTCCTGACCTCCACAGAGGAGGAGGACAGCACCCAGTGAGCCCTGCCTCTCACAAGGAGCCCTGACACAGACCAGGGGTCTCTCAGTCGCATGAGAAATGGTTTGTAGGCTCAGGGCCCCAGGGGACATTATTTCAAAGTTGCACAGCCATCATGTAGCTGCACGAAGCACCTCCTGCCGTGTCTGTGCCTTTCAAGAAACAAAGCTGTGTTGTGAACTATTGGCGATGTTAATAGCTTTCTTCCCTCTAGAGATTTGCTCCTGCTTTGGCCCCAAATATTTCAAAATAGCTGAAGCTGGCAGTAAGAGCCATGGGAAGAAAAATGTTAATGCATGTTAATTTCTGGTTTAGACATGATGAGAATTTCATTTTCTTCATTAAAATTCCCCAGTGCTGATGGTTTCTCCTCTGATTCATGGACTATACCCTGTAGTGCTCCTCTGTGAACGATCGTATATGCAGCCTGATGTCTTTAAATGGTTTTGTTTTCCTCTCCTTCCAGATACTCCAGTTATCATTCTCCACCAATACATAATATGCTCTCCTTCCAGTTAGATGGTTGCATTTTTGTGCAGGATTTTCAGAGCATGTTTTTAATTTCCTGTAAAAAGAGTGACGTTATCACAAATTGCAGCATCATGGTTACTCATTGTGAAATGGACAGACACAGTGACAGAGTTTGCAGAGGAACCTGCTACTAGCAAACAGAAGAATAAAATGCAAAGCAAACGGGATTCAGGCTGACATGGGGGCAAAATGGTGGGGGGCAGCGGGGCATGGAGGAGCAGTCTGTACTCCAGAAAACAAACAAATAATCCCATCTAGCCATTCTGGAGGAATGACTGAAGAGGACAGAGGCTCAGTTGCTGGATAATCATATCAGTTGTTAAATGTCAGTTAAAAGTATCCCATCTGTGGGAAGCTGTGGGGTTTTGCCAGTCAGAAAATACAGCTATATATGCTTATGCTATTTTTGCTTAGTCAAAGAGTGGAAAACCTGCATTTCACATGATCAAATACCGAATCCACATAACACAGCACCATGTGGTCTCTCCTTAACTGGCCTAATCAGCGTAGACCATAGCAACTGCTTTCCAAACATACAAAAAGAACTCTTAGAAATCTAGAGACAGAGAAGAGAGAGGCATCAAGGACTCAGAGTAACAGACTGCAGAGATTAATGCTGCCTTCCACTCTGCAAAGAGTATTTTCATTCTGCTGTGATCTTTAAGATAAACATGTAAGACAGACCTGCTCCATTCTATCAAATCTGCTGCTGTGAGTGTGCTGTAGTGTCAGCCCTCACCACCAGTCTTTCCCAAGGACTGGAGCCAACTGAAGATATCACGTTAGTCCTGAAAAGTCACCTGAAGACTTCCAAAGAGCAGCATGGAGATCTGTACCTGGACTGCACATTCATTAGGGAAGAAGCATGCAGTTTGTGGAGCAATGGGATGAGCTGAGCACAGAAAAATCTATTAATTTGGTACCAGACAGAACTGGTACATGTGAACTTAATTGCTAGGTATAAGGAAGATGAAAGCTCAGCAAACTAGAAGATCAGTGTTCAAATCACCATGCAAGACGAGTAATAATCACAGCCCATAGTAACCTCATTGATTCACACTGCATAGCATCATCATGAGCAGATCCCGTGGGGAGCCCTTTTTCCCTGTTTTTTGCCTTGTCAGGAGACACTGTTCACACTAGATGAGCATGACCTATGTGACTTAGTACAAAGAATAACCAAATACACCTCTCAGTCTACCACTCCCTTTCACCACCTCCACTGTCACTGTATACTCTGCATTTTAAGAAAAATACACATCACGCTGAGGTTTAAAATGCCATGTTGTATCTCGCTGTGATGAACTCCATCAGTGCTGGGGGAAAGCTGGCTCTTTCAGACTGAGAAGCTATGCTGAAAGCCCAAGAGGCCAAGCCCAGGAGCTCGCTTATCAGTGTACAAAGCTGTCATCATACAGAGCAGGACCATTGAATGATAGGGCAAGGCTGTGAAAACAGATAAAGTTTCCTTAAAAACCCTACCTAAAAAAAAATGTAAATCAGTGGTTGCAGTCACACTGCATTATTCTTTAAGACACCTATTTAAAGCCACTTCATTTTTTCTAGCTACCCTAGGGTGCTGCAAATGTTTTCTGGTCTAGCTATAGAGTGAGAGTGTTTTTGTGCCAAGTACTACAGACCACACAGAAGAAGCTGCAATTAATGGAATTTCAGTGTTCTGCATTGCTGATCTACTTAACAATGCATTTTCGAGGACATTTTAAAAGTTGTTTAGCTGACTGCCAAAAATGAGGATCATTAAAAATAGATTCGCAGCTGTTTGGGAAAGCTGAGATATAATTTTGTCTTCATTATGCCTTATTGCAGATGTTATTGATTTAGTCTCACTGCATTTTGGTGGGCAGTGCATGCCATCTTTGACTTTGGAAACCGGGAAGTTCATTTATTCTTATTCTTAGCGCTCACTGTGTAGAAGAAGGGCAAATAACTATGAAGTAAATTTGGGAGACAGCTTCTTTGTGTGTCAGCATCATCTTGCAGGTGATCAGAGCTGATAAGCTCCTCGAAATATCCCTACACAGCGAGCCTCAGATTGCAGCAGGATTTGTACAAAATATGCCCTGAAAATAGCCCTTGAATTTTCTGCTCCAAGGGACTTTCCTTTAGCGAGAGTTTCCCCATACAGCTGCAGAAACTAGGTCTATGTGTATAGGGTTATATATTTGTTTGTGGGTATGTATATGCAGGATCAAATGCTGCTCTTTGTGGCATGCATGAAGATTCAACTCACTCTGCCATAATCAGCTTAAACAAGAGGAGAAGACTAAATTTCCTGGTATCTGATCACTAGCGCAGGAAGCCTTCAAGAATTCCTCCAACAATTGCATACATAATTCCTGGAAGTTTAATAAAATGCATATGTAAAAGAACCAAGGACAAGGCATTAATAGAAAAATTGTAATAACAGCATAAGCACTGAATCATGCATTAAATAAACCTCTCAGTCACTCATTCTCAGCAAGAACTGCACATACACTGGTTTGGTTATACAGCACTTTTAATGTTGCCCTTTTGGACAGAGAACAATCTGCAAATACCTTTCCTCTGCCCAACCGGTTACTTTAAACAGTTGAGCTTCTTAACACGCTCACACTGACTTTGGTGAGCCTTCTTACTCAGCCTGGCTTTAATGCTTTGTAGCCACTTTCAATTGAGTGAAAGGCAACTAATGCTGCATCCTGCTTCTTTATTGTGCTGAAGAGGACCTACACATGACCAGCGTGTGGGTTGGGAAAGCAGCTGTGGCATTGTTAGCCAGCACTCACTTCCCACATACTCTACTACCCGGGATGAATGAACCCACCACAGACAATTGTCACCCACAGCATTTCTAAGGAGCTTTTTGTCTGCTTCCATCGCTTAATCCAGCAGACCTCCTAGGCTAAAGTATAGCACTGTCTGCACTGCTGATTTTCACCTTAGGAGTGTTCATCTTGGAAACTGTGGTGTGGGACAGTCTTGCTGCTTCCCTCGAGTACAGATCAATCTGCAGGAAAGGAAAGGGGCAGGCATTTTGCTGTAAAGAACACCTGTTTTTGGTAATTCTGTGAAATATTATTTTTCTCCAGAACTGGGGAGAATGCTGAACCTTTTTACAACTTCCATAAGGCCTTCATAAAGGGCTCAGGACTGTAAATCCCACACTAACATTGGCAAGCTTTCAACCATAGTGGTTCTATGTGCGTAACTGCACGGAAATGCAAATAAAGGAATTCACAGATTGTCTCACAGTGTCTTAAAAGGAACCCAAAGCCCTTTACAGACCACAATATATCTCACACCCACAGAAGGATCTCTCTACAAAAGGACTTTACACATTGAAGCCTGAATTGGGATTATCTCAGAAGAATAGAGAGCTGAATCATCCCTTGTGGCACTGAGCCCTCTGCTGCTACTGAGACTAGTAATCCAAAATCCATGCTTTGCTAATTTAATTCTTTATCCAACAGAGTAGAGTGCTCATGCTGAACTTCAGGCATAGGAGCTCTGAAGGGAAGAAGAATGATTCCTGTGCTTAGGTTTATGTACTTTGCTGCTCTGTATTTGGCCAGACAGTCAATATTAGGGCTATGTATGACCTCAGGACATGCTATGAGCTGGCAGAACTCACTTTGGCCAAAAGAGACTTGGACTTTTCTTTCTCACATGTTCCAGTCTTGGCCATGCGATCCCACCACTTGCCATGCACTGGTGATGATGCTCATCAGATTAAAGGCATGACAGAGTGGTGGCATGGCACGGTCAGAGGAGGAGCACAGGCAGGTAGAACAGGGTAGAAAAGGACAAAGGCCTCTTGTCTTCCATAAGTGTGAATCTCCCCCTGGACTTGGCTGTCTTTTGAACTGATGCTGGCATATTACTGTCATTAATAAGACATGGAGAGAACTGAACATCAGGATCAGCATTTTCAGTATTTTTTCAACTAAAGATGAGAAGTCTGACCAAACCACCACATCTTTTCAGAAGAAACACTTGTGTTTCAGCCAAGATATATAAATGTGTTTTGGAGAAGGGATATAGAGAGCTGTGCATGAGATACTATGTTTGCAGGAACATAAATCCTTTTGGGCAGCAAAGCCTGCTTCCCTGTGCTTCGGCCAGGAACCCCAGCTGTCTCAAATAAGATGGACATAGCCCTTGCTGGTTGGCCGACACATAAAGGATCAAACCAACACTTAAAAACATGAGCTGCTATTGCCTTAACTTGTAGCCCAAGGCTGTAACAGTATGTCTCTGCTGCAGGTTGGTGGGCTGCAGAGCAGTGTCCTGTTGTCCCTCGCTATGTGTCATCTTTCTAAGCCTCAACAGACAGTAGTAAAGGGCTGGACCCATTACTTCTGACTCTGGCTTTGGCACATAAGCCCCTGTGTGCCAAAGCCCACTGATGGCCATCTAGTCCTATTACTTGCTGCTTTCTTTCTTTGCCTTTCACATACCTCTAAGCCTGTGAACATCACCAATGATATTTCTGCATAGATTTGGTTATTCTTTTGTATCCTTATTTGATTTTTGGATCTTTCCCCAGTCACGCACATAAGCCTAAATGTGTGGCTCTTAGTAGCTCTATACAAACATTTCCTAAGCATTTCTGTGCACTCTCTGGCATTATACAGCTGGACCACGCTGACTTTCTCTTCGGGGAAACATCTGAAGTTCTCAGACCCATCTATCTTTACGCTCAGTTTCTATCTGATCTCTGGGGGCTCCACTGCAGTGTTCCCACACTGTCAGGCAGAGCTGCCTTCCTGCTTCTTTTGCACTGATTAACAACCTCTTGCCTCTTCTGACTCCCAGCTTCCCATTGCTTTGCGGGTACTCTGTGCTCAAATTCCCATTCAATGCTGAACTGGTTTGGAGCTCTGCTGAGGAAATCTGTGATCTGTTGTCTGAGTACAGAATCATGACAGCCAGACTTTGCCAAGGGCACTGCAATGTCTTGTTCTCAGTCCTTGACTGTTCCTTCAGACAGCATCATTCTTGCTTGGAGATGGAGTAAAGAATTATCATGGCCAATAGCATGATGATTATTCAGAATTAGGTTCATATCCCATGATGCAGTTGAGAGTCTCCATTTCTGTTCTTCTGATCACTCTGTACATACTGTGCTGTCCCAAATCTGCCCTTCTTTGGGCAGTCATGCCATGCCACTGAATCTTTTGATCTGTCTGGTTTTGCTCTGTGTGAGAAGTAGGGACACAGCACATCAGAGAAGACCCTTCTCTCTCACAGTCAGACAACTGCAGTGCAGGTGTAAACAGATGAGCCAGTCCCTTGCAGATCCTTGCAGAGCCGATGGAAAGGAATCGTTTTCAAGCATATCAAGCTGGTTTAGAAAGTTTAAAATAGAAAAAATGGTGACCTACATTGTACTGACGATATTGACTACATCTTCAATGGCTAAAACAGGAACCCAGCAACTCTATGCAGAGTTCAGTGACACTAGCTCTGAAGTTGCTTAGCACTTTTAAAAACCCCTCATCTTGTGTTCTCATCCCTCTGCAGATATGACCGACTCATCTGCTGCTGCATTTGCAGCTGTTGATTGTCCCAGTCCAAATGTACTGAACATTTTACTGCCTCCAGTACCCTGTTGTGTTTGATGCCCAATTTGACTGCCTAGCGCTACCTTTGAGAAGGAGTTTCAGGCAGGATGGTAAATGGTGTCTTTTATTGCATAGAAGATTTGTGAAGCCTCACTAGAGAAAATGAGCAGTGTCATTTTCTCTCATTCCAGTCTAACGTTGAGTGCAGTTCACAATGGCTTATTCACCACACTGCTTGTTGTCAGAAGGCATATTTCACTACAGCCAAAGGCAAACTGGCAAAAATGTTCCCATCAAAGAAGCACAGGGAATGGGTCATTCTCAGCCCAGACATTTCTCCTTTCTATATTCACATGATCTCTACTTATAAATGTTACAGGCTGGTGGCTTCAGCACAGTGCTAGATTTCCTTTCCCAGTATCACCCTTTACCTCATGTTGCTGCACAGAGTAGCAATGTTTTATGGTATGTGCCTGATTTAAACTATCTTTACGCTTTCCAATGCCCACCTTCTGGGCTGGGGCTTCAGACTAAACCCCACCGTGTGGCAGCTGCCTTACTGCCTTGCAGAACTCTGCTGCATGTGTACAGCATCTGGACATTTCCACTGATGGAGGCATTTCCTGACTCTGAGTGTGCCTCAGAAGGAGGCTGGAGCTCAGCAGAGGTTGCCAGATGCCCAGATGAGCAGGCTTCAGTCTCCTCTGCTGTGTGTAGTCTGTGGTCGGTCTCTTACCCCTTAGCAGCTGCCATAGCTTGGTACCACAAATTTGCCTTTTACTCAGGTTTCCCTTTCTCCAGTGGTATGATTTTCATCAGTGAAGGACAGCTGATGGTAGACCTACTAGAGCCCTGCTTGTGCCCACTACCTGCCACAGGTAGAACAAGATCAGTTGGTTTCCTATGACCAGACAGCACAGGGCAGTGGATTTATTTCACTGCTGTGCTCTGTGCATCAGGATGAGCACGCCCAGCATCTTGTGGATGTAATGGTTCTTCCTCTCCAGAGGAGCTGATGTGACATTGCAGCTGATCCCCATGCAGCTGGCACCCAAATGGCCTCTGAGCCTGCAGGAGCTGGATGGTGGGCAACCCTCTGCACTGTCTGTGGTCCCATGAAAGTCACGGTGCAGAGCTCCTCCTCTGTAGTGAATGTTTGTCTGTCTGTCATGTTGCTACCTGAGTCACTGCTTTTTTATTTCCTCGAGGAAGATCTGCCCAGGGGCACAAAATCCTCTCACAGGTACCTCATGTAGGGCAGTCCTTAGCCGAAGCCTATTGGTCTCCACCCTGCCTATGGTGAAGCTGTACATCCACCTGGTGTCCAAACGGTGAACTGAGGCTCTGTTTTCACTCCCCAAACCTTGGGTAGTGTCTCCCTTTCTTTCTGAATGCAGTTCTTATGTTTGCCGGTCAGGGAAGGTATTTCAGCAAAAGTTTTGCTTCTTTCCCCATGGGGATCAGTTGCCCTCTAATTGTAGGAAATCCTTCTGAAAGATCAGATATTTTTATTTCAGGAATACCATATAGCAAGACAAGTCCCCTAAGCAATGGTGTCTCTAAACAGGACCTTTCTGATGTAAATGTGGCAAGGCAGAGTTTGGGCCCTGCACACACCCACTCTCCTCAGCCCTCCTGCTTTCATGTGAAAGTGAGACCTGTCCAGCTACTGTGCCTGTAGTCAGAGGGGGCATCACCTCTTCCTCACCCAGGATGTGCTTCTGGCAGTTCTACCTTACTGACTTCATGTTCTTGCCTTCACCTTACACTTTTTGATTGCTCATTATCCTTTGCAGCATGAGGACTGGAAGAGAGTAGATTTGGATTAGATATTGGGAAGAAATTCTTCACTGTGAGGGTGGTGAGGCACTGGAACAGGTTGCCCAGAGAAGCTATGGATGCCCCATCCCTGGAAGTGTTCAAGGCCAGGTTGGGTGGGGCTTTGAGTATCCTGGTCTAGTGGAAGATGTCCCTTCCCATGGCAAGAAGGTTTGACTGAGATGGTCTTTAAGGTCCCTCCAACCCAAACTGTTCTATGATTCCATGATGATTATGTGTCTAGGCCATGTCCATGATCCTATCAAGGCTGTTATAGCTTTAACTACAGGGATTTTATTTTTTTTCCTGTTTGCAAATGTATTTACTTCACTCATTCCCCACAATTAAAGTGACGGCAATCCTGTTTAATTCCTGCCATACAAATCCATGTTCTGCTGCTGCAATGACAGCACTTTTTAACTTCAGCTCAAATTAAAACCGAAGTGTCGTTGCTGCCACTTTCGGAAACTAGGCGCCACAAAGATTTAGATAATTAATAAAAATAATAACAAAAACCACTGGGGCTGGCAGCTGCACTTTGTGGAGGGCAGAACCTGTCATGCCAACCTCGAGAGGCGGCACGGGGACCCGCGGCAGAGTGACCCCGGGGCACAGTGATCCCGGAGCACAGGGACTCCAGGGCACAGACACCCTGGGCCAGAGGTATTCCGGGGGCTGAGAGACCCCTGCGGCAGGGTGACCCCGCGGCAGAGGGATTCCCACAGCAGAGGGACGGCCACTGCAGGGTCACTCCATGGCAGAGGGAGCCCGCGGCACAATGACCCCGCGGCACAGGGACCCCAGGGCAGGGCTATCCCGAGGCACAGGGACCCGGTGGCACAGGGACCCCGGGACAGGGCTATCCCGAGGCACGGGGACCCGGTGGCACAGGGACCCCGGGACAGGGCTATCCCGAGGCAC
>VXAZ01003471.1:522905-564855 GCA_013399875.1 Gymnorhina tibicen
GAGCGCCCCCCGGTGGCAGCGGTGCGGTGGCGGCGGTGGCGGCGGTGGCGGTCGCGGGGCGGCGCGCGGAGCCAGCGAGGGAAGCGGCGCTGCCGCGGGGGCAGAGCCCGCTGCGTGTGCGGCCAGTGCGGTACGAACCCGTAATGAACGAACCGGCCCCGCGGAGAGGGTTTGTTTGATTTCCCTCTGGTCTGTGTGTTTTCTTTTCACAGAATCACAGAATCATTTAGGTTGGAAAAGACCTCTGAGATCATCGAGTCCAACCTATGACCGATCGCCACCTTGTCAACTTGACCATGGCACTAAGTGCCACATCCAATCCTTTCTCGAATACTTCCGGGGATTGTGACTCCACCACCGCTAGCTCATTCCAATGTTAAACAACGCTTTCCGTGAAGAAATTCCTCCTGATATTCAACCTGAATCCCACCTGGCCCAGCCTGAGGCTATGTCCTATCATCCTGTGGCTTTGCCACAAAGTTCTTGAAATCTGTGCTGGAATCATCACGACAACTCCATCACAACAGCCTGGCGTGGATGCAGCTCTGGAGCTGGTTGTGGCTGAGCCTCTTTCTACCCCTCGTTCACAGTCACTTTCCCACTCTCCTGTTCGTGGTGGTACTGAAGCACCTCAACACCCACCAGCAACAGCCTGATTCCTTTCAGACAGGTGAGGTGTGCTCAGCATGGGTCTGGGACAGGGAAATCCTGACACACCTTTTCACAAGAAGCACCATCTCCTGGGAGCTTGAGGGATGTCTGGCAACAAGCCAAAATGCTACATTTCCCCCAAGCCCCTTTCCGAGACTCTTCCAGTCCACTGACCAGGCAAATCCTGACTTTACACTACTGATACAAAGACTTTTTGGACTCTGGCTCCAGCCCAGCCTTTTCATTAATTACATACAGGTAAAGGATCTGCTTAAAAAGAGCAGACATTATCTGTAGCCTAAGTTCTGTTAGGAAACAGCTTACCTGAAATGCTGACAAGCAATGACAACCCCTATTATATATGTATTACAATACTGGTAATAAAACTGACCAGTAAATCAGAACAGGCAAGACCACTGAAGTACAGAGTAACTGATTAGGAGTTAAGCTGGAAAAAAACCCAAACTCAAGACTCAGGCCAATTTGTCTTTCAAATATTTTATTATTTTTGCAAATATAAACACAATAATTGCATCAGCATGGGTAGGAAGCTCCTTTTGGCTCCCCTCCCCAACAGAAATCTTCTTGCTTGGACTGGAATTAATAAATACATCATAAACCCTGTCTTCCTCTTTCCCCCTTAACCCTCCAAATCCCTTGACTTTTTAAGACAGCACTGTTCAAGTGAGGTACTCAAAATCTGTTGCAAAGGTGGGCAGGTGAATTATTGCCTCCCTTGCCTGTAGACAAAGCTACAGGTCTGGCGGCTAGATTTTTTGGAGGTCTGGGGAAAGCAAGAGTTGGAGGAGATGAAAAATTTCAAGACTGTGAAGGCCCTTGGGGCTCAGAGCTCACTGACGTGTGGGAGAAGGAAGCAACATGACGAGAGGGGGAGGATGGAGGTGAGTGAGTAGGGCAGGATCCAGTATTTATGGTTCCCCCCACGCTGCAGGAATTGACTGCTTCCCATACGTTTGTGGCACTCATCTTCCTGAAGCTACCATGGGGAAGCAGCAGCTCTGTTTTGCTGACAGGGAAATAAGGCTTAGTGAGTGACTGACCAGGATAACAAAGGCAGCTCATATGTGGACTCGAAATAGAACTCCGGTCATAGGAACAAGGTAGATAAGAAACAGGGAAAGGCAGGTGGAGGGAAACCCAAACAGCTGTGGCTTTTAAAGGTGGAAAAGCACTGGGAGCCTTGGGGCCTTCTTCAAACAGTGTGGGACTGTGTCTCTCGCCAAAAATACTATTTGAAAATCCTGACATTCTTATTTCACTGCAAAGAGACTTGTGGACAGGACTTGGCCTCTAAATCACAGCAAAAACCATGCAAGAAAAACAAAAGCAACCTGAAGTTTGCCTGGCAAGAAAAGTATTGATCTAAATCTCAGCCACATGGCTCATGGGATGTCATGTGTACAACGGTATCATCATGATTTCGTAAGTGTTTGAGCCCATGCAGCATAACTGCAGATGACCTCACCCTAAAAATGTGAGGCTGACTCCACTGGGGCAGGTTGAGCAAGAGAAAGAGCCGTAGGGTAATGGGGAGCCATGGTGGGTACAGCCCTTTCCTCCTTAATACTGAGCCAAAACTCACTAGAAGGGCCTTCTGCACAGGTGGCTGAAGGCACAAAAGCCCTTCCTCAGACCACTGTTGCAGAAACAACTGGCACTTCTGCAGATGTCTCACGTTGCTCAGGTATTTTGTCCAAAGGCTGTCACTGCCTGGACACACATGGGTGCAGCACCGGCAGCACACGTCATGCTCCTTCAGGGAGCAGCCTCCATTAGCCTTGGGAGAATAGATTTGGTGTAGGGTTTAAAGCTGGATAAATGGATGAGAAAGGTACCTTCCTCAGTGCCTGCCAATGAGGTGGAGAGCCCCGCTGCAAATAGCAGCACAGGATAAGATGAGGGGCTGTTTGTGGTAGTGACAGAGTCCATTTCCCATTTTCTCTGCATACCGGGGTTTTTTTCTGGGCTTCAGGGTCTTTTTTAATTGTTTGAGTGCTGTTTATGTGTCTCTCAGCAGAGCTGCTTGCTCTAGCTCAAGACACTTTGTCAGGGAGACATTTGCAGCCACAGCAGATCTAGACAACTGTTGCTTGTCAGGACAAGAGGTCAAGTGTCAGCCACTCCAGAGGGAGGCAGGGAGCCGGGACAGCCACCAGAGATGACATGTTACTGGGGACACTGAAAGGCACTGAAGAGTCTCTTTTTTACAACCTATGGTTTATTTTTCAAAGGTTTAGGCTGCTCCAGCTGCTGCAGCTGGGAGTGTCCTTGCCCTTCATCAGACTTGTGACATGCAACCCTCCAACAGATTTGGTGATGCCTCACAGACCTTCATTCAACTCACCCCTGCCTCCAGCTTACTGATTTGGAAATGCTTTAGCAAGCTTACTTAATTTTTTTTTTTTTTTTTGAAAATAAAAAGCATCTGCCCATTCAGTGTAGATTGGATCTTCTTGTAAGTCAGAGACCCTGCAGTCTGCTCATACAAATATTTGCAGTGACAGTAAGATTAAAGAAGCCACATCTGGCCCACTCCACACCCTCTTGTTTAAACAGCAGCACACAATTCATACACTTCAGCTACAAAATAGTAATATCCTTTGAATTTGCATGGAGTGAACCCAGGAAACTATAATTAGAAAGAGAGTTTCTGGAAATGCAACAAGGAAATATTAATACAGTGCAAAAAGTGATCCGAAGCCTACAGCTCCATAGAGATGTGTTGTCTAAAACACTGTATTAGCTACTTTTTCTCTCTTAATCCAATAGGACTGCATCTCCAGAGCAATCCTTTGCGAACATTTAGCCTCCTTGACCATAAATCTCAGCCATTTGACACTCAAGTTATTAAATTATGTTTGTGTTGTTATATCATAACATGATGCTTAGCCATATATCATGCCCCCAAGGACAGCACAGAACTGGCAAATGGTAAGACAAAGCTCCTCCTTCCAGACCTCTTAAAAGCTGAGAGAATCTCTGTAGCTTGCTGCCAGCACTGGCCTGCATTTGGAATTGTGTATGATTTCGCTTAGCAGTAGACCATGTTACATTTGCTTATTGTCTAGGTCATTACAATAAGGCTACTTTTACAAGAAAAAACACATCAGCAGCACTAGCACAGTCATTTCTTATTACAATTCTTAATTGGCATTTCAGAGGGGTCATAAATGTTGTGTCATCAGTAACAAAAAGTTGGGGACTAAAGAGAAGTGTTTAGAAAACACTTTTTTAGAAAAAGAAGTATCATAGCATTTAACTATTTAAGGTTTAAGCTCCACTGCATAATGTTGTGAGGGTCTTCTCCTCCAGTGCGGATGGAGGGCTGTCTCATTCAAACATGTTATGGATTCTGTCTATCAGAGGACTGTATGCTAAGGACCAGCTGTGGTTGCCTAGCAGTTTGTGCCTGTTGACTGACCCCCGGGGTGTGGCACTTGAGAGTTGGAAATCAGAAAGTTCACCCCAACTAGGCCAGTGCTTTTTATGGTAAATTATGAAGTCAGTGATCTTCCACTTGACATTGAACATGAGCAAAACCATCACATCTTGCCTCGAATCATATTATGACTCCTTCTTGTGGTTGGTCCCGGTTGCTCTCACACCTTACCTAAAGATATATTGGACCTCCAAGGGCTAAAAGTCTTCATGTTTAACACTGACACTTCCAGACCCACTTTTGGCTGTGGTGCCAGTATGTGTGTGGCCACAGATGTTTTACAATTGCCGCAGGCGCCTCCAGAGCAGCCTTCGCAGGAAAAGTTCCAGCCAGGTGTCCTTCTGCCCCTGTGAAAGAAGGAATATGGACAATTCCTGACATCCAGCAGGGAAGTTCCACGCCCAACATTTCTTACATCACTTTCTCATTGCTCCAGCTTTCACATGCAAAATTCTTGCAAAGCAATTTTTCTAACAACCTCAAAATCTGAACTAATGCTGTAACAGTGCCTTCCTCATTACTATAATGTCTTTCTAGTTATCAATTACTGGGGCTTATTATGTGAAAAGTAGAAATACATTATTACCAGAAAATCCATTCTCTCAACTGTGCAGACTTTTACAACCTGACATAATCTCTTAAAATCTGAATTGTTTGCCATGAAACAGACCTTTTTTTTTCTTCATGACGATGTCAGAGAATTTCAATTTCAGCTAATTCTTGCAATCCTAATGAGCTTCCTTCTCTAAGGAATTGTCAATGCTCTTCATGCTGTAATAGTTCCAGGAACAATTGGAAACCACTTGGATAATTACATAAGGTTTTTTAGATCAATATCACTTTTGTAATGTGAAACTTCTGCCAGATCTGACTATCTAAGCCATATTCATTTTTTTTTCTTTCCTTTTTTTGGTGAGGGTTTTCCTGAAAAGATCCTAGGCACTGAGAAAGCTTGATACAGTTATGCACTCTAAGAGGTGACAATCAAGAAGTTGATGGATAGAGTCCATTATATGATACTGGAAAATTATAGTGTTGCAGCATGGTACAGATGATTTCTAAACAGGACACTACTTCTTTTATGCATTTCATGTATTTTGGTTTTTACTCTGTAAAGATTGGACACTCTCTGAATCTGACTGGAGGTAAACATGTCTTACGAGCCCATTAGAGACATCTCTTCCGTTCATGTTAGTCAGTCAGTGTATTAAGAGTTATTTTATTTGTGTAGATTGAAGCTTGCAGAATGGGCTTTTTTTTGCTGTCACGTTAGGCTGATTAAACTGTACTACCCTTCACAAGAATAAATATCAACTCAGGTAGCGAGGGCATGCCTAATCCAAAAGTTGCAATAGTGACTTGGAAAAGTTCCTGGACTTCAAGAGGCTTCCTATTTGGCACAAGGAAGGTGGATACACAACTGCTGTCATGAAGCTTACATTACCTGTCTCTAGACAACTGTTTCTGAATTGACTTCTTGTTCACATCATCTCTTAGGCTTTTTTCTTTCCTCTGTAGAAATGCCAACCTCCTGTTCATGTCAGGATTTCCAGGGCTCTGGAGTTAGTTTCCTGGGTGATACTGCAACATGCCTCCTGGTATTTCAACCATATGCTGTACTTCTCCAGAGTAAATCTGCTCAAGGTCTGCATGCCTTTGAAAGCTTTAGGATGTCCTTTGATCTGCTGTGAAACCAGAGGATGCCCTGTGTGGTTTTCAGACATCTCTATTCTTATGTGAAGGAAAAGCATGGGTACCTCCCATAGGCATCCGTCTGAATGGAAGAAAAGATGTTCTGAGGGAAATGTCTGTAGTCTGCCCCAAACCTGTTTCAGACTTATCAGCCTTGCACTGGAAAAGATCCTGCCCTTCTTCTACATGTTTTTTGGGGTTTTTTTGGTAATGTCCTTGGGCAAGGTACAGTATTTTTACCCGTTTTAACAAGTTTCCCAAGAGTAAACTTTTGAGCACTATAAAGTAGCTGCTGCTGAGTACCATTACTTGACCCACCACTAACAAGTGCATTCAGATTAAGAAGTTCCCACTGTTCCTGCAGTCTGGGCTCTGCAGCTGCCTTGGGCATGTTGTCCCTGGCAGGGATGTTTTAATGCTGCTTCTTTCCGTGCTATTTTAACACCGTTCTTTGTTGTTCTTCCTATTCAGCCCATCTGCTTATAAAGCTGATGTAAGGTTGCTATTTCCTAGCGCCACTTTTAAACAGGACAGTCAAAATTTTGCAGTTCCCAATTTAGCCCCTGCCTGCTCAAAACTTTAAGCCCCCTCCTCCTTTCTAATCACACTTTAGACCAAAAACGCACTAGACAAAAGTTGAAAGCATGCTCTGAACTGTGTAAGGTTTCCCGATCAGGGTTCATTCCAGTACAATGGGTGTCAGAAGGGCTCGTGTCTGCCCCTGTATGAAGGAGCCTTGGATCTGTTCTGTCTGTCTCTGTACCAAGATTCACAAACAGTGAAGGACAGTGGCTTCTGCTCTGCTTCCAGTACAGCATGTTCCTTTGCTGAGAGGCTGAGGGGGTGGAGAGGTCTGTCCAGTTTACGGCACCATCTGCTCTGTTCAGCTAAATCGCTTAATCTTAACCAATTTCAAAGGGAATGAGGTCAAAACTTCTGAGGTGACCTTAACTCTTCATAAAATATTTGCTGTCTCAGATGTTATGAAGAAAAGGTTGTTTCAGAGGAGCAGGGATCACTTGCCAGGATTCCTCCTGACACTGAAATGCACTTCCTTCTCCTTCTGCAAACACCAGAAAGCTCATCACTCCTCGGTCCCTGGCAGCAGCAGTAACCCACCCTTATAATCTCCCCCAGTTTCCTCAGCACTGCAGCTTTCAAGGCACCCCATGTCTCTGGATTACATGCTCATCTTCTTACCCATATCTCACATCTCAAGTGCCCAGGATGCACCTCTGTACACTGAGAGAGCTTTACTTCCCTGGGCATTTTTCACTGCCATACATCCTATAATCAGCTGGGACCCCCTTTAGCTGTCCCACCTAGACCCCACTGGGGTGAGACCCATTTGGGACCTATTCCAGGCTAACACTCAGCCAGTCCTTCCCTGCTCAGGCCTTCTCCAGGTGTATACTGAAAGTGCCATGAACTGGCTCCCAAGCACTTCCCAGCACAGGGTTTTCTCAAGACAGGACTCTTCCTTTTCTGTAGGTCAGATGAGCACTCTTGAAAAAGATTGCTTTGGAATTTACAGGTACAGAAATACCGCTTTTTATATATACAATACCCACGGAAAACACTTTTCTTTAACATTTGCCTAGAGCTCTTCAGGACCTTTCTTGTGTATGTTCAGGAGAAAAAAGCACAGACACATTTAGAACATGGGGACAATAACCTTTCAGAACACAGTATATTGCTAGACACACCTTTCTTTCAAGTATTCTCAGCTGGATCCTGCTTTTCAGCTATGGCTTCTCCCAGGTTTGGATTTCCCCCAGATGGGAGCCAAGAAGGAGTGGTGCTTCCATCTTCTGCATGGCCCATGACAAGCAGGACTCAGACAACTGGGGTTTCATCTCAATGCTGAGACAGAAGAAGACAGAGACCCAGTGTGGTCTTTGAAGGGAAAGAATAATTTGATCATACAGATCTCTTACCTCCCCTCAGAAAGGGAAGATGTGAAATATCTTTATGTTCATAATTTTTTGTAGGGAGGACAGTGCCTAAGAGCCAGGCAGATCAGAGACAACCAGCAGCACAAGTGCAGTTGTGCTCCGCTTGTGTGGCAACAAGAGAAGAACATGTGCTATTTTAGCACCACACCCTGGCTTGAAACACAGCCAAAGACAACAAAGGCTATCAGCAGAAAACCTGGGGATGCAAAAGACTGCTTTTTATCAGCCTCTTCTATCCTACATAACAGAGGCTGGTTCAAACCTGGATGTTGTTCTGCCAGGATTCTCTGTCTGTAAAACATCAGATGCCTGAAAGCTTGTCAGTTTTTCATCATGGTTTAGTAAAAGACATTGCCTTTTCCTACAAGCCTTGCTTCACTCTGAAACTGAAGATATGTTACTTTTTAAATTAATCTATTCTTAATGTCCTTTAATCACTCTTTCATGGCAATAGGAGGGCTTTAAAAACTCCACAAAGAAATTATCTTCTTTGATGAAGCTCTAGATATGCAAGCAGGATTCTCTTCAGGAGTTGTTAGTCCTTGGTGGCCTTTCTTGAGCTTGCTTAGGGTTTTTCACAGAGAATATGAGTGCGGTGAAAGGAGAATTGAGGGTGACTTGGCATTTCTGTTTAGACGAGTGTGTGGGTTCAGATACTTGGAGACAGATCTGCTGCCACCAGAGGGGGGATGTTAGGTTTGGAAAGAGTGCTGCCTTACAAAAAGGAACAAAGCTTTTTACAAGTGTACAGACATGGTGGAGTCTAACAAAAAGGCCAAAATTTGCTATGTACAATGCTTTCGCTGCTTTTTGGCCAAAGGCTGCTGCTGAACAAGACTTTTCCAGGTCATATGGTTTTTACTTTCTACTGGGACATCTCAGTTCCCGCAAGAGCGGAAGAGTTCAAAAGTGATTTGATTTGCATCAAGCCCTACAATCCTAAGTCAAACAAGAGTCCGGAGTGCTACTGCCATCCAGATCCTCTGACATTCAGAGCAACAGAAAAAACAGAGCACCATTCCCACAGGGAGACCCAGCTCTGTGCTGGTGGCACTTCTCATCTTTCCCAGTTGAGCTCTCATGAATGCCATACAGCATCAGCACTAACACAAAGCCCATTGACTCCATCCCCTCTGGCACAGAGCCTTCTGCCAGGCCCCCCGCAGTTGCTCTGATTGCGCAGGATGCAGAGGAGTGAGATCACTGTGTTGAATTTTGAGGAATGGCCAGCAGATGGGAACAATCAGATAAAGTCAGCAACTATCACCGAGGAGGAAAAAAGTCTAATTAAATTCTCCTGAGAAACATGAGAGCTAAGAAAGACCTTTCTTTCTGGTGCTGTCCAGCCACTGCTTCAAACCTTCACCCAAAGGAATGAAGCAACTGCACAGCCCACCTGCCTGAGTGAAGGATCACAGCGCCATGTGAAGGCAGGCTGGGAGAGGCACATCCTCTGCCATTGTACATACAGGAGTGCCTGGAGGAGATCTGGCAAACAGCTACCTCGGATCTCTCCTGGAAAGCCAGCGTGTGCCTCAAAGGTCAGTGAAGCACAGAAAGCCTGCAGAACAGGGCTGCTGGTTTTGGTCAGGCTGGCAAAGGAGAAGCAGGGAGAGGTGAAGGAGAGAAAAGTTTTGTCATGGTGTTTTGGAGGACAAGAGCGAGGCCAGCACTGTGGAAGGGGCTCTCAGCCCTGCCTCCCTCTTTGGGAAAGCATGGTGTGGGAGCATGGCATTACCCAGGGGAGAGCAAGGCAGACGGACTGGTGAGACTTTTCCATGGACCCTCAGAAGTCCATGTCCATGTAAATAGACCCTGGCATAAATGAAGGAGTTGATGCCGGCGCTGTAAGCTCTTTGAGACAGGGACCATCATTTTGTCTGGCATTTTTACAGTCCCCATCACTGCAACAACCCGGACAATAACTGGATCTTTTCTACACGGTTGCACTATTAAATGGTCTGGTTATTATTAGCCAGGTAACAACAAACACTAACAGCAAAAATTTCAATACCATTCAAGATGAAACAAATCAGTAGGACCAGTGGTTCCTGTTTCTTGCTATGAAGTAATGTTCATTTCTAGACACTATTTCTTTTTTTCTTCTCAAATGTAACTTCATTCAAAAGAGGATGACACTGATTACTCCCCAAGGGCTTTTATTTTGTCTGTGCTTGATGCCTGCAGGAGTCTCCCATGCTGCTATAATGGTTTATAGAGGACTATTTAGGTGAGTTAGTGCTTTTCCAGGTTGCAGCTCCAGTCCCAGATTCCTTGCAGAGTGTTCTATCTCCATGGGGAGCTGCATACAGTGGCACAGACACTGCCATGCACAGCAAACACAGCATCACAAGGGAAAATCACCCTCTTCGCAGCAAGAGCAGATCAGAAGGACTTTAAAAACATGCTTTGTCTCAGGACAAATCTGAAAAGAGTAATTCTGAGGACATCTGAGGCACGCACATCTCCTCCAAACCAAAGTGCCTAAATAGCAACAAGTGTTTTTGGTCCCAAATGCCAAAGAAATTTACATCAGTACTAGATATGTATAGGTCTTTAAAAGAAACCATGCGAAGGTTGGAGGTTGGTTGGCAGGCTGATGCAGAAGTTCATCCTCAATAAATGAGAGCATACTCCTTGGGAGAGGTTAGTACTGTCATCATCATCACCGTCACTTTTTAGTTGTGACAAAATGAGACAAATTACTTCAGTGACCTAGCCCAACAGAGTCATGGTGTTCATAAGGGAACATAGCAGCACACAACACCTGGGGACATAAAGAAGTGACTTTCAAAAAAAACGCTGGAATTTGAAATGGTTCCTGTGCAAATAACGTATTGCATCAGTGACACTTTGTTCTGGTACTTAATTTCCTGGCAACACTTACCACACAATTTCTGTTCCCTGGCAATAACTAACACCACTACCTGTGCTTTTGCAGATGGTTCAGTGGTTTATACATCTTCCTACATGCAAGTAATTTGTTTTCTCAATGGGATGTATTTGCCAGAGATTTTCAACTGTCAAAACAACCCCCTCCCTTGCTCATGATCTCACCACCATGTGCCCATTAGGCTCCTGTCCAGTCCAGAAAGACCATGGTGACATTCATTGCTGAGTGCTGGCCTGTGCTCTTGTGATGAAGCGCTAAGTTGAAGTTGGCTTGAGAGAGAAGCAGTCAGCTTGGAGGAGTTTAGCATCAGAAATGTTTATATCAGCTATTTCTGTGAACTAATGCAAAAACAGGGCTGGCTGGGTCAGTGTTTGGCAGATGGGATGGAGAGGAGGGTAAGGAACACGGGGAGCTCTGTTTGTGCTTTTACATCCATCCGTGAAATAAATGAGATGGCCAGAACTTTTGCCTGGGGAGAGGGAGACAGGACAAAAAAGTAAGAAAGCTCTTAATCTGTTACATTTGTGTGACAATATACGCTCTCTGCCTTCAGCTCAGGCAGGGGAACAAAGCCTCTCAGGCAACCTTACAGCGTGCGGAGAGGACGTGGGACACCTTTGTCACTGCGCCACCTGCCTGGCACTCAGCAAGTGACATCCCCAGGGCTGCATGTGCTGACAGGGTGGAGAGCACTGGAAGCAGAGCCCGTTTTTGAGAGGGTCCGATACAAAACCCTTCCAAAAGAGACTGTGCCTTTCCAGTCCCTCCACTGACTTTATCCCCACCACAGTTTTTTGATAAAAGGCTTGATCTGGAAAAAACACATCTGTCTTAAACCTGGGACAATTATCCATTTGGATAAATCTCCTCACTGAAAAGTGGTTTTTGGGAAGGGGGAAGGAAAAGAAAATGTTTTGAAATGGTCAAAGTATCCCACGCCTGTGATTCCTGAAAAATAAATTCATTTTCTACTTCAAAAGAATATTTCTTGTTTGGAAAATGTATGGTATTAAAAAAGAGGTTTACTCTAGAGAATATTTACATTCAAATTAATTGTTTGGAAGCAACCAAACATGGGGTTTTTTTCACGCATCTTAATTAAAGAAGTATCTTTGCTATCTATAATCATGTTGCAGTATCTTTTTAGTGGTTTTGACTTTTAGTCCTGGTTTAGGAAGGGCAAAGAAAACAGTCAGGATCCCTGTGAATACTTTCACAGGGACTGAAGAGAACATTTTCCCACAGAGCTCTATGAGCAAAACCTTCAGATGCCAACAGATTACTGATAAGGCTTTCCTGTTCTTGAGCTGGGATCACCATGTTGCAGAGCATTTCAGGATAGAGCAGAAAGCACCTCTCATCATATTGTTAAAAATGTTTTTCCACACACAGAGCAAGTATGTTCCCAAGATGTCTCAAGTGAAAGACTCCAAAACAAAGAGTGAAAGTGACCTTAGTAACCTCTGACTTTCAACCTCTGTGACTTAAGCCTTCAGATATCATGAAACTGGCTTCAAAATTGCATGAAAAATACATTAAGATATTTAGCTTGACTTCTTGATTATTTCCTAAATTGCATTACTCTTTTCAAGCTTTTCAGTATTCCTGCTGGAATCAGAAATTTATCTCGTCGTGCATGAGAGCTGAGAGCCCGAGCAGAGAGAGCTGCACGGGGACACTTGCAGGGGGAGGTGGGGCAGAGTGGGCCTCTGTGCACAACTCTGTAGCAGTAGCAATTGTTTGAGCACTGAACGCTCTCTCTGAAAACATCAACAGGCAGCCTTCCGAAAGTTCATGTCTTAGGGCATCTCCCAGAGGTACCCACACCTGAAGATGGAAGAATGATGAGACCTGCAACAGAGGATACACCTTGCAAGGACAGTGTTCCCAGCTCTTTCCTGCATCCCATCTCACTCATGTTTGAAAAGTATAACAAAGAAGTCTTTGACCAGAGTAAGTTTGGTATCAGTGAAAAATGGGTCACAACAGAGAATATCAAGCCAGGTGTTTGCTCTGGGATTCATCATGAGAGACTGGAAGTAAGATTCACTCAGCTCTAATCAAACGATGAAAAAAATAAGAGAACTAGGAAAGCCTGGAACCTCTGAAACTCTGCCTTATCTCAGCGATTTAATCTTCCGTCAGAAGAGACCAGAGCTGTGGGAACCCTTATTGGATCTCTGATGATTTTAGCAGCATTCCTTATACAAACATGAGATCAGAGCATGATTCTCTTCTGCAGGAAAGCTGGCTTATAGCATTTACAAAAAAAAAATCTCACAAGCATTTAACTAGCATACAAATCTTATTTCTGTTCACAAAACTGTCTGCTAGCCTGTAACCTTCTTCAAGGCCATCTCAGGGCCTGACAGTCTGAAGGGTCAGACCTTCCTTCCCTTTCCATTACAGACCAAGAAAAGAGATGCTGATAGCCTTCCATGCACTAGGATGAAGAGTAGCTGACAGAGAAAGTATGGAACCACAGGAAAAAGTGAGGTCACTGCTTTTGTAAAGGGAGAGGTTATTTGGCAGTTTGCTGAGGCTTACTATTATTGTTTTCTAGTCAGAGTCCTTTCAGCCCTCGAGAGAAAAAAAAGAGAAAAAATGTAGCAGTTGCTGTTTAAAAAAAAGCTACAATTTACTGAAATGTAGCATGGTCACTCAGCTTCATTTTTAATTAAGTTCCAGATCCAGGAAATCCATTCATCACAATTCTGGAATGCTGGAAAACTCGCTGAGGAACTACAAAGGGCAGGTAAAGCAAAGCATTTAAAATAGTTACAGATGAGCTGATAAGAGGCTCAAAGAAACAGTTAAATTTGTGTGCAGATAACTCAACCACAGTATCTGGAATGTATAAACATAGCAGGTATTTTTTTTTTTTCTCCTGGCCTTAAAATTTGATCCAAGCCTGGGAGTTAAAAAGTCCCATTTTGTGTAATCAGGTTCTGGTTGAACATGATTGCTGAATTATTTTAAATTGAAGACACATGTCTGGATGTTGAGTTCTGTATATTATTCCAGGATGGTGTCCATTAGGTCTTATCCACAGGGGCTATCTTCATTCCTTATGCATCAGGATTAGCAAAAGGTGAATCATGAATACGGAGACAGTGAAAAGAATGTGGTACTAGTTAAAGGGTGATTTTGGAAATTATCTTGCATGCATTATTCAAAACTTTTCAGTCTCTATTGCACAGAGTCCCTATGGCTGTTTAAAAGTGTTATTTTAAAAAATGATCATACAAGGCATTTGCATTCTTTCATTTTGAGTCTTGAATTTAGCAATGAACCAACATTTGCCTTAACCCCTTGTCAGTCCTAAAGCTTTCTCAAGAGTATGAGATGCTCATCTAATGGTTGTGTTGCCATATGCTGTCCTTCCATAATAGATCTGCCCCTGACCTCTGTGTTTTTATATTGCTTCTTCTTCTGGCAGATGGACCATTACATAAATTGAAACATATTTTCATGGATATTCCCCGTGGTAAGAGAGTATTGTCTCATTAGCTCCGTGGGGAAAACAGTGCAAATCCAAAGCCGAGTAGCTCACCTATCCATATGGTAGGTGAAAAGACGCATCCTTATAGCATTTGCTGTTGGCAGTGATGCCTCCCGGATTACTGAATATGCAGGTTCCGAGGCTGCTTTTTTTCTTTCTGGGCTGTCCAAATGCTTGAGTGGCTTTATGACAGCTTCAGGAGTGGACTGGGTGCTTTTTAAGCCCTTTGCAGTCATGTACCACGGATCAATCGCTACAGGATGCCTCTGCCCACATGTTTTTCCTACTGCCTTTCCCTACGCAGAACTCCTGCAGGAAAAATCTATTAGTCTTCTGTCCGCCAGAACCTTTTAATTAAAACGGCTTTTTTTTCTTTTTTAATCCAAACAAAATTGTCGAAAAGGAGACTTTCCCTTCTATTCACATATTTCGGTTTTCCCATGTTTGTAACAACTGTAATGGGAATCTGATCTGTCCTTTAATCAAAACTATTTGAAAAATCATATCACCCAACTTCTTCACAAGGGAAAACACTTCTGTCAGTATGTGGAAGCCTTGATGACAAAGTCAACAGTGATTCTGATATAATATTTCATAAAAATTGAAAGACATCACAAAAGTCTGCAGGGATGAAGTGGCCACAAAACTGAAAAGCTGTTCTCCTTGCAAAACATCTTGCTCAGTTTTCAGTCCCGGAAAGAGGAGAGTTTGCTGTGCAGATGGGCTTTCTGATTCAACCGCGATGATATCTCCATACAATGCCTCCTTCCCTCCCTCCTTCCCTCCCTGCTTAGGGAGGGCAAATCTGCTGGGCTTTAAATCTTTCTCAGCCAGGAGAAATTCTGAGAGGAGGAAAACAGCTGGGAAACACATCCATGCCTCCTACAAAGGTATGCACCTTAAATATTACTGTGAGGCGTAGCATCATTTTCCAAAAATCTCTCACTCTCTTAAATAACACACAACCTATTGTTCTGAGCTGAGCAAAGGTGGAGCTGGCAGCCAGCATGTCTGAGATCACTGAATAAATGGGCGTAATGAAGTAGTCATGGCTAATATGTGTTATAAGCTTAATATGAACCTGAAAATCCCACAGAGGAGGCATAATAGCTTTTAAAAATGATACTGCAGTAATGATTCCACATCCTACAGCTTACAATAGTGCTTAACTGTTTTGAGCTGTTATCATGATGTTATTTTAGGGATTTTCATTACAGTAGATAGTTGCATTAAAATTGCATTAAAGTACGTTGTTGCCAGACTTTGCTGATGCCTTACTAACACACAGAAGGCACGTGTGAAAGCACTTCCCCTGCCACATACAAATGGGTAATTTACAATAGGGCTGCAGGTGACAGCTATAATTAGATTTCTTTCTACGAGCTCTCTTTGATGACTAACCTTGGCCTGGAAAGAGTGTGACATTCAGTTGCCTACTGCTTAGGACAAGGATCCAAGAACAACCTTTTTTCTGGTGTAGTTGTAAAAGCACGTAAATATTATCTTATCTCTGCAAGTTAGGAAAGTGGGACCCCTAGGCATAATTTGCCTTAGAGAACACTATCAGTCTTATAAAGGTATAAATAGGGCAAAATCAGTCACAGGCCACGACCCAGTCTGTCTGACTTCACTCTCTCTCTGGCTCCTCTCTTCTCCTGCAGTAACACTTGAACACATCTCTGAGCACCTCGTCAGCACTGCTCTATGTACTTTTAGGGAAGACGTGGGAAAGAGGCACTGTGTAGCTTTCCCAAAGCCAGGTTACCAAAGAACTTTGATGTATAAATTCCCTTCATCGTGCGACCCTGCTTGCACCATGCTCTGAGTCACTCTGGCTCTCCAAAGGCTGGCTCTGCCCATCCCTGAGGTGGGTGGACCCCCAAGCTCTCCTCCTTGCCTGCCTATTTTCTTTCCAGGATACCTCCCAAAAGAACCATATTTTATGCTCCACCAACTTTAATCCTTGAAGTCTCAGAGCCATGCTATGCTAAAAAATCCCAAACAAACCAAGAAACAGTTCTTGCAAAATAATACCAGACGTTGCTTAAACAAGAAAGAGCTTATGCCAGTAGCAAACAGGAAGGGAACAAACTACAGTTTAATACATTAGGCTCCAGATTTAGTAGTTTTTTATATTGATATAAATGAGTATTTACACAGGGTCCAAATGTACTGACTGACTGAAGATGGATTAGTTTAAGGGAGGAGATCTGACAAGTTCATTGTTTAAAACTGAAACATGAGACAAGCAAGTGAAGAGGAACATGAACAAACAGGGGCACATATCCCAGTTTCATCAACTGGACCAAGTCTCTTCATCTAGGCTGGGAACAAAGGAGTCTGTCTCTCAGTAGGCTGAGGCTGTTGGAAGGGCAAATGTTGACACTTCCATGGTCCAGCCAGGGTGTTACCCTTCCTGCTCAAACACAGTTCATCCCCTGCGGTTCTTGTATATGGATAAACAAGAGAAGGAGCATCATATATATCCATATTTTCATACATATATTTATATGAATGTGTGCGTGCATATGGCTGTGTTTACACACGTATAGAGAGTACAGCTATATGATTTAACTGAGACAGATTCTGCAGCTGTTTTGTTTGGCAAAGCAGAACCATCACCACAGATCCAGCTACCCCGACACACTTAGAATTAAATATTATTCTGCACCTTAAAAACATTGAATATTGCCCCTCTGAAGCAAATTTGCCCTTTGTTGTGCTGAATGACATTGTAAAAGGGAACTTAATCTCTTTCATTAAAAAACTTCAAACCCTAGAAGCCCTTATCAATGGATTGTAACTGTTTATTAACCTGATTTCTAGCATCATTTTTGCAAAGGAAGTTGGAAATCCACTCAATGCCAAACAAACATCTTTGAAACCTTAATGTTTTCTATCTTTTATGTATGCTTCCTCTATATATTCTAGGAAAGTTTTCTTTTGTTGCTGGTTTTGATCTCAGCTAACTCCTGCCTTGCTAACAAACAGCATCATTTTATGCTTCTAGCAACACCTACATATTTTCACCTGGGAATGAGGTCCAAGTGCCCTAAAAAGGAGCAGGAGCTGGATGAAACTGGTTGCATTCAAACTGCCTGAAATTGCTGCCTAAGATGCAGCTCCTTCTCTCTGTTGATTTTTTTGGTCTCACATCTTTGGCCAGGTTGGTCACCTTAGGTGCCACAGCATCTGCGGTTGAACAGCTGGACAGTCTCAGTGCAGCTCTAGGGTGTTTCTCTTCCCCTGAAAAAATCCTTAGCCAAGATTGTCCCAGTTCACTTCCCCTGGCTTCCCAGGTGTCCCCTGGGCACAAAGAACACCTGAAATCTCTGTGGTGCATTGGCCTTCATTTCTTCTGGGAAATGATAATGTATCACCTCACCAACAGTCAGAAAATGCAGAAAAACAATTTCAAGCGATGTCATCAACTTAATGACAGCCTTAGAAAGTTCTGTCCTGCTGGTTTTGGGACATTTTATATACATCCTTGTATGGTTTGAGCTGTAAGTGTACAGCTGTGACTTAGATAAGAGCTTGTTGTGATAACACACAGCATAGGTGATAACATACATGTCTGTGTGGAAGGAAGGAATAAGTACTGCTTATAGGATTTATAGGATTCACATATAGATATATGTGTGCTGTTCAGAAAGGCAATAAAGTTGCTAATTATCTCAGTAACATCCTTAGCTTCTGAAACACTGTCACCTGTGCAGATGTTGTCTTGTTTTACAGACTAGCCTGTGGCTGCTCCTGTTCTTTGCTGTTCCTGCTCTTTCAGTAGGAAAAAAAGGGCAGGTTTCTATGCCCTCACAAGTCAGGCAGAGTGACAGGACAATAGGAAAAGCAAGGAGAGCAAATACAGAGGAAATCAATAAGGAAAACAGGATAAATGGTACTGCAGAAAGTTTTAAAATTTTCTGCGTTATCCATCAGTTCTGTCTCAGTCTTTCTAAATTAAAAAGGTTCATGTCTAGGAGCAGCTCATTACCATCCTTGTAAGAGACTCTTATACAGCAGGTAGTGGAGCAGTGTGAAATGTCACATCCTGAGGTTATTTTGTTCAGAAAAAAATCCTTCTCATCATTTGGCTGTGTCTCATTGAGTTCTACAAAATAAGGGTAGCGAGACTAAAATGTAGCCGAGCTTTACAGCAGCTCCTGTCCTGTGAAGTCCCTGGAGAATTTGCACAGCAGGACAGTGTGGAGCAATGTGGAGCTTGTCTGTTTCATGCAGTGAAGGCCATAGCTGAAGTCTATTAAAATCAAATGTCTTTTGTTTCACTGTGGCTTAAACCCAGTCACAGCCCCCTCCTTGTGCTCCTTCAGATGACTGCAGGTAGCACATCTGCCAGTGGGTCTCCTGCCTTAAGTGTAGGATACCCTTGTCCTACATTTTGGGAACTCCATATGTTGCTAATAAAAAGAACCAGCTCTGGAGAAGGAATATATGTGTTTTGTCTAAAGGCTAAAATTGTTTAGTTAGAGTTGGGGAATCCTGCAGTAATCCAGACAGGATCTGACTCTGGGCATGCTGAAGACCCTGTAGAAAATCTGAGAATACATTGTCCATGTTTTCTCACATCCCAGAAATACAAGTCCTAATTTGTATGGTCAGGCCTATGCAAAAATGTTGAGACTGTGCAGATACAAAAGGAGAACTCCTTACTCCTAAATAATTTTGCTTTGTTGGCAAAAAAAAAAGGGGGGGTTAACCCATCTAACAAATATGGTAAACAATGAAGCCAACAAAATGCTGCCTTTTGCCAGTGTAAATTAAGTCATCCCAAGAGGTGGTCTAAATATGCAAGCAGAAAACCCCTTTTGCCAGTATAAGCTGTGTCTCCACAGGGGACCTTTGCTGCTTTTGCTGGCAAAGCTTTTAATGTGTAAACCAGGGTTGCTGATACTGCCTTCTAAGCACAACTGATAAAAAATAATATACATTTATAATTCCTTTTGGCTGTCTGAAGAGGTCATTTCCACCCTACAGCTGGACGCTGGTGAGCTGCATACACATGGATGAGGATTTGGGTTGCAACACGGTGAAGTGACCATGGGGAGAGCATTACAACAGAACAGGAAAATCCCGAACTGAGAATGAAATGATAAACCTCTGGTCATGCTAACCAATTATTCTGGTGTTGTTTAACAGGATTTGTGCAGTTGAGCCCAGTCATAAAATTATTGCTGCCGTAAATGTATCAGAGTAGCTAAAGTGGTGCTGTCCCACAGGTGATATGGTTACTCCTTCAGGGAAACACTGCAAATATTGTCATCTGAGGGGCAAAATTTCTTTGTCTGACTGGATAAATTGATGTAAAAACTCTGTCTGATTAACCACAAAAGTCTAATCCTTCACTGCTTTTCTTGTATGTACCCATATACTTATCTCCTCCTGGATAAAGATGTCAGGGGCTGTTCTTGTCTCAGCATAATTGGACTGCAGAGGTGATGACACACATGTGAAGCAGTAAAAGCCAGGTCTGATTTTGTAAAGCAGAATCCTCACATCTCTGCTTAATCTAGACCACCTTAAAAAGCTTAAAAAGGAAAAAAATATATTGCTCTTTTGAGAAAACTCCCCTATTTTCCTTATACAAGGTGGGAGCTGTCCTACAGCCCTGATCCTCGAACTTCTGGGGATAATTGTCCTTAGAATCTTGCTTAGACTGTGCAAAAAGAGCCAGATGAATGTAAGAACAAAAGGCAGGTTTGAGCCCAGATCTAGACCAACATATAACAGTAATTTCACTAATACATAATATATAATATAATATTTAGATATCAAATATATATAGTATAAATTTTTGTATATTCGCTGATTGCATTGCAAGGAGGTGTTGTGAAAACTGTGACAGTAACATAGTCGAGATAGCTTAAAATTTCAAAGATTTTTCCTCTAGCCCCTAGGCTGGAGACAGGACAGTGCATTCTGCTTATGAGGGGGAAATGCTCAAATGGCAACACTCATGAGCAAATATTTAGCAGCCTGACTACCTCTTGGAGAAATAACAGCTGAAGCTAAGTACTTTCACTTGAACATTCAAAAAAAAAAACCAAAAAACTAAATAACATTTCCACTCTCACTAAACTCAGCTAGGTTGAATGGATGAGTTGAGCCAGGATAGAATCCAGACCAGAGTGATACAGAGGAAGAAGAGAACATCATGGGAACACAGAAACAAAGATGCAGGCTCCTCATGTACCAGCTGAGGAAAAGGAGGTGGCAGTAGCCATGTATGTGTCTTTGTTGGCATAACAAGCAAAGAGAGGGGAGCTGTGTCTGCATCAGGTGATAATATTCAGTTGCAACCAATATATTTACCATATTTCAGTTTCCATGCAGGAAATTATTAATTTAGATGATGCCCAGCAATTACACAGCATTTTGCCTCTTCAGAGTCTTACACATGCGATAAGCAGGTGCGAGCAATATGCTATTGTAGTGGGCGTCTGCAGCTAGAGCCATTCTTCTTTCTGTTACAGCTGAAATGGGTTGCCTGCATACATTAAACACTGCAGTAATAGTCACATCTCCTTTTTTAACTCAGGTTTGGTTGATGACCTGTAAGAACCATCTGTACATTTGATATTCAAAGTGTGGAAGCCAGGGATTGTGTATGATGGGTTAGTGCTCTTGGATGTCCTCTGTATTTTATGTAGCCAAGGGAGTCCCTATGGCTGCTGTGCAAATGCCAGTGTCACTCTTCTGCATCTTGTTCTCTTGGGTTCTGCCTCATGCTACCCAAGGCAACCCTGGAAAGCCCCACAGGGTACACATGTGAGTGTCCTTGGACCTCCTGTTCCGAGAAACCAGGGAGAGCACAAACCATCACAAACTAAAATAGTGAGCAGCACAGTTTCAGCTTTTGTTCTGCCTCTGTCTCTACTCCCAGATGCCCACGTGTCCACGCAAGGGAACATCTCTCCTTGCCACACACCCTGTTCCTGGGAGCATCACAGTGATGGAGCAGATGGTCACCTCCAGGAGTCCTAGGCAAACCAACCCCCAAGAGCCGCAGAAGGGACACACCAAGGAAGGAGCCTTGTGCCACTGCCTTGCCAAAGGAGATCACTTCTGGAAGCATCAGGTCACAAGTAAGAAGAATCTGAAGGCCTGATATTAGACTACTTTTATTTTATAAGCTATACAGAACAGTAAGTTCTTATGGAAACTGATGTTTGGAAAAATGAGTCTCAAATGCAGATGAGATTTTTGCCTCACTTCTACTTGACTGCACATCTGGTCACTGGGTCCCATTACAGAAGAGATGACTTCCGAGGTAAAGCTACAAATTTCATCTTCATGGTAGCAAGATTTGGCCCTGGAGTTTGGAAAAGCAATCCAGAGTTGCATAGAAAAAGGCCTCTATAAAGGCTCATGGCACAAAAGAATCAAACCCAGAATGAAAAGAAAGATCAAGTAGATCCCTATTCCTTCTATGTTTAAAATATAGGAAATAGTGTCTTAAACATAGGGCATATATGTCAGAGCTTAGGGCAGGTGTTTGAGGTCTTTAGCTCACTGTCCTTTAGCTGCAGACTGTGGCCTTGAAGAGTTACAGGCAACAGAGCCGTAAAATAAATATGAAATATTTCAGTCCAATGTATTTAAAAGCCCTATTGCCATGTAATCTGCCTTCCAAGGAAATGTAAAGCATCTCCAGAAGCCACACAGGGGTGTCAAAGCAGTCTAATGCAACGAGGCAGCTCAGGGTTTTGAAGCACCCCCATGTCTCTCCCCAGCACTCAGTGCTGTTTCTGCGCGGCTTCACTTGCTTGATTGCCTGCTATCAGGAAAAACCTCCACAAGCAAAGTGCCACTCTCTGATAGTGCTGGTGTATATAACACCACCATGCCCATGGTATACACCTGCATTTACCATTAGTTGCTCTCTTAATAATAAATTATTGAAGACATATTTCCTTTAATGTTTACCTAAAGAGGGAGCAGCTAAGAAAAGCTGCACACACTGAATCCAAGAAGGGGATATTTCTTTCCTACTATAAACAGAACTGATTAAAAAACCAGAATGCAAACTGAGCTCCTTGCCCTTCAGTTTTGTATGAGGTTACATTTCTTTCCAAGACTCTAATTTCTTCAGTTTTTTAGTGCATTCCAACCCAGGGAGATATAAACCAAAGCAAACAAAGTACCCCCCAAAGGAGTCTCTCCCCCTTAAGCAGGATTTCTATTTTTAATTCTCTACAGCTTTTAAAACATTTGAATGGGAAGCCTCCATCAGTCTTTGGTGGAAAAGAATTCCTGCTGGTCTCTCAGGACGTCCACTCCAGATAATCTCAACTGGCAGCTCGATGTAAGACCGATATCTCTCCTCAGAGGGGTTCCTTGCAGTTGCATTTCAGCACTTCCCACCTTTGCAAAGAAATTCTTTAAACAGTCATATTTTCCTCCCTCAAAGATGACTTAAGAAAAATTTTAAAAAGAAAGAAAATTTAAAAAAAAAAATTTTGACCTTCTTGCTTGTTGGCAGTGACTCTTCCACACTTTGCTGATGCCTTTTCCCAAAGTATGATCTCAGCAAAAGCCCTGCACTGACTTTGTTCTGAACAACAGCAGGAAAGCAAGCAGGCACCCATGATAGGAGGTCTGACACTGCCTTTCACCCTCACATCTCCAAAAAATTTTTTTTGCCATATCCCTAAGGGCCTGGACCTTCCTCTGCTGACAGTGATAAGACTGATCAGGAAGCAAAAGAGCTCTTACACCCACCTCATGAGACGAGAGAAAATTGCAAGAAACTGAAATAATATTCTGTATTTCCACCAGTAGAGGAACAGAGTGGGAAAAATTGTAAAATGTGCCTGAAGTATTTACAGGATGGCTCCTTTAAAAAACTTAAGCTCAAACGATTTATCTGTCCTTCCAAGAATTTCAAGGCAGGAACTACCTCCTCATGATCCCCAAGGAAGGAACCAATTGCTTATCAAGAGTGAAAATGTGCCTGAAATGTGATAGCAAAAACCAAAGAGTTCTCTAATAAATTAGAAATTCTTTCTCGAACCTACGGAGTGCAGTCTGCTTGGAGTCTGGTTTAATCTGCTGCCATAAATAAATCCATTGAGGGAATTTTCCATAAGCTTTATCAGACAGCGAAATTCTGCAAGTCACATCACTGCACGCTGCATGATGCCTCTGGCAGATTCAACCTGGTTAATATTTATGCTGCAATCATCAGTGACTTCTTGAAACCTTTAAGGCAATATCTACACAAAAAAAAAAAAAAAAAAGCCTCAGAGCTCCTGCAGATGGGCTAGCGTCATAAATTCACCCAAAAGTGGAAACTCAAATAACAGATGTGTGTTTATAAACAGAGAAAATAAAGCAAATTACTCAGTATGCTTTCCAAATGCTTAGAGCTGCAAGATATCCTCTCACACAAAAGTCCATATTCACACTTGGCCACACCAAGGTAGCTTTCTGGCTTACCTGGGAATTTGGATTGCAATTGCTATTACCAAGAGGCAAATTCTTGACTGGATGTTGCTCTATGGAATGATCTCTGGGTGATTAACACCACCATCTACCTCCCTGAAGCAACAGTTGTTTCTTATTCCCGAACTATGAGAGCACGGAGGCATGTGGAAAGATTGCATCAGATGTGGCAGCTGTTGACAAAAACTTTACTTTTTAGACACCTCTCTACCTTGAAATATGTTCAATGCCAAAAGGCAGATGAGGGGTTAAAAGCTCTCCCCCACCCCACCTTATCTCTTGCACACTCTTATCTGCCCAACAGTCCATAATAAATCAGAGAAACTCTTCTTCCATCTGGCTCACTCTAAATTCCTCACTTCCACATGATTTGGGAACATTTTCCTGACCTTTTGTGACTCTCCTGATATTGCACAGAGCAAGAGGTTGAAACCAGGGAAATTTGGCAGGTGTGAAATATGCCTGCAACTGGGTGAAGTTGTCAGAGATGCACCTCTCCTGACACCTCTCCTGGGCTTTGTTGTCTGCTACTCTTTCTGCCTTTGAAAGGATGTGCTCAAGATAGCAGTCCATGGGGAATGTCCAGCATGGATCCTCTGCAGAGGGAGTGGTATGAGAAAACACAAGGCTAAACACCTCTGAGCCCAGACACTGCTTCATGCACTCCCAGGACCCTTCTGACATTTGTAGATGATTAGGAAGAAGCGTGGAGGACTTTGGAAGAGACAGCTGTTGGCACAGTAGTCAGTTTCAGTGGCAAACATCCCAGATATTTTTCCTTTGTCTTACAACTGGCCCTTGATCTAACATCCAGACCTTCTTTTTCTTCTTCTCTTAGAAAGCTTTCAAAGGCCATGTGATATCTGCCTGCAGTAGCAAGGGATGAGAGACCTCACCAAAAAATCCCTCCAGATCTTTTGTTTTTATAGTTTCAACTTCTCCTTGGCACAACCAGGAAAGGCTCAGGGTTAGTCACCTCCTCTTAGGTCCCATCTCCAGCCACATACATGCCTCATACCAGCTGTTGCTCAAAAGTGCCCATGACACAGAGCAGCAGTCGTTCCCTGAATTGAAATACAGCACTGGCTCTTTTTGTTTTGTCCCAATGATTGTCCAGAATGGCAAGGTAGAGAGTGAGAGAGACCCAGGTCCTCAGTGTTCAGTGTAAGTCTTTTCTACAGAGTTGGAGCCGTGTTATCCAAGGGTGCAGCTGGCTAGCTGGAGTGCATCTCCCAGTCTGGGAGATGGGATTCTCTGGCAATGGCTACCTAAATACAGCCCTACTGCTGCTTCTTGCTCATATCATTGCCTGCACAAGACTCTTTTACTTAATACATGTAGCTTGAAAAATGTAAATTTTTATTCTCTCTTCTGCCCTAAATATTCATTTTCAAGGAAAAGGTACAATATGCTCATACATTAACAACTGCCACGCTGTAGTAACAACATGTTTGCTTATCCAAATGGTGGTACAATCCCAGGCATTTGGGTGAGTGGGCTTACACTGTGCCTACATGAATGTGTGCGTTTGCTTTTGTGGTATAACAATGGCTCAGTACAATACAGGCATATGCACTAATAACAATAGACAGACAAGTTACTTGGTGGTGTAACTGCATTGGCTCCACTCACGTTACCCCTGCTCTGAATCTAGTCCCTTATATCTGTTTCATATAATTAAAACAAAGAAAAACTTTATGGTTTTCAAGTCAGATACCTTCCACCTCAATAAAGATGACATGAGAGAGTATAACCTAGAAGGAAATCTGCTACTAGCAAAATGATTTCTAAAGAAAAAAAAGGCAAAAAGGAAAAGAAAACCAACCCTATACCAACATATGGTATTTAATATATATCTCTAATGGAATGAGCTTCATAATTTATTCTGGGGTTTACCTTTTCATGAACTCTGTCTTGTTCCTGCTCATGAAAGATTTTCTGATGCTTCAGATATATTAAAAGCACATCATCCCTGTCTCCCTCCTCTCATTTCTGTGTATTCACACATTGATATACTTTTCTTGTGCACATGGCACAGTAATAGCAGTAATACTCTTTGCTTCTGCTCTGCTTTTTGTCTTAGGATCTTGTGCCAAGAGTTATAAAGCAAAGAGCCTGAAGATAGGATTTTATACTCATGCTGAGGCCCTTAAATTACAGCTCAAATTTTGTAGGTGCTGACTTCAAACGGGATTGGTGGTGTGCAATGCCACTGTTCAGGGTACTCATTGCCAGGGTAAAGGTTCAGCTCTCTCAAGTCTAAGGTTGCCCGTGAAAGTCTCGTGTCTGTGGCTGCATCACTGCACCAGTTCCTTGGATGTACAAGTTTTGGCCGGACTGACAGGCAGTCACCCATGGCAGCCACAGCAGGCAACGGGGCCAGGCAGCAAGGCCTAACACCCGTTTGGTTAGACAACCTTCACCAAGTGCTTTGGAACATTCACACATCACAGCTGCGGTTTTCAGGGGCTTCCAAATATTTTTCTCATGTACAGGCACATTTTTACCTGCCAAAGCTTTTGTGCAGAGCACCTAACACCAACGAAAGACTTTTGCTGACCTATTTGAAATTCGTTGCTGTCATCCCAGCTTTGAAATATGGCCTTTTGGTCACATAAATCCTGCAACTCTCCATCCCGTCCCATCGGTAAAGACGGGATGAGCAACAGCCTCCCACGGCAGCGGTGATAGCTGCCCTGCTGGCGCAGCCCAAGCAGGGGTGCCCTGCAGAGGGCCAGCATGGGAGGGAGGGGGAGCATGCTGCTCATGCCAGGAGAGGATGGGTGTCTGTAACCTGCCAGGGTTTATTTTTGTTTTCTTAACTGAAACAGCTCTGTTGGTATTAAACATGTGCTAAACCAGGCCCCAATCTTCTAAGAAAATCCCAGCTCACATAGCCCCTATTTTATTCTTCCATCCATCTCATGTTACAGTTAATGGGAATAGCATGCGATTTTCAAAAGACAAACTTTTGCCCAACTTTTCTGTGTATATATTTCCCTCAAATCTCTAGATTTTCGTTGTATTCTTTTGCTGTATTATTGTAAAATGATTTCTATCATTTAATGTCAATTTGTCCTGTTTACTCAATGCTCTCACCAAAGGAAAATGGAAAAATGCATATGCTAAAAGAGAACCTTGGGTGCTTATATCTTTGCACAAATACTGTTTTTTTAGGCAAGTATGGTTCTGATAGAGTCACTTATTCTGCCAGCATTCTCTTACAATTTTTCTGTTTCCCTTTTCATCTCTGTTTTTCCCTGCTCTATGCTTTGCATATTTTATTGAGAAAACAAACATACTCTGCAGTCCAAAGACTGGATAGGATGTGTTCATATGAGAAAACTTCAGAGCATGTGTAGTTTATTTTTTGTGTAATTGATTTTGTAGTGGATAGAAGTTGTGGTATAAACTAACAGGATAATGGTTTTGATCAGTTTCCAGTGCTTAATTACAAGTCTGCTATAACTAATTTCCTTCGTGTGCTCGCAGCTGCTATGCTTTTGTCATTGGCTTATTTTTCTTTGAAAATCTGAAAGGCATCAAGTTTTCCTGTGAAAGTCGTCTGCCCTGATTGACTCCTGCAAATGCCTCATTACCACGGTCGTTTTGCAAAGCTGTGGAGCTGCTTCGAACCTTGCATTCAAATAATTTCTCTTCTTTTTTTCCTTTTAATTAAGGAGGGGAAAATGCTGTTTTGAAACACTGTGGAATATCTGGCATGAGACCAGTTTGCTTTACAATAGAAACAGCCTTGTGTGGGAAGAGCAGCAGAATTTACTGGGTTGGCTGCACCACTCATTTGTAAACAATTCCTATTTTGAAAAAAAGCACGAGATGATGTTGGGGTGTTTGTTTGTTTGTTTTTACAGAGATACATGAGATGGCCCCTTTAGCACTGTATTTTAACAGGAAAATCTACTTAGTGAAATCTCCACCTTTTTTTTCTTTTTTTGTAGCTTTGTAACTCATTAGCAGCTATGCTAATGTATTACAAACCATAAAGGGCTGTAGTATCACACCAATACCCCGGGAAACACCTGGGCTGGAAGCAGAAGCTGGTGGCAAAACTGATAACCTTAACTATGCCCAAATCTGACAGATGTGCAACTCTGTGTAAGAGATAAAGATTAAATCCATGTTTAGCTGGTGTCTTTGGGCCCCTCTCCCATGGCAGATCAATGCAAAACTCACCCTGCTCGCTCAGTGTGGGTTATGGTTGAAGGGTCAGGCTGGGTAAACTCCACACCAGAGCAGGATTAGGCATAACATGACCCACAGATGTTTCCCCCCAATTTTTTCTCAATACCATCCTGCTTTTTTGTCTTAGCCTAAGGTGACCCCTCCCTTATTGATTCCAATGAAACCTAAATTGGGCTTATTCTCCTCTGGATCTGGATGTTCAGCTCTCATTATTGTCAGACGCTCCTTAGTAAATCTTAAGGCACTTGAAATAATACAGTCAAATGAGAACTAAGACTGCTTGATGGGTTTAAGAGCCATCAGTCCTTATTTTAAAATAGGCAGCTAGATCAGGGATGGGGAGGTAACATATCTCTATCTCCTAATGTTAATGAAGACAACATTTTATATCAATGATTGCAAGCAAATGCAAATATATGTACATTGTTTACTTAGACAAGAGATTTCATACATTCATCTCTGCATTCCTCCTTCTTCCCCTATCTTTTCACCCAGGAAGAGATACTATTGTTATTCTAGTCATCTTTCTCTTGATTTTATTATCTAACAGAGACATAAAAATGACAAGAAAATGGATTTTTCAGACAAGAGTCTCCTGTTCCTAGTGTAATTTCACACTGAGCTACAGATACTGACAACATCAGATAGTTTATACATTTCTCCTTTAATTGTATACCACAGACCCATTTTTAGTGAGGTACTCACCACTACATAATTAAGAAAGTGTTTAAAGTGTCTGTTAGATGCTTGATGTGCAAAGAATTGCAAGCATGAGGCAGCCACTGCTGGAGATGCTGTGCTGGGGTGAGCCTGACTCTTTGCAGAGCTAGGGATGCCGCCTGGGTGCTGAGAGGGGCACCAAAAATGAAATGTGAGGGGTAACAGAGACCAGCCCTCGTCACAAAGCCACCAGGCAACACACACCTGTGGGAGGTTCTGTACTGGAGAGACACAGCATAGGGTTTTTGTGAGGGTCTTGCAGATTTGGGCTGAGGTTGGGGGTTTTGTCAGGGACCTTGCTCAGAACCTCACACAACCCCTCACAATAAGCCTGATCCAGCTGAAATGCAGGTAAAAGCTGAGAGCCAAGCATGTTACCTCATGACCACAGGAGTGGTTGAAGACTCAGAAGGAGACTGATAAACTGTCCTCATTGTCTCATTGCTCAAGCTATTTTGATTTTTTGAACAGGATGAAAATTCATCTCATCTTCATTTACTAAACAAAACCAAACACATTCACAATTTGGCCTTTTCTCTGAAAGACTTTGACTGATATTTCTGTGCTACGCAAGGGGATTTGAATGCCTCACACCCCATGGTTTTCTCTCCCTGGGGCAGCTCTGCAAATCCCAGCATAAATCAAAATAGCTAGCGGTAAACATCAATGAGCAGATTTGCCTGGTGGTCTGCTAAAGGATCCTGCCACAAGAAGGATCAGAGCTGGGCTGGGGAAGGAGGCAGTCAGGGATTTTTTGGTGCGGCTGGGTGCTGATGGATGTGGCATTTGTCAGGGCGAGGGCACAGCAGAAGGGGGCAAAAGGAGGAGAAGAAAGGTCCATCTCGAAGAATAACTGAGAAGCACTACTCCCCTGGGAAAAATATTTCTTACAGATTAAATATTGTGATTGATTTGGAGTAATGCTTAACAGATGTGGACAGAATATTCTTCCCTAAAATAAGATACTCTTAATTGAAACAATATTCCTTGTCTCACTATCTGCAAATTTAAAGAGCTTATTTTAGCTTAGGGATAAAATAAGCTTAAGCGATGGGAAGGATAGCCATCTTCCCAAAATTTTTTCAACAGCTACCTCTCATCTCTCCGAATTTTTTGTTTCATTAAGAAACTGTGCAGTCCAAAGCTGGTTTACAGGGAGCTCAAAGCTGTGGGCTGTAGTTATTTTCAAAAAGGCTGTTTATTTTTTTAGCAGCTGACAATAAAAAAGTGCCAGTTTGTTTCATATGCAAAGCAAAGGATTAACCAGGAGAGGAACAGTAATAAATTTCTTTCCTTAAGGAAAGAGCCAGCAGAGCTGCAGCTTCAATTTGATTTAGATGAACACCATTGCCCCTTTCTTTAAAATGCCCTGCACCCCCACCAGCTGGTATCACAAGGAGCATCGTTTGCAGGGAAAATCACATGCAGAATCATATCTACAACTGGCTTGCATAATTACTCCATGTTTTCTCCAGAAGGAATCATCCTGTGGCAATAATCATGTCAAAAACGTGCCCTGAAGAACAATATTTCAGGCAACTGCAGCCATCAAGAAAATACGTTGTATAATTATGTTATTTTTCCCCTCTGGAAGCTCTCACTCATATTTGTATCTTGCCTGCCTAAGACCTCCTCCAAGGGAAGCAGCAGATTGTTTGTGAGGATAGCACATCTATCAAAGCAGGGATGATGAAGCCGTCCTGGCCAGGCTCTCACAGCAGTCCCTGGCAGGTCTGGCTCAGATGCAGAGCTGTGCTCGGACTTTGCCCCGAGCAAAAGATGCCACCTCTAATATACAGAACTGTCATGAATTTGTTTTTTGTCATAAATGAAGCATGGGTCTGTGCTTTAATTTTCCTCACTGCCCTCTGTCAGGTAATAACCATAAATATTGTCCTGAATCATTAAGTCACAACCTGAAATGTGATCCTGCCCAGTTCCCAATCAGAGAGCCATCTGGAAGATGAAAGAAGTCTATTTTCGTTTTAGAATGATCCAGACTCTAATTTGTAGTAACAGTCTTAACAGGCTGTTTCAGAGACATTAACCAGAGGCTGGTGGTGGTTGCTCAAGGAGGGGGCATTGTATGTGCTGCCTAAGGCATGTGTCGCAGGCAAAATACCCCGTCACTGCTCTGAGCCTGCAGCCTCTGTGGCTCTTTATTCCAGCCCCCGCTTTGTAAATGGGCACAGGTTATGCATGCAGGGTGACTGGAAGTATACAGTGTCATAAAAAATGCCAACACCTTTGTAGGAGACAGAATATAGCGTTTCCACAAAGCTAACGGTGGTACCACAGGTCGTATAAATGCCTCCTATCTTAGGGTTAATTCCATGCTGAAAGCAAATATTTTTTCTATGTATAAAAACGTATTTATACATACATATATCTTATGATTTTCTGGCTACTGAAAAAAGTGGTTTCACCATCAAAGCACTCTTTTATTGCAAAAACAAAATTCTTTTTCTCTGTTAAAAGCAAAGACAAAAAGTAATCAAGTGATTATGTGGCTGAGCAAAAGCACTGTCAATCACGATCTTCTCATTACATATCTGAAACCACTATCCCCTCCTGACCCATGATACCTTTCCTTAGTTAAGGACATCAAAGAGCAGCTGTCCTGCAATTGCCCAGAATGAAATGGGAAGCATGTGCATCGGCTCTCCCTGCCGAGACGCAGGAATGCTGCATTTCTCTGCTCCCCTGACAGCTGCAGTCTCAGGGGTTTCTGAGCAAACCCCACCAGGACTCAATTTTCCCACTTGTGGAATTAGGATGATGCAGTTGTTTGGGAACACGGTGGATCCACAAATGTATGTGTGGCATTCTGTGACTAGTGTCTTAAAATTAAGCCATATTAGAAAACTTCAGTACAAAATACTAAAAGGCTACAGCCTTAACTCTGAAAGTCAGGTAGTTTTGTCATAGCTCTTTTTCTCCTTTCTCTTTAGATCCCCACAGCTGTTTCTCCCTCACTCTTAAAGAAGGCTAAAAGCACCATGAGGAGTGCATCCTCATCCTCACTCCCTTGCTCCTGCAAACTTGCCAATTCAAGATGGATGTTTAGGCAGGGAAATGTGAGTGCATCCAACAGCAGCCATCTCTCAAGCAGAAATTCAGAGCGGTGATCATTTGGCTGAGTCCCCTGTTTTCCTTGATGTTTTATCATCCTGGGTTATGTTTCCTTTAAGGCTTACAGAAAGCATTTGCTATAACAGATGTGTGTATCTAAATGAGCTTAGCCCAGAGATTTGGAAATGACTGCACAGGGGTCTCTTACAGGTAGAGATAACTGAATTAGCATCCTTCTGAATAAGCCCTTCTATTTTTCTAAACTGCTGTGAGTTAGAAATGGTGCAGAGAGAAGATAAGGAGCAAAATAAATGCTGTTTGCCTCCATCTCTGCACTGCAGATGTATGCTAAAGCAGGACTATTTTTTAGCAGGTAGGATTGAAGTGTGTCTTGCACAGGGAAGAGAATAGGGAGGGTAAAATAAGGATTTCATCTTCTGAATGTTGTTGCTGAGGGAGGGCTATACCCGGCTGTATGTTCTGCATCCCTCAAGCCAGCTTCAGCCACTGTGAGTGCCCCGTTCCCCAACGTGGGTGATTCTTTGAAGCCTTTGTGCCCTCTGGGGCGACATTTCCCTTGTGCACACCACCATATGCATGGGTCTCCCATACATTTCCTATCTGACTACTGAAATATTGGTGTTTTCATCTAAATTTCACAATAGCAGGAAGAAAAAGACAGTCTGGGTGCATTCCCCCTTTTACCACTGCATGAGGCTTGCTGCAGCTGTTAGTTGCAACCCAGCAAGGCGTTAGCTGGGGTCAACCTCTGGCGCTCAGAGCTGCATGTGGCAAATGGAAATCCCCACTCTGGACCTGATACATTAACAGACAAAACAAAACAGTCACATAGCAGGGGAAAGGAAATTCCCGACCGAGGTCCCACTCTCCTGATCAGAAACTGATCACTGGAAGAGTGAAGTCCTGGATGTACTGGCACCAGAAGAGCTGTTCATGTTGACCTCCACAGGGCTTACGTTCAACCATGGAGGTGAAGAGGTTTGTGGAAAAGCCAGATTTGGATCTCTATTTCTATGACCAAGACACTATTTTTCCTTCTCCATTGCAAAGAAAACATGTCTAAGTAGCAGCCACAAAAAATCCAGCAGGAGCACAAAGCACTGAAAGCTTTGCTAATATTGTCTTTCTAAAAATATGTTAAGGAAGCTCTTTTTCATTATTTTTAAATGTGAAAGCATCTGCACTGTACTATTGCAGTGCAATGGACTGAAAATAAAATCATGAGCATGATTTGGCATATTGTACCGTATCTATTGAAAAATGTCCACTGCAGCCCTCTGAAATTGTTTGGTAAGGTTTTTTTTTGCTTTTTTAAAAGTCACATAATTTGGACAAAGCACAGTTGTGAAAATAGGGAGCATGCTGGGTCTTTCTACATTCCATTCCTGTAATAATGAAGCCATTAAATTACTAGGTCAGAGGCCCCAATTCACAAAGAAATAATACCAGTTTATTATTTCTAATCTTATTAAGTTAGAAAATTGTCTCGAGATGTAACATCAACCTGTAATGGCTGAAGTATTGATTATATTAACCCAATGCTCATGGATAATTCAAAGAGCCTGATTTCATCTAATTTCTGTAATTTTTAAAAGAGTCCAGCCCAATTTTTTATGGCAAACTAATCCAGAATTATTTCTATAAATAATGAAAATGTATGATAGGATTTGCCAGGAGTAAGCCAATAAAACATTCTGTGTGATGGCTGGGGGAGTGGGGTTTTAATCCCTTTCTTCTTAATCTTTCTTGAATCATGAATCTTCTGAATCTTCTTTTTTTTCTCTTTTTTTTCTCCTTTTTTAGTCTTCCATTGTTGTCTCCTTTGGCAATATATACCTGCAGATTACAGAAATAGCCATGGACTTGCTTTATTCACCTTCTAACTGAAATTGATGGGTCCTTTGAAGATTTCACCTAGATAAATATAACAAACAGTATCATTTCAGCTTTGATAAACTTGACTCTTCCCCAGTTTTGTACCACAGCTACACTAGCAAGGGAAATGGCGCAAAACTCCGTGTCACTTGCTTCCCAGAAAACAAAAAACTGAACTATTTTAATTTGCTCTAAAGTTTTTAAGAAATATATGGTAGTGTTTGCGTGTGCACAAGTGATGCATATAACTTTATACTCACAGGCACACCTGGATGTGGTTCAAGGTCCATTAAGCTCAATGGGAATCTTTCCATTACTTCACTGAGCTCTGGATCGAGCCTTGGGGGGTTGGTTGATTTTAAATATACATTTTCTAAGGTTGTTTCTGATCTTTCCCACTGACCTCGCTCTGCACCACTTCCCCAGTTTCCATCCAGGAACCCCAGCTTGAGAAAAGCTGTGTTTGGGGATTTTTCTTCTGCCTCCATCCCTGTGGCTTTCCTATCAAAGCACTACATGCATTAAGAAAATTAATGTGACTGAAGTTACTGAACCAACCTGAAGGCTAGTTCACTCAAAAATATTTCCTATAAGGATATTTATTAGCTCAGAAGACATGTGTGGGCAGAGCATGTTATTTAGTGACCTGTAATGCCCAAATAATGATCACAATAAATCAGTACTCATTACTATGTAAGGGAGGTCTGGATCGAGTGACTCAGTAGGTAATGAGGTCTAATTTAGTGCCATGGTATTATTTTACAGAGTATTTGGGGCAGGGGGCAGGGAAGCAGGGGCTGAAGGGGGTCTAATTACCTCAGATTTCTCGTGTGATGATGAGCCTCTAACTTTGGCCAGCTGCTTCAGCAGGGTGTTAGAGGTCAGGCCTTTAATTGCTATTGGCTGCATTCGGCTACATTAAGTAAATAAATATTTAAGGTCTGGACCTCTAACACTGGGTTAAATGGAGCAAGACTGGGTCTAAAAATCAATATAATGGGATATAGGGAGGGGGCGAAAGGAGCATCGAGATAGAAGATAAAGAATCAAACTCTTCCTTGATGAATGGGTGAGGGGTGGATTTAGGTGTAGGACTTGCTGGTAGGGACCAGCACAGTCCATAGCATCCAGGCTAAAGGGCCCAGTAGCTTGATTTTTCAGCTTTTACTTAGAGCTGAGACCTCAGAGGCATTAGTCTCTCCTCTCTCCTGCCACTGGGGTGGGACTGTTCCCACCTAACATCAGTGGGCATCCCTCGGTTATCCACAGGGAAAAAGAGGTGCGCTACTGGAGACACGGAAGGGGAAAATCCCAAGGTTCATCCCCACCAGATTTTGATACAGTCAGCAGGCACCAGACCTCAGAAGCAGGCTCCTTTATAATGCACATGTGCATCCCAGGAGCAAGACAGTTGTCATGTAAGTACAACTTCTGCAACGTACTGCTCCCTGCCTCCAGGTTTTTAAGCCCTGTCTGAAGGTTAGCTGCACATCAACTACCAAAATTAGTAGTAAGCATTAGGTGCTGAGCTTGCCATTGGCAGGGTCCCTAGGTGAAATTCTTGGAATTGAAATATCTTAGAAGTTAGTTACTCCATCTTCTGGAACGGCCTTGAATGATTCCTGTTCTGGGAATTCACAAAAGCAAAGCTGAGTTGTGAGTCCTTGAATTTCAGGGATATATGGGGTTTTCGGTGGCACGTGGGGATCCAGACCCCAGGAGCCAGGCACCGGGCTCAGCCTATCTCCTTGGTACAACAGCTCAGGAATAGAATGATACATTCTTTAGCATGCATGAAGCCAAATCATCATCCACTGAAATGCGTACTCCTTCTGGTAGAGACTGTGCCAGCTCATCTCCAAGGCTCTGCTTATACCTGTTATGTCTGAAGGTTAGGAACAGATGAGGCTTATGGGAGACATCAGTATAAATCCTGCCTGGAAGATTCAAGTGGAAACTAAAACTTTTTCTCACTCTAATACTCAAAGGAGAAAAGAAATGTTTTCAAAAATGATTCTACATCCCAGCTTTCACTCCTTTTTCCTGTCTTTCTGTCTCCAGCCAGACAGAGTGAGAAGTGGGGAATTGCTCAGTAACTTCAGTCCCACTCTGCTTCAAGACCGAGTTTCATCAGATGACCTTGAACAGATGCAACAGAAAATCCCTATTTCAGAAATATGGGAAGGGCAAAGGAAAGAAAGAAAGAAGGAGAGTCCAGAGAGTGACAGGATGTGTTAAGAACTTAGGGAGAAAAAACAGCAAGAGCTCCATAGCAGCAACCAGTGTGTGCAGAACAGTATCATGCTTCTGCATATTTCATAGTAGAAATGAGCCATTTCTCTGCAGCGGGCATCATTTTAGATGGGAAGAAGAGCAGACAGAGACTAGGCTGTCTGTCCATGAGCTTTCCTATCACTAGCTGTGGTTAGTGTGCAGGTTAACACTGTGTGCTGCACAAGGCAGGCTTCGACCAGTGTGCTCTTCACGTCTTGTCCAAGGAACATCACTAGAGCTATTTGTAAATCCCCAAAGAAGAGCTTCCTACTTAGCAACTGTCCTCTGATGTCCTAAGAAAATGACATCTGTGCAATGATGCACCTTACCAGAGTGTCCATGTGTTCGCTCCCTCTCTCTTCTCCCTCTGTGAACTTAATGACGGATTTAACCAAATTCTACAGAGCTGTAGGGGTCTCAAATATACAAAATTCTTCAAATTTCATTAAATACTCAGCCATGTAGAGGGGACCAGTCCCAACGGTTTCCATGCTGGCAGAAAGATCAAAGTCAGAGGTAAAAGGCATTAGCAAATCCACAAGGAGAACACTACTATGAATTCCCCAGCCATAACCAGAGAAAAACTTATTGGCTTCTTGGACAGCAAAGTCTCCCAATACAAACTACAGATACACTGAAAACCAGATTTCATAGATCTTACTATTTAGAATTCTAGTACTTTATTTTCACATGTATATTCCAGGGACCCTACGAAACAAATGAAGAAGTCCTGGAGAGATTGAGGCAGTGAGCAGATTCTGCAGGATGCAGATAATATACAGAGGATTTTTATTCTAGCTTTCTTTCTCTTCCTTGGCCTTTGAGTCCTCCCTCTGCTCTTTTTCAGGTTATCTGAGTGCTGATAACTCTCAAAAGTTGCAGGTTATAGGAAGGCCATGTGTGTGATAATGCAGTGTTATTTTTGGCTTGCTCTCCCTCACGTTTTTGTTTCTGAATAAAAGGGGCTCCTTTGTTCTAGGTGTGGGCACAGGCTGAAGTGAAATACCCAAAGGTCTGGATGTCTTTTTGACGTGTCCAGTCAGCACTGATTTCTTACTGTCTGGAGGCCTTTGACATAGCAATCCATTATTTCTTGGTTTAATTCTTTATGCACGGCTTTTCATATTGATTATCTAACATCATTAGTTTTGGTCATTCCATACAAGAGACAATGGAAAGATCAATTTTAACCATATGAGCTAAAGGAACTTACTCTTAAAGCATCCAGGGACTGGAATCATTTATCTTCTGCTCTCTGAATCATAAATCTTTTACAAGTGCAGCATTAGATTCATTGTTTGCTACAGCCACATGTGATGTACTCAGGGATCATTGTAAAAGTGTCCTACATTGCAGTGTGAGGCTGTACCCATAAAGCATATTAATGTACAGTATTGTCATGGAAATTGTCACAATCTGCTGCAGAAGGCATGGTTTTCACAAGAGCTGTGCAAATCATCAATTGTTTTTAATTTGGTGGCTGAACTGTAAAGAGAGAATTTGTTTCCTTTTGACCCAGAATGAAAAATATTTCTCCCCTCAACTAATCAGAAAATGTTTTGCATCCAAGCAAATAATTTTTCAGGCTTTTTTTAGTAAAAGAAAAGCAAATTTAGAAAGGAAGAACTGGCTTCACAAAGGGGTATCGGTGACATTTGCGGAACTGGGCAGAAAATGGGAGGTAGTCCATTTACATGCATTAACTGTGGGTAAGGCTCTCATGCAAAATATAGGAACCTATCAGTCAGGCTGGCTGTTTAGGACCCAGGAAAGAAGGGTGAATGCTGAGTTATAGGATCTCTCTTAATCACATGCATAAAAGCTGTATTGCTTTTCAAGGTAATTTATACAAATAGAAGAGGAAGACTTTAAGCCATGGCCACTCATACCCTAATTTGCTACAGGGACAGATGGAGGGAGTGGAAAGACAAGATACCTCTGAGCTCCCGCTTAGAGCCTGTACTGAAGTTTTCCAAGCAAACTGTAAAACAAACCAACTATCATTCTTGTGTAACAAACAGCAGAGTCCAAACTCTCACAGACACTGCAGCAAGAGGGGAATGAGACAAGTCGTCATTGGAAGGTTCAAGCTTCAATGACCTGAGTTAATGGAGCTCTCCCATTGCACAGTTACTGCGGTTAGGGCTTGTCACTAGGAGGGAACATGATCAAAAACAATGGGCCAATCTAAATATCTCTGCACTGGCTACTTCTGACCAAGATCAATAGAGCTGTACAAATAACAAGAGGAAAGGTATTTTTACTGGCTTTGACCTAAGAAGTAGTCATATGGACATCCAGGCTGCACATTTGCATTTGTTGTGCATAAGGGTTCTAACCTCTCCAAGATATCTGATCCAGTTTTCCAGTCTCAAAAGAGGTGAGTTGGGTTGATTCAGATTAGGATACAAATTTCTAATTTTGGATAGCCAATCAAATGGATGAGCTGAAACTTTAGGGGTATTTCCCATTCAGGTTTTGTTAACAGTCAAATTGGGAGAGGAATCTAAAAAGTACTAATTTTTTTTTTTCAATCTTATTAGAAAGAGCTGTTCCTTTTTTAAAAAAAATTAACATTTTCCAACAAGAGTTTGACTCTCTCCCTAGGAGTTTCAAACAAGACATTTTAGTCTTCCCAAAATTTCAACTGTTCTGCCTGGAGAATTCCTTTGGGGAATTTGGGAATTTGCTGCTACATATCTCCTGACCATAAAGTGCTGAGGAAAATAACTGAGAAATAAGGGGACTGATCTCCTTCCAAGGCATCCAAAGTCACAGTCTCTCTCCTTCATTGCAGAGGAGTAATGTCCTGTTGATAAGGCCACCACTCTCAGCAGAGACCTGTGAGTAATTTAGAGAGTTTAGGTATTCTGGCTAATGTTCAGCTGGTGATATCCAGTGGAGCTTCAAAATCCCTTTAGGAGACCTATGCTGAGTCACAAAAATTGAAGACCTAGGAGGCGATAAGAACACAGTGTGAATAAAGTGATGATAAAAAACACCAGGACAGCCTCAAAGACTTTCCTTTATCTTGGACTGCAATACTTAAGAATGCGGCTTCAAACTTGCCCCCAGCTGAATGTATTTTTATTTCTTTCTTCCAGCTCTCCCAAAACAATGACAGATAAATAGATAAGTGCAAAGCCGAGGAGAAAAAAAAAAAAAAAAAAAGACAACAAAAATTAAGGGATGAGATCATCCAAGCAATCCTTCTGCTCAAGAGAGTGGGTAGTATGGAAAAGTCACACACACAGCAGTTGCATGGGGGGAGCTCAGGGAGGAGCCTGAAGAGGGTGTAGACAGTGGCATTACATGATATGGGGTATCAGTGTGTCTGTGAGCAGCCAGAAGGACCCTCTACAGCACTGACTTACAGCAAAGGGTTTTGTCTGGCAAATGCTACTTTTTGCTCTCAGGAAGCCCAGCCATTTTTGTAAAGCTGATGGCAGTGGTAAAAAATACCTCATTCACAGCCAGTAGCAATGTGATTACAAGATGGAGGTTTGGTGTAAAGAAGCAAGTACATGAAGGGCAGACCCTGTGCAACCTATACCTGGAGTTGGTAATAAACTGGCTCTGAGGGAGAACATTTTATTCCAGCATGGCTCAAGATGATGTATGAAACCACCAAAGATTACAGTCAGTGATGTCTTGGGAGTGATTTGATGTTTATGGTTAACCCTAACATTGCTTTGTTTATAGACACTATTTCTAGAGTAATTTTATCTTGTATGGCTTTTATGGAAACAAAAATTATCAGGCTACAGCTTTCATAGTACAGAGGGTGACATGGCTTTGATTTACACTTCATTATAAACCAGTCCTACAAATATTACTCAGGTGCATAGTTCCTGTTTTCCTGGTGAAATTCACAAAGGAAGTGAGATATTTTTGAGCTTGTGCATATGACCGGGTAGTCTGTGTTGAACTCACCTAGCACCTCTGATGTTTGTGCATCCTTAGGCATCAGAACCTTTTCCTTGGAAAACTTCTTCCAGGAACAGGTTGGCTCCTCTGTGTTCTTACCCCTCAATTCTTACACACCAGGATGTTGACCTTACAGCCTCTCTTTAGAAAGGGAAACAGAGATACTTTTTTTCACCCTTGAGTATCTCATATGCTTGGAAATTACAGTGAGTGAGACAGATTAACCACAGCCATAGCACCGAAGTGAAACGACAGGCAGCACAAAATTGAGAATATTCTGCACAGTGCCATGGGGTTAGATCCCCCCCTGCCCCTCAGGTCCTAGGGCTTTTTCCAGGTACAGACCTATTTACTCCACCCCAGTGAAGTTCTGAGAAGCAAAATATAGCTGAAGGGAATAATTAGGTTTAAATCCTGCTGTGTAGATGGGAAGCTTCTGAGGTGAACTTTGAGCCTCATAGAGTCCGAAGGATTTCCAGGAAAGTCCAGTCCCAAATTATCCCATCTATCTAACTGTCAACACTCTTGAAGAAGCATCCAGAAAAGCTATGTGAATCATAATACTGATCTGCTGTCAAGCCTTCAGCAACAGTGAAGTCCATAAGGAAAAAAAATAATACTTTTACTTTTCAAGGAAAGTCATTGATTTCCATGCAACTGTTCAAAGCAAGGGGGGGAAAAAAAAGAAAACCTGTATTTCAAAATTTTGCCAACTTCTTAGCAAAAACAGCTTTCCAGAATGAAAAGGCAGTTTCCCTGCTGGGAATAAATTCCTTTTGGTGCTCCACAAGCATTTTAAAGAGGAAAGATGGAATGATTGTTTGGAATTTTTTTTCAGTGAAAAACTGTAAAAACTGTATTTTCTATCTGCTCTAGTGGAGGTGAGAATTCATTGCTACACACATCTCTTTGGTGGCTACCTGGGGAGTCAGATGGAGACCACTTGGCTGTCTTGCTTTACTGTTGATGCTGCCCCATCTCTAAAGTGGTTCTGGCAGCTGCCGGTGCAAGGGCAACAACCTTCTGTGAGCACAGTTTGCTGCTGGGTGGTACCACAGCATCAGCTCTCGCCCTGCAGCACCGCCAGCCTTTCCTTGTTCTCTAGGGGGATATTGCTGCTCTGCTGTTCATCTCCCACCAGCCCGGCTGGCAGCACAAATACAGAGCATCTGCTCCAGACATGTCACTGTCAATCATTAGGAGCCACTTCCGAGAGGTCCATTTGGGAAATCCAAACCTCTCAGATAGATCAGAACCAGCCCAACACTCATCATGTGAGATAGTTATGGAAGAAGTAGCTCCCAACACTAAAACACAGTCAAGGGGATGAGGTGCTGCAAACGCCAGTTCTTTCTGCCTGGAGCAGTAGGTGGGATCTCCTGCCAGCAACCCCATCATCATTGTGGGATTCTACTGGCCCTGCGGGGAAAACACAACCCTGTGGAGGGGTTGCTGGAAACTTCTAGTCCTGTCTGGACCTGAAGCATCACTGTCAAACAAAAGTGAAGCACCAGAGCTGAACTACTGTACCACACTGCACAGCTGTTAAATTCCTTTACTGTGACCTGGAGACTCAGGAATGGTTACTAATCCTCTTTACTGTTTCTCATGTTTAGAAAAGTACTCTGTCTTCATGGTATCTGGCATTGTTGTGGCTGCTAGGGTTTATCATCTCTGGAGTAACCATGGGACTGAGGAAGTGCAGGGTCTCATGCTTGACTCCAATAAGCTGATGGGAAACAACCCTCCCTAGGAGCAGGCACTCTGTAAAATGTCAGTGCAGCATTTCTGAAAGCCAGGATGTTATCTGAAGGGAACCACTTGACTTCTTCCAAAGGTAATGCTTCCTAGTGTGAAGTTTCATTCCTGATTTGTGGCCCGTGGTCTCACCTCCGCAAGTGGACAAAGTGAGCATATATTTAGGCCCAGCTGACCCCCATGTTTCTGTTTGGGTGTTGGAAGATTCTTGGGGGAGAGGAAGACAGTAGAGTTTCACTTTCAGAGTTGCTTGAGTATTCATAAAGTTGGAATCAGGGAGGAAAACAACTCCTCTAGCAAGGATTCCTGGAATTAACTGAAGAAATTTTTTCTGATTATGAAAAGTGCAGGAGGTGAGTGTTTCTGGTTGCTGTTAGCATGCAGCAAATTGAGGTATTGTAGTTTTATCTGTTACCAGAAAAGCCTTCTACTTAAAAAAAAAAAAAAAAAAAAAAAAAAAGAAGCCCCACCGTCTCATTTTTAAA
>VXAZ01003471.1:564929-645994 GCA_013399875.1 Gymnorhina tibicen
TATCTTTTACCAAAAAAGCCTTCTACAAAAAAAAAAAAAAAAAAAAAAGTAGCAGCCCCACCGTCTCATTTTTAACAAGGACCAGCTGAAAAATGAAGGCAAGCAGCACACAGACCATCTTATGTCTGCCAATTCATTTCCTGGCCCTGAAAGAAAAGAAAAAAAATGAAAAAAAAAAGAAAAGGAGAAAAAAATCCTCTTGTTTCCTCTTGTGCAGGCCAAACATGGCAAAGCACCAGGGGAATTCTGAATGGAATCAATTGCACTTGTTACTAACTGAGTTTTCTTTTATTCTTATATTACCAAGGCCTGGATATTCAGCTGCAAGCAATTATAATGAAGAGTTACTGAGTAATGGCTTCCAGATTGCTCCATGATGGGGCATTAATTGAAAGGGACAATTTAAGAGCTTAGGCCATGTAAATGCATTTCTTATTCTGTCAGATTGAGAAATTTCTGCGTACAAGAGGCTGAAATGCTCAGAACTGATAAAGACTTAATAGTAGCCACTTAAATGAACATTTGGAAAAAGGATTTTACATTTAAGGGATCAAGAATAATTAAAATAAAGTAGAGAGTCAGGGTTTTATTAGGAGTCAGAATGTGAATGTTATCAGCAGCCTGGTAATTCAGTGTGGGGTTACACAAAATTTCCACAGGGGAGGGTGACAAGAAGGTTTGGTTTCTTATCGCTCTGTCTGATCTCACATCAGTCCTTGACTCTCCTGAGTGAAAGGCCCTATTGAGTACCAAATAATGAAAGGCAAAATTCCCTATAAAGTTAGCAGGATGAGTTCAGAAAGATAATATTGCATAACTGAATATCTACCCTTTTCTAAATGTCACTTGAGAGGAAGTACTTCCATACTGGGGAGTTGATTCCGAATAAAACAATTAGCTTCAAGTATGACGGTCGATAAATGAGATTTTAAATTCTACTACGGCCTAGCAAACATAAATGAAAAATATCCCTTGGAAAACACTACTAAAATCCGGGAATTTTTGCTGCAGTGAAGAGATGAAGTCCTGGAATTTGCAAGCTGTCCAAGCAATAATATTCTCATGCATGTGAACTGATGTTTCACAGGTTTTATATAAATATTTGTCTACACTTAACTATGAAATCAAGCCCTTCTTTTTTTCCTTCCATGGATATTTTATTGCCTTAGCTATTGGTACAGATAATAAATGCAAAATACATTTAACCCAGATTAGTGATTCTACCTCAGTATTTCATAAATTCGTATTAAACAACAAATTACTACTAATGAAGAGAAATGTTTCCTTTCCTAAAACATTCAGTCACTTATAGGAATAATTCTGGTAAGAAGGTGGGAGAAGGGAGTTTATGTCTCTGGCATTTGCCATTATGTAGCTTGAACAGATGGAAGCCCAGCCACTTGTGGTTAAATCACTGGAATGAAGATGGACATCACTGAAATGGTGGTTCATCATTTGCCCAATCCTACTTGAAGAGCAGCCCCCCTGAAGCAAACCACAGCCTGCCAGAGAGCTATTAGTAAAATGCCTGGGGTTGAAAATATAAACACCTTGAAAGTGGGTGGTCATTTTGGGTCAGGCTTAGGGCTGATTCACAGGCACTAAATTAATCTGTAAAAAGGGATGTTGCTTGACTGCAGTCTGGGAAGCAGGGAAGCGCATTGTGTGCCAGTTCTTTGGCTCTTAAAAATGAGCAGGCCAGGCAAGAGTCTGTGTTTCACCGTCTGACACAAAAGCAAACTGAAAATGAGGGCAGAAGTCAAATAGTTGTCCTGTTCAATCACATAGCAAAATCCTCTGGATTTCCCTGAAGCACCTTCTCATGGAGCTGTCTTCCCCTCCACTGCCCTGTGTCACCGTTCACCTTCCCTTCCAGCTGCAGGGACAGACTTGGCTCAGGGTGACAGGAAAATCCTACTGACCTAGGAGCACCTGCAGAGGTTGTGTCCAGCCACGTGGGACCTGGCAGGGCTGGAACCATCCCTCCCCACTGCAGTCCTGGAACCTCAGTTGTGCAGGTGGTGGTCGCTAGCTGGTTGCTCTTGTCAGAATGGCTGCAAGACGTAATTCAAAACTGGACTGAGATGCATCCAATGGACCTTTGTACCTGGCATGGTAAAGAGTTAGGATGGTCCTCCAGAGGAACAACCTTGCAAATGAACCAAAGTGAGGCATTTACATGTTGTAAATTATACAGAAACTTGGCAGGGGCCAGGACTGATTACAGATATAGCTGAAACAGGAGATATCTGATAAAATGGCCCTTGTTTCCCAACAGGATTCACATGTGGCAGGTGCTGAAAGAGCAGGAAGGGATCAGGAGAAATGGCTAAATGGTTACCCACAGGGCCACAGGAGAAGGGGACCATTCACTTGCCACGAAAAGAAATTATCCCTCCACGTCTCTCTTGATCTCTCAGCCTGGCTGTCCCGCCTTGGGACCTCCATCCCAGCTCTGCTGCTTCCCTGCCTCCTCCCAGCTCCTGCTCCTCAACGTGATAAAACCCCTAATTCCCTGCACTGATGGGAAGCCCTGAGTCAGCTCTGTGGGGGATGCACACAGAAGCCCTGTCAAAGGGCAGTGAGGTGGACAAAAAAACCCCAGTGCACACCCCGGTGCAGAGACCCAGATGAATTGGTAGGGGCTCCCTGGGAGCTGCATGTTTGGCCTTTTTGGCCTCTCTACCTCTCCTTCTGGCACTGGATGTTCCTGACATGGTGAAAATCCTTGATGAGCACCACAGAAGATGTGGGAGAAAAGTCTGGGAAATACAGGACAGAGACAGGCTGGCCTTTCTTGGGGTCAGAGAAAAGGGCAGTACGATTAATCAGGTATACCTGTATTCAACTAATACCTGGAGAAGAAAGGGGGTATAGTGCTGCTTCACAGAAGCCACAGGAAAGCAGGTTACTGCAGAATAGGAAATTTAGGAAGGCTTTCCCTATTCCCCTCAAAAATCTGTATTTATGTTCAGTAGGAGGGCTTCTCCTTAAACTGATGCCATGGCTTTATTCGTTGACTAATAAACTTAGACCTGGAATTGCCCCAGTCTACAACTAGTTAGAAATTCATCCAGCAAACCCACACATATAGGAAATAAATTAATTTTTTTTCTGCTTTACTATTAAAGGCATAGAAAAACATTTTTTGGGAACAAATTATAACATCATTAAAAATAGCTTGTGGGAGACTAGAGGTGGGAGTGGGGGGAGCAGTTCTTGTTTATCAGTTTAGGTTTCACCCCCAAGTCCAACTCCGCTTTGAAATGCAACACGTCATTAAGGAATTTGTAGTTACAAAGTACAGACACTTGCCCTTGACAGTAAGCATGGCCACTGCTGTTCACAGAGCAAAACCACAACCACTCCTTCCACCTTGCCCCTACTCCAAAACAACAAAAATCCTGATTAACAGCCAGGATCAATATGGCAGCCAACCAAAACACTATCCAACATAAAGTTTGGTCAAGCTATAAAACTGCCAGCAAAAAACCCAGAAGCAAGGCTTGACGCTGAATTTTTAAGTTTAGAATAATAGTCTAACCCAGAGAAATATGAATCTGATAACCACTAAGGAAGGAGTCTGGGATTTTCATTAGTCATTTGCATGGAGGGGTTGGTATTGCTGGTGGGAGGTGGGATGCATAACAGCACGGTGGTGAAACGTAAAAAAGGGGCAGAATGGTTCAAATCCTGAGAAGGAAAAGGGAGAGGGAAAGTGTATTTTTTTAAAAGGCAATTTTACTTTAAGTCACACAAGCGGCTGAAAGACTGGCTGTTGCAAGTTCTAGGCTAGGCCAGTCTGATATGGCATAAAAGTTCTTCTGTTTGTGTAAGGAGAATGGGTGTGTGCTCAGTGCCCAGAGAATTTAATGGACTGTACACAAAGTAATTTCTCCCTCAACTACTCACCATTTCATTTTTTTTTTTTTTTAAGGAAAAGCCTGTGACCCCATCATATAAGGAGAAGTCAAATGCCTCAAGGTAAACCAAATAATTAGACGAATATTTCCTTTGCTTTAAAAATTTCACTAAGAAAAGAAACCAAACCAAAAAAAAAAAATCCACAAAAAACCCTCAAGCCTCCAAAAACTTGGAGGTGTTTTTTTCTGGTTGAAAGGATCATTGCATAATTGGCCCTTATGCATCTTAACTTTGTGACACTCAGGTTTTAGTCATGCTTAGCCTTTCTGAAAAATAACAGTAGTAATAACAGCAGTGGCAGATTTAACCACAAGCAGACGGGACGTTGCCTCATGGCCCCTTCTCTGTAATGAGCATAGGTTATTTTGGTTGGTATTTTCTGCTCTGATTAATATTTGAAACTACTCATACATAACTGCTGGCACCAATCCATACCTTAAATAGTATTTCCAATGTAACCAAATATGAACTGCTCACCTAGGCAGGATTAAACCATTCGTTGTCTACCTGCTGCATGTATGTGTACAGATGTGTAGATGGAAGCACAGATGTTGGTTTCCCCTGTATCTGCATATCTTTCGTATGGTCATAACACACTGGTGATAGGGAATGTGATTGTTATCTGCGATTTTTGCAGTGAACCATGGAAGTCCCCTCTTCTTCATGTTACACAGCATCGTGCCAGACTGTTTATGCACCATTTCCTAAAGCTCTAAAACTTGGCTCTGGTATTTAAAGGCCAAAGCACAAGCTGCTTTTAGTGTAACAAAGCTGATGAAATCTTTTTATTGAGGCTCTTTAGCTACACTTTGAGGGTTTCTTTAAAAATAAAATCCGTTCACACCTAATTAGTGAGGCTATTTCTTGAGAGAAAAAAGGGGGAAATGGTAATATGCTATATTGAGGGGGAATCAAATAAATTTTTTTTATGTGTGTGAATTATATTTTATGTACTTTTCTTTATAAAACTTGACCTCACTGGATGCTCAGGAAGAGCAAGCTAGGAACTAACACATTACATGTTTTAGATAATATGTTGTGTGCAGTTCAGTTGTGCTGATACACCGACAACTCAAAGGAACCATCAGCTCCCTCTCACCTCAGAGATCTTCTAAGGCAGTTACAAACAGATCCCCATATTTTTGAAGATGCCATTATTTGATAAATAGGTGCTAGATAACAATACCTGTACAGCCTCCATTTGCATCCAAGGGTAGCTTGCACAAGAGGCAATTGGTTCTGAGCAACCAAAACTGCATAGACTACTGTATTTGCATTTGTTGGATATAACCTGAAGGTTCAGAGGTCTCTGTGTAACTTCTCATGGTGCCCATTCACGCTAAATAGTTCAATTTTTATAGAAAATCTATGAAAACCTTTTCTACAACATTTTCAAAGCCATCCTGTAGGGTTTAACAAAGTCACACTGTGGGCTGTTCCACATTAGTTTACAGATCCTACTCATCCTCTACTCAATGCCAGAGTATTTTTTGGTAAAGTGGCAGACAGTGGTTTCTGTGTCAATACAGTATCCCATGGCTTTACAGACACAACAAGAATTTAAGGTGTAGAAGAGGAAACTGCAGTGCTGATGAGAAAACCCTGACCATAATAACTGCAGTCACCTCAGGCAACACTCCAGGAAAAGTGAAAAATGGAGGAAAAAGTGGAATATGTCCCAGGAAGGTGACTTGTCTCCAGGGTTTCATCTGGCTCTGTACTTCTCACCTAGCCTGACAGAGAATGCAGGAAGGACAAAGACAATCCTGGAGCTGTATCACGGTGTTATACCACCTTGTTTTCCTGTCAAACTCTGCTCTCAAGCCCATAGACACTTTGCAAGAACAGTGTTCTTTCCTAGAACATCTCTATCCCACTAAAGGCTTTCAAAGCAGAGCTGTGACATTGACACTGGCAGCTACAGAGGTGTGAGCATGTTTCTGTCAAAGGGCTCCTGGAGATGATCAGTGTACATTGTTTCTTATTATTATAAAACAGAAAGAAATAAGACATCAGGTGTATGTTTTATTCTTTCATATCAATGGGGAAAATGCACCAGAATGAAAGGACTACCAATATCAAGGCCCAATAAAAGTAAAGTAACAATTATGGTAAAAATGCATTTGTCTGTCTAGTGATACTTTACAGTGAGGCTCCTAAGGTATCCGAGACAATCAGAGGCAGTGGTCAAAGTTGGGGCATCGTGTAGCAGATGGTGACTAAGTTGGCCTGTGGCCAAGCTACGTCTTCCTTAGCAGCCATGGAAACATGTTCAAGATGCACATGTTCATCATCATTCTGCGAGAGTTAGGCACAAGGAAATCCAAAGATTTGAAGAAATCTTAGGGTAGGTCTCCGACCACACAAGAAGGTCTGGGTGAATTAACCCATTATTATTCCAGGGAAAAAATTAAGAACAGTATTTTTATTTTCAAAGCAGTTTGGAGAGTATCTCCACTAGTATCAACAACTGCAGATAGCAGGGTCACAAAGTATGTTAATAGTGAGTGAACAACTTTCTTGGAAAACACCTGTGGATGACAGTCATTCCATCCCACCTCCCAGAAAACCTGACACTTGGATGGCTGCTTATCAAATATAACCCAAAGCAGCTACAAGCCAGAAAGGCTGAGCTGAACACAAGCTTCTGCTAAACCTACTGGAAACTACGTCACTTGATAATTACCTGACTGAAGGTAACTTTACAGGGAATTTCCAGCCCGCATATACTCACATACTGGATACCCTGGGGCCAATCCTTGCAGAAGGTGCAACAGAAGCTGTGTATGTCACTGGCAGCTGATGGCAAGAGCTCCTTTTCACCTCCCCAACCTCCACAGGGAAATGAATATCTTGGGTGTGGGTCATCCCACAGAACCCTGACTTCTGCTTGGCCTTGAAGCTTTTGTGCTTTATGGAATGGCACAAGATGAGACTACAGTATGACAAATTCCACCTTAAATTATATATGCCCCCTTAAACTAGATAATCTGCCAAAAGCTTTAACAGGATCATTCAGATACAGATTCAGAAAGGCCTGAATTTGTTAGTGACTACTGGGGTCTTATCCTGATCCTGGAGGACAGTCCCTGCTCTCCTCACAGTGCTCAGAGACCCACTATGGGCTGTATTAAATGGCACTGTGACAGCAAGGTCCACTCCCACATTTCTGAGTGGATGCAGTAATGAGGACTGCATCTATACAGTGCTACACACGTATTTCAGAGGCTCATGCAAGTGCAGCAATGGAGTTAAACTTCTGCCCTGCAAAATCTCAGCTTCATGAAGTTTCTCATTGCAAATCTTCCACCAGAATATCCAAATTCAAGCATGTATTTTAGTAGGTGATGACACATCTTGAGTAATATACCTTTCCAATGTGAAACCAGTGCAATAAAATAAAATACTTACACAAAAAGCTTGCTATTGTACTTTATTCCTCCCATGGAGAAAAGTGCATTAGAACCTTCCTTGCCCTGTTCTTTACCAAGACTACTGGTTGGTATTATATGGATTAGAGACTTATCAATCTCCTCCTGTCAAATATTTTCTCTGGTTTTAAAGAAAAAACTTTTTATGTAAGTTCATGAGAGACAAATAGTGTATGCAAGGATGTTAGCAAACTAACTGCATACAAAATGTTAGATGTCTTCCATTAGACTTGGATATTTACTAATGCATAGACATGCACACCGGGGCAACCAAAGGGTGAAAAGCACCCACAGACAAAAATCAACTAGGATTCACGGCTGTTGGATCACACAATCACTTTCTGCCAGGAAAAATATTAATATTAATAATAATATTAATATTAATAATAATAAAAATAAAATAATGATCGTCCTGGCTTCTTCTAATTATATAACATCTATAACATCCAGTGTGCAATCTGAGCATGCTCATAATTCATCTTCCCTTAGAAGATGCCTGTACAGGCAAGCTTTATAGCTACTTTATGAGAAAATCATAAACTGCATTGGAAACTTCTTCCAGGAGCAGGCATTCTTATGCTATACCCCTCTGTTAAGATCAGTGATGCCCCTTTCAAACCGAGATGTCCCTTACAGAAATTTCATTTCAGGAACAATTTAGACCATACCAAAACTCAGGCTCTCCCATCGCTCCACAGGAGAATTGCAGCCCACAAGGTCAGTCAGCCCTCCAGCTGTTCACAGGAATTACATCATACAACTAGAGAAAGGAAAAGACACCATGCAACTAAAATGCACCCACTCTACTGCAAACAGAAATACTCAGGTGTCTGCTCACAGGGGTCAGCTTGTGCACAAACCATAAGCCCTGCTTGCACAATGTGTTTGCCAAGAATCTGCAGAGTGGATAACCAAGTGCACACTGAAGTCTATTGTGTCAGCATTTGTGAAGTAAGACATAAGCACAGCACACAAAATTCTCTTTGTGAAACCATGCTGTGATTAGTTCGCCTCCCTCCAAGATTTAAACCAAGAGAGCACCAAGAGACACTGTTTTTCTCATGCTTTCTCCAATCTGCTCAACTGACAAAGAATTTGCAAAATATGCTTTGCAGTCTTGACATGCCAACGAAGCAATTTTAATTTTTGTTCCAGTTGAAGCCTGGCGCTAGTTATCTGATACTTTGCGTGGAGTCATCATATTTTCTTCCTCACACACACTTTACATTCCTGCATAAGCTTCATTAAACTAGGAGTTTGGAGAGCTTTCTCTTTTAAACCTTGAAGTCTGCAGGTTGTTTGACAAGTGTTCTACACTTGAGAGCACTTTTTAAAGTTTGACAGCTTCAGTTTACAAAGATACAACACTAAGCCACTGAATTCATCTGATTTGTTCCATTCATTTCAAGATCAGTTAATCAAGCTTGGCAAAGACATCTGAAAAATAAACTTACCAGGAGACACACACAAGGCAAGCAATTCACATTCTGCAGTTTATTTACTAGTTACCTCTGAACGGTAGCCAGCTAACTACTACCTAACCCCTAGTAAGGTTGCTTTTTCTCCCTCCCATCAAAAATCTAACACTCTGACCTTAATGTGAAGTGATGGATTAATGTTACACATGCTGTTCTTAAACCTCAGTCACCCTCTGCTATGAGAGCAGGATTAGAAGGGAAAGTATGGACTAAAGTCATCCAGCAGATTCAGTGATTTAATTGTCTGAGCTTCTGGTGTGCAGGCTTAACTTTGGCTTAAATAATGTCTTTTTCCCATCTAAAGGGTCTGTTTGAAATTAATTCCTTTTACTGAAACCCCTAGTTTTTAAGATACTTTGTGCATGACAGAGGTGCTTGTTTGCCTTAATGTTCCCCAAACATTAATCTGGAGCTCTTTGCTGTGGCCACTTTCTGCATCCTGTTTTGGAGATGTCTTGATCAATTAGCGCAATGTCACAGTTACATGTAGTTATTGTACCTCCAGCTGCAAGCTGTTAATAATAAACTTACCCACAGGACAAACCTGCCATATGGTTGATGGTCAAGCAAGGCTAAAATATGCATTAGGAAAAAAATGCAACTGTCAACATGAAGCTGGATGTGGCTTATTGGATTTGATGCGGGCATCTGACAGCAATGTTTCTTTTAGCAACATTCTGTATTGCAGGTCAGGAATCTGCCTACTGTGGAATATTTGTCATAGGAAGATGAGGAGAAAAAAAACCAAGGAAGCATTTGTGAAATGGGGAATTCAGCTTAGTGGTGGCTCATATTTTTTTCTAAAGAGGGAAGGAGGAGGGATTGTTGATCTGAGGCTTTCCTTGTAAGAATGATTTGCTAAACAAAGTTTTGTTCAAGTTTTTTTTTCTCAACAAGGAAGATCAGCTGCACAGGACAAAAAAAATTTGTTTATTCCTTAAAGATCAAAACATATTTTTTCATTGCAGATTGAAACTAATTGGACTGTCAAAAAACATGAGCTATAGAGGAAAACATCCAAAGTCTATCTGATGATAGTTATATTCCTGAATTATAGTTTCTTTGTGCAAGGGAAAAACTCAGCATTTGGATATTTTTTGTAACTCTTGACATGTATTCTAGCCACTCACTGAATGGCACTGGCACAGGTTCTTGCCTTGTTTAAAACACCGGTGGAGCAAATACTGTCTTTAGCTTTATAAAAGCAGAAGGTATCACATCTGGGTATGCCATTAAAATAGACAAATCGAAGAATGACCTGAAAGTAAAAGCACGCCCACCTCTTCAATGGAGGCCTTCAAGTCCTTCCCTCTCACCTCATCAAAGGTCACCTCCCAGTAACTTCATTTATGACCTGGTGGGTGCACAAACAGTTTTGTTCCACACTACTGCCACTTTTATCAATGGGAGCAGAAACCAAAGTAATTGCTATTCTAAGAGCAATCATGCGGTGAAGACCTTATTAAAACTCCCAGAGTCCTATTTACATGCAGAAAGACTTTATTTGATTAGTTAGGAATTAGAAGCACACTGTTAATCATGCAATTTAAAAGGGATAGCTGGGAGTCACAGCTCCTAGGAGAATTCTCTAATATATGGGAAAGCATTATTTTTTATTAGCCTCTGTTATTCAGGCCTTGTTCTAGCAAACACTTCTGCATGTGCTCAACTTTAACACGTGGCTGGTCTCTCTGACTTTCTTGAGTCACTCCCAGCGTCATGAGCAGAACCATCTGCATACACCTCTAAAGGACTAGGCCTGACAAACCAAAAAATCCCTATTTCCAATTCCCTGTTGTTTTTCCAATTGTATGATTTCCAAATGTATTTCTCTGAGTTGTGTTAAACACTGAAAATAAGGGCAAGCTTTCCTGGTGGTTTGGAGATACTTGGCCTTTATTGCGCATTTCACTAGGTGAGCAAAGGGGTTGTGATTCAAACCTCAAAACTTCAGCAGCTGGTCTAAAACTGGCAACATTAAAACACTTTCCTTCTAAACATGGTTTTGCATTAGATGAAAGTTTTGTTCCCTCTTTCAATGCAGTCGAACATTCAAGCCAGGCCAGGTATTCACCCAACAGTCTTCTGGGGTAGGGGTGTGCTGTGTGACCAAAAATGGTTTATTTTTTTGCCACAAACCTACCTTGAGAAGCCTGGTGTTCTATTTAAAAAAAAAAGGGGGGTATTTTCTGGATTTAGAAATACTTTTGGTGAAAATAAAATGCCTAGTTAATCCAGGCCTTTTCTCTTCATGGTTTTAAAAACATAAAGGAATAATCTGGACTGTGGATTTAAACTGATTTTGAGTCCGTAGGCCACCAGCTATTTCTGTGGGTTATTCCTGAAGGATCTGTCTGTTAGAATGATTTTTTCTTCCAGCTAGCTAAATTTGCACAGAGGCATAAACAGCAAAGAAAGCTTCCAATGAATAGGGCAAGCAAAGCAATCAACAGGAAAAGTTCAAAGAGAACAAAGGAAATGTTCTGTAGATGGGGAGATAGAAGTCTTTTAACGTAGCTCAGGGTACAAAGTCAAGAGTAAAGGAAGAAGAAACGTTACGGGGATAGTGAGGATTGAGAAGAGAGGAGAATATCATGAGAAAAAGTGTTGTGTGAGCTGAACATGTCTTAAACCAGTGGAGTCCTCAAAGAGGGAATTAGTCCAGATTTATGTTATAAAGCTCCTTTTTTGCTATTTCCAGCAGAATAAACATGCTTACTTTGATCACAGAAAGTTAACCAAACGCACCAATTCCTGGTAGCATATTTATGAACCACCACTTACATTAACAACAGTACGTACACAGTAACACACTTGTAAATCACCACTTGCTTGTTGTTGATTCATGGTTTTTCAGTATTTCATCCTACCTACTCTGTGTGAAGGAAGAGTGTCTGTAACACATCTGAATCTTCATGATAGCCCTAATTTAGGTGTTACATATATATATTTTCTGTGGCTTTCTGGGCCACCCATCTATTAAATGTCCTGCCACTTGGCTGTTTTACATGATGTCAGCTCGTGATCTGGCTTTTTTTACTCTGTTACCAAATCCCGACTTCTTAAAACATTAAATAAAATGTTTCTTTCAGGGTTAATTATTTTGGAGTGTGACAGAAACCAGCACCCATAAAGTTTGTTGACATAAAAAGAGTAGATGTGAAAATAAAAATGTATGCATGTCTACACTGAGCTCCTGAGCTAATGCATAGAGTTTCAGATCTTGACAGAAACTTGGCCTCCATCAGTCTTGACTCTGTTTAAGTGACAGGATGGCTGGCAGCACTCACCAGTGCTTGCAGGATGTACTAATATTTACAAGCAAAAGAAGGTCTCTGGCTTTGTTGAAATAACACCACTTTCTTAATTTGACTGCTGCTCCATAGCAGACCTTAACAAACAGCTACCAAGGGAGGAGGTAAAGGACTGAGCTTTCATCAAATGCTAAAGTTTACCTTAAACTGAAAAAGTCACAATTATATTAAACAGATTTCTGAGGGCAAAGTATAAATAATGATATCATTCTTCTGGAATATCATGCTCGGGATGACAATGTAAACACTAAGGAGTTCCAAAAGCAAAATGCATAAAGGAAAAAAAATATATTGGACAAGATTTCCTCACATAAACAATTAAAAAATACTTGCAAGTTTCCTGCCTGGTACTGAGGTGCACAATTGTATGTTGTATGGGAGGAGAGGTGGAAGTGGATCTGGCATTTCCCTTTGACTAGTTGTTAAGGCAGGGGGAGTTGCAAAATTTAAATCAGTTTTCAACCTTGGATCCAAAGTCACCTGAAGCTCTGAGGCAATTTAACCTCACATTATCATTTCTGCTTAATCTTTGAAATAAGCAGGTAAAATATATAGGATTAATGTAATTGTTTGACACTGATAACATTTCCATTCATCTGAAAGGATGGCTGTGTTCCTCGGCAGAATGCTGTGGGATTTAGTTGTGTATGCCTCTGCACTGAATAGGTTACTAATATACACAACTAATGTAAATTATACATTCCTGTTACAAAAGTTATAACTTATTTAAAGAATCTGCATGACCTCCACCAATAGAGGGATTCACAATTTGTAAAGCAGCTGCTCTCTTCGCCACCCTGTGCAGTAAAGAAATAAAAAGAAAGAAACAAAGACTGGGGAATCTGTGTGGGTTTGCCCAAGATTATACAGCAAAACCACAGCAACATGTACAATTACATCTAGACTATAAGCAAATATATAAACTATCCCAAAAAATATCTGGGTGAAAAGCAGCTCTGTAGAAAGTAAAATTATTTTGCTTCTGATGTTAATGGGCCAACTTAGTTTTAAACTCACACACAAATACACGTAGGACCACTGAAGTCACTGAAATTCCCTCCACTGTAACCAGCATGAATTTGGATTTTGGTTCCAGAGGGAAATTTTACACAGAAAGCACTTGATTTCAATACATATTAAGACAGAAAAAGTCTCTGAAAGGGTGCTTCTGCAGTGATACATAACAACAGAAAGTAAGAGTTGGATAACAAACCAACAAAACCCTTACTCATGGTGTCTGCAAGGCTCTGGCACGTTGTGTATAATTGGAAATGTATACTGCTAAATAAAATAATCAAATAAGTTTTCAACTGCCATTTATAGCAAAATAGCTAGAGAAACCTTTTGCTTTTCTGTGAGGGGAAATCAGACAGAGGAAAAGGCACAGCCCAGGCAAGGGAAGCGTGTGATGCTGTACTGTAGGGCACTGTCCCAAACATGCCAATGAGGATCCCAGGAGCAGCACAACATCAATGGGTACCTTGTCTTCCACACTTCCACTCACAGCCAGGCAGCAAGACTCTTCCCAGAGTACAGGTTTTAATGCTTTCTCTGCTAGGAAAAAAATCTGCAAATGGAAAGGATGTGATCTGGGCTGTTGAGGTGTTCAGCCAAACAGTGAAATACACAGCCTGAGGAATGCAATAATGAAACTATCTCTGCTACTGGGCATGAGATCCACAAGTTATTAATCTCACTAGGGGTTTCCAAATGCAAATTACAGAAGTTTCATCCTTCAGGTGGAGGTGATTTAAGATTCTAAGTCTTCAATGCCATATGATACACAACTGTTTCATCCTTCAGGTGGACGTGATTTAAGATTCTAAGTCTTCAATGCCATATGATACACAACTTTGGCATGCCTACTTAACACATAATATAACTGTTTATTTCCTCAATGCCATATGATACACAACTTTGGCATGCCTACTTAACACATAATATAACTGTTTATTTCCTTCTTCACTCTATCAGTTTTTAGATACTGTAAGTCTAATGTTCATCCCAGCTTTTTTTCTGTTTTCCACAGATAAGTGGTAGTAGCTTCAATGCAAAATGCCATGAAATCTGTTAAGCCTTTGGAAAACCACTCCAAGGGAATCTTGGACATTCCATTGTATGAATATTTTAAAGGATTTTCTGTGGATAGGCAGAGGAGAGATTGCTGGCACTGGCACCACCTCAGCAAGCAAATATGACACAGATGCCTCACACAGGGACAGATACTTGACCATAGCAAACTGTCCCCTTGTATTACTGGCTAAATTGGGTCACCAGGACCTCTGGAGAGAAGATCATTGTCAAGCAGATATGCCTGAATTTAAATGTTTATGTTTCTCAACTTTGAAACTGTGAATCAGGATAATGAGCAGAATTTGAACTTCACAGAGGTTTGTGGCACATTCACTTTCAAGGTCTTCACCACCACTTTGGAAGACCTTTTGAATGCATTGTCACTTGCACCTCTCCCTAACACAGTACAGTATTTTTATTTGTGAAATTGCTCTAATTTCTTCACTTTCCCCTGAGTGGAAATGAGAGTCCTGAATGCCAAAGTAACTTCCAGTGAATATTAAAGACCTTGTGACATTTCTATAAAAGAAACAACGTATCTTGAGTTTTGTTTATGTTTCCCCAATGGTATTATCAAGCAGATTTTTTTTGCCTCTTGCATCTTATTTGGGGTCACCGTAGGGAACTTGTGCTGCTTTTCAGGAGAGTCTTGGCAGAAGCTATTTTGGCATGAATTTAAAAGGGGCTTTTATATGTGGTCTTTCAGCAATCTTCCTCTGTATGTCTAGCTCTTTCCACCACAGTATTACAGCAGCTGTAGATGTGGAAAAGACTCACTTTTTCCCTTCTGCTTTTTGTAATGTAATTTCAATCCAAGTCCTGTGACACTGTGAAGTATCTACAGTTCCTGTGGATTTCAACATAGAAGTACATTCCTAGTATTTCTCAATATTTCAGAGCTAATTTTGCCAACCTGGAAGCTTGCAGATAGGTAAACAATATCCCATTTCCTACTAGCCTAAGCTAACCTTGTAACCAAAAAGCCTGTTCATGATTTTATGGCTTTTTTTTTTCCCCTAAGTTTTGATGAATAAAGTGATTAGGAAACGAAAGTCTCATTCAAATGGTCCCACATACTCCATGGGTTTGAAGCTTGGCTGCTTCTGTGAATAAAGAAAAAGGAATTGTATTAGTATAAAGTATAGCCAGTAAATTGTGTGACTGGCACCAGCACCCCAGTAGCACTGTCTTTCAGATGCAAAATATTTCAGAAAGAGAATAATGCCTCAGTTGAAGTCCAGAACCTCATTATGATGTTGCTCTGTGTAAAATGCAGCACTTAAGAAATGTCATTTCACTAGCTACAGTTACTTAAAAAACAAAACCAAAACCAAAACAAAACAAAAACAAGTGCCATCTTAGTTAAGGCCCATTGTTATTAATTACTAGAAAGCTGAAAGGATTCCTTGAGGGCTGCCCGGAGGGCACAGCTGTTTCCACACCCTGGGTTGTTTTCTTGTGCATTACAGGATAAGGCTAGAGCACCTTTCAGCCCAAGGCACCTCATACGTGTCACGAGCACCTTTGTGTTTACACAGAAATGGCATCGTGGTGGCTGCAGGGCAGTGCAAGAAGTTGTCAAAGGTTCTTCTCAGATCAAGGCATAACATGGCCTGATGCAACTTGGGATGTCTGTGATGAAGACCACAAGTCCTAGTCGTACCAAACAGTTTTAAGTAGCTTTTTAAAACTTTGTTAAGTCTATATTGTAAAAAAAGATACGCTTTTATTGCTCCTTCTAAATAGACAGTTCCTTCAAAAGAGAAAAAAACTGGGACTACTCTCCTGCTTTTTGTCCTTGGCAAAGACCAAACATTACCTTTCCATTCTCAAATACTTGACTTGCAGTCAGGAAGGAAAAACAACTTTAAAATCCCTTGAGGAGAAAGGAAAAGAGCATAGATTTCAGTTTTATTGCTTTTAAACCTTTTATGCCCCAAACTGAAATATTTGACTGTCCATAGAGCTCCATGTTTGATGATCTTTATTGGATACATATATCTCTGTTTATAGAAACATTGTTTAATGATTCAAACATTGAATTGCAAAAATTATTCATTTTAGAGTGATAAAAAAATACCATTCTCCATTCTAATAAAATATTGAATACCAGCTATAATATAGATTATAGTAGTAATGCCTCTGGTAGGATTTGACAATCCAAAATTGTTTTCGTGAATGTCCTGGTGTTAAGGTTAATGCACCAAAGAGCTGTTACTCATCAGTGTGTAATACCAGCTGATACAGGTATAATAATCCTGCTGCAACAGCACAGGGCAGCAGAGAAATTGCTCTTCTTGTCTATAAATATGGGCTGTAGTTCACAGGATGCTTTTCTACATACAAGTCCAACTTCCAACCAATGTGTTATTGAAAATTAAAAAAAAAAAATTAGGTATTATTAAAACCAAAAAATAACCCCATCTTTCCCCAAAACAATTGACAGTAAAACCAAAGTTGTAACACCTCATATTAATCTTTATCATTATAGATACTGAAAATCTTTTACCTGAGTCTTTTTCTTGCCCATTTTTAATATCCCCCTTCCTGCAACTCCCATCCCAAGCCTGATATCATAGGACAGCTGTATTCATTAGTGTCAGCGTTATACTTGCAACAGGTTTAGAAGCACACTTCATTATTAACAGCAGGATTTATTCTCATTTTACTGGCATACCCTGACACAGGTCTTGGATTTAATTAAACTTAATTAATTAAAAAGGGGTATTTATCTTTAAGCTTGTGCAGATGCAAAGACAATTGTTTTTCTCCAAAGAGGTCAGTTACAAAAAAGGCAACTCTAATAATACACTTTGCTAAATTACTCTTCTATTTTCAGCCCAGTGTTATGTCCTTGGTTTTATTTATCTGATGCTCATCTCCATTGTGTCAGAGCTATCCACAGAATGAAACATTTGGCATCCCAGTAACAAAGGGAAAATCTACACTTTTTCGCTGCCCCTCAGCTAGGACATAAAATCAGTCAGTTGTAAAAGTTTATACAAAAGACTGACATTTTGCAACACCCTTCTTAAGAGTGGCCAAGCTTGTGCTTTCTTATGTTTTGCAGGGAATCAACTGAGAAAATTTGGAGCCACCACCAAGAAAATTCTTTCCCTGTCAGCTAGACTCTGCAGACCTGGAGATGTCAAATTCAATGAACACATGCTACAGAGTGGGTTCTCCTTTGCTTGGTTGTAGGGAGTCCCATCTGCCTTGTCTTAAAGCTGACAGGAGGGTTTCTGTGCCTTATCAGATGCCAGATTCATTACAGGATTGAGGATTTCAGGGAAAGATAGCCTTCAGCAGAGAGAACAGTCTTTCCAACACAACAGGGAAAGTAAAAAAACTCCAGAATAAACTTTGTGGGTTTAAGACCAAATAAGAAATAAAATATTTTGTTCAAGTGAGTTCTCTCTTTAAGAGGTAAATACATTAGGCAGAATAAACTTTAGAATTGTTAAGTCAGGAGATCTTCTGTTTCCTTCTAAGAGTCAGGATGCCTGTCCTAAAAGTCCAGTTTCTTCTAGATGTCCAATATTGCCCAGAGCAGTTGCAAAAAGAGACCATTCTCCAAATCTTGTTCTATTTTAAAGCTGAAATGGCTATTAAAAAAAAAAAAAAAAGGAAAGCAAAAACAAAAAGAAAGAACTTGCCAAGTCAACTTTTATAACAGTATTTTCTTCAGAGAGGCATGATGATGGAATTTCCTAAATTTCCTTACCAGAACTGTTTGCTTTTCATCTATCACTGGAGCTGTCTGCAAAATTGCTATTAAAACAAAATTTTGATAGCAATTCGGAGAGGATAGGATATTTTTTTCTTTATTCCAACTCGTTCTTGCAGGCAGCAGAGTTTGTTAATAGATAGGTCATTTGCAAGTATAGCTTCTAAGTTATTTGGAGAATAACAAAAACTTAGGAGCATTTTTCATATAGAATGAGAAGTAAGATTTTGCCTGATTTGTTTAGAGATTATCTCCTCCAAAACAGAAGTGGAGGGGAGTCTCGGTAGGTAGCTGGGAGGAAGGTTTGTATAGGTGTCCTGACCTGTCCTCCCTCTCCCTCTCTGCAGATCACCTCTATAGCACACTTTGCAGAGCAGCTTTTGCTGTCTGCATCAAATGCCTCTACAGGTTACAATTTAGTGTGCAAAAAACTAGTGTGGAAAGCTGTCAACTATCTTCAAGCTTGCTTACCACAGAGCTCTTTGATAAGCATTCACAGTCCTTACCTATTTACAGGTTAACCACTGCTAACAAATACAACAGGAAAGGAAATGCCTACGGGCGTATTTGTCACTACACAGCGAAGCAAGGAAGGAGGGCTTCCACAGTGTCCCAGTGCGAGAGAAAATGGCCACTGCACTGGTTGCAACAGGCTTTTCCAGATGGGAGACTCATTAATTTAACAGCAGGCATCTGGAGGAAACCTAAGGTACAGAGATATTAATTATTGCTGAACACAATATTGTGGTAGTGCCACAAACCAAAGTGAAAACAATTGGAGTAATTCAAATTCAGCAGCAATCAGTTTAGTCCAGGAACAGAAAATACGAAACTCTCTTTCAATGAAAGTTACATCAATAAATGTGTAGTTGTGGCTATAGCAATGAAAGAAATGCAAAAACACCAGCCAGCAGCACTGCCTGTGGAAGGTTGTCAAGGATCCTTGAGTGATAAGCACAGATCTTCTTCTAGGATTGGAGACTATCCATGCCCCTGCTCATATGTTTCCTAAACCATAATATTCTGTTAATAAATGAAAGGTAAGATGATAAACTGGATACAAGTCGAACTCTGCTTCTTGAAAAATTCTTGTCTGTGATACTTTCACCTTTGTTCTTTGTGTGTGACTGTGAGATGCCAGAAAAGTATTTGACATCAAAGGTGAGGAGGACAATTCTTCCTTGCCTCCTTGAATGCTTTCTTCATCTCCTCTTGCTTCAATTTACAGTGCCTGAAACTTATTTTTCCAGTGGTTGGGTTCAGCAAATGCAAGAATGAATGTGAGTGTTGCTTCTCCCAGCTGCCTGTTCAGCACTCAGGTATTTCTCCAGTTTCCAGCTTCCATTCCAGTTTCTCTTCAACTTGCTTTGGATTCATGAGAGAGCAGTCTGTCTCTTCAGTTATGAGCAATTTGGGGAACAGATGGAGGCTCCCTGGATCTTTGTATGGCACTCTGATTAGATACACTAGTTCTTATACCTCTGCAAACAAACCACCAAGAAATACATTTACAAATGTCCCTACGTAGACATCCTACAGACAAGGACTCGTACCCTCATTCTTTCCATCTCTCTTTTATCTCTCTCTCTGTCTTCACTGCCAGTTCAAGAGACAATATAAGAAAACCAAATCTGCCCCAGGTCTTATTGGCAGAGTCTGTGGGAGGCTTGGGTCCTCAACCTCATGTACAGATTTTTCCCAGTAAAAATCTGCCACCAGGGAATGTAATGGGCATGAGGGGATGGAAATTCCAGCATCAGAAAACCTGCTAGGGCAAAACTTGCTCATCAGCTGTCAGCAAGCTAGCATTTGAGAGCATTTGAGAGAAGACTGAGAGCCCTTTTGATTTCTGTCCTACCACAGCCTCTAGACTGGATTTTGCTTTGTCTTCACAACCAGAATATTTATTTCAGGGAACAGGAAAAGGATTGATGCTGCACACTAAAATTTATGGTTTTGCCAAGAAGCAGAAAATTGTTGCAGTCCTTTTGGTGATTTAACTTGTATGGGACATGCCATTAAATCATGGCGGGACAAATCAAAAAGCAACCTCTTCCCTGACATTTTTGGAAAGCTGAAATTCACACTGCCCCACTGCAGCCCCTCTGTTCTCATCATCCAGTGGCTGAACAGGAGCCCATTTCCTGCTCCCCACATTTCCACCAGGCCCATCTGTAGAGAGACCCTTTGCTTACCAGAGGAGCATCTGCTGAGACAGACGTGCTTGGAGTTTGCAGGACACACAGAAGGAGATAACTTCTCACAGCACTTGTGTCTCACGAAGAGTAAGAAGAAGCCAGCCTGAATTTGGCGAGTAATAACTTTGAAAGCTAAATAAAACCTGAAGAGCTCCACTGTCTGAAAGCTATGAGAACTGCAGCACTATGAGTCACCTAGTAAATACATGAGCTGTCAGAGTCAATGAATGGTAAGAGATGAAGGAAGTCTTTGCAGGCTGATGAACCAAACTTTTTATTGCATGCCTATTAAGACGTGTAAACTGGTTTATTTCTGGTGCCTGCTCATGCTATTGACTCTGTCAAAGAAAACTACATAAAATGTTGCCACCATAAATCTTGACAAATCCACAGGATAATCTATTAGTACACCTAACCTAATGAAGATTAAAAAATATTACTACCAAAGCTCACACTGGAATAATGGACTCTATGCTGTTGCAATTAGAAATGTCAGTAATGTTGGGCATGAGACAACTGGGAATCAATCTACAACAGGAGATCATAATCTGTGATACTATGCTTAGCCTCTTCATATCAATACAGCACTAATTATTTTTATCCTTTTTGTTACCAGTGAAGCATACTTTTCCCTGTTGCTCGGTGTTTTAATATGTGGATGACGTATTCTTTACTAGGTTGTTGTTTAAAGTGTTGCCTTCTGATGGTTTATTTTAGCTTCAAGACCTTGAAAAGGTTTTACTCCCAGCCAGGTATCAAGGCTGGACTTTTTTGTTACTCAAATCCCAAAACTGTATCATATCTAACATGAGTTTGGTTGTAGGGATTCATTCAAGAAGAATGCAAACTATACTGGACTATTTTAATTCCAGGGCACTTCTGTTTGTAATTGACTGTCAGTGATCTTCACCCACTTGAGGACACATAAACCACCGAGGAATTTCTCAAGATAGAAAAAACATGTTTTGGTATTTTTTGTCAGACAGAAATCCTGTTATTAAGGGCATCTACTAATTTCTTCTAAAAGACCCCATTTTCAATGACCTCAATAAACTAGAACCACTTAAGCTGAAATTCTCTGTGTCAGGTCCACATCCATATTTCTGTTTATTCATAAACTTTATCCACAATGGTTTGGCCACCCTGCAAATAAAGTCATTGAAAAGACCCCATATAAGAACATTAAAGAACTTTGAAAATATTTTCCGTGAGAAGTTATTGCCCACCTAACTTTAGAGAAGACTTAAGCATGTCAGGTCTGTCCTCTCTTTCAGGATGTGCCTTAAGAATGTGCTGTAAAAATTTCTGAAGATTTGCTGAGACTTTTTGTCTCACTATATTCTGAGACTTTAAGTAGCTGCTGATCATGTTTACTCAGGAGAGAGTTAGCAATCAGTGGCAAAACAGCAGAAAACTTATGTCCTTGCTAAACCTGCTGCATCCCTCCAGACCAGCATGGGGCTGGATGCCCCTGCAGAGCCAGCCAGGAAGGGTAAGCAGAGGTGGAGTGGTCCCACTGAGGGCGGAGGGACTGAGCAGTGGCAGTGCCGGGGGGAGGGGGAGTCAGGGCCATGGCAGGCACCAAGCCTGGCACACACACCTCGAAAGCAGGGAGCAAGGGATGAGGAGATGTGAAACAAAGCAAGCACTAGCATGGCAGAGAGACACAGAGAGGAATGCCAGTGCATCGAGTCAGGAGAGAATGCATGGATAGGGCCAGCTCCTGCTGGAGCTGAAACGGATCCAAGGAGTCCTCCACCTCTGCATTCCTCTGCTGTCAGCAAATACCTGTGAAAGTCATTAGCAAAGCCTACTTTGCTCAAGCACTTCCCAACTTCAGCGTGATTGCATCTGCAACTTTCATATTCTTCCAGTACAGCTATGGAATGCGCATACACATGCTGACACAGTCCATTGGTACCTACACATGGGATGTACAGAGGCACAAACACGCATTTTATATTTGAAATGTCACAAAAACAGAAAGAGCAGGCATAGCTATCTAAACTATACCTACGTTTCTCTGATCACACCAACACTCTGGAAAGACCAGAACTTAAAAAAAAAAAAAAAAAAAAAGTAAGGAGGAATAAAATTACATTGTTTCTTTTCCATACAGAGATGCAACATCTTTGAAGGACATCATGGCACAATTACAGGAGCCCTTCTAGTAGCTCAGGTCATCAATCTCCCAGTGATACAGATCTCAGAAGAGGACATTTATAGCCTATCGGCTCCAAGAACTAACTGGTGAATGTAAAAGATTCCTGACTATGCAGCCTAAGCTTCTGTATTTCCAGAGCCTGAGGGATGCATGGGATTAATTTTAAAATAAAGGCAGTGGATCTGTAGGTCCAGCCATCCATAGAAAGAAAAGAAATGCACTACCTTTAAAAATCAAACATATGGCTGGACCCAACAAACACCAGAGAAACTGGCAGTTACTTTCTTAATTTAAAAGTAATGCTCTTAGCAGCTAGCTTGCAAAGGACAATTTAAAAGGACACAAATTTAGATTTTGCTCAAAAATAGGTCTTCAAAACAGAAAGATCAACAGAAGAACTTCATTTTGAACTTAAATCGAAATCATATTTAGTTTGAATTTAAGATTGTTCATTGCCATTTATGAACCCCAACAGCAGAACACACAATGAATAGGAAGTGAAACTAGTGGTTAAGTATCTGTAACACAGCTAACAATACAGAAAAACAACAGCATGCTTGGCATTAAAGTGCAGATAAAGCTACTCCTAAAAGAAAATGTTTATGTACTAATCTTAATGGCATCAGACCCTTTTAATCACTGGAGCTGAAATAATAATGTACAACTCTTAATACTTGCCAGGTAACTTTTGATCCAAGGACATTTTCTAACCTGTATAAACCTCAAGGGTACTTTCTTCCAAGCCCCAAAAGGAAGAGTAATTTTTGTGCTTGTGGATGGCCAGAGTCACTGGAAGCATCAGACTGCCCACTGAAACCAGGTGAAACCCTGGAGGCACAGGAATCAGGATCGACTAACTGGACTTCTGTGGTGGCTACTGTGACAACAGAGCAGATGCTGCTGAGTGTCTTAGCACTGAGAAGGGACTGGGGAAAAGATCCCTCAGGCACCTCCTCCCCACTCCACAGGAATCCCAGCAAGTTCCTGGAGCTGGGTAAGCTGCAGCACCTAAGGACGAATAACGCCTCCCATGAACTTAACCTGAGTTTCTGATGGGGGTTGCTCAGGTTTTTAATCCAACATCACAGCTAATAGACCTCTCTTGATTTTTCATCTTCACTTCAAGTATTGAAGTTCTTGAGTACTGAACTCGAGTTCAGTTTCTGACCAATAGCGAAGTATTTTGCTCAGTGATTTCTGGAATGTGAGCTGTACTGATTAATCGTCCCTAGTTTCAATTAAACACTTATTTTCCCAGATCGGATAGATGAGTTTAGTTCACATTACAGGGAGGCATATTTGTGAGCCTGACTATTTCAGAGAAAGCAACCCACTAAAACAAAGTTCTAATAAACATTGGATTATAGCATTTTAGAGCCTTTAAAATCTTTCTTTTTGGGTCTCATAATACTTCCCTTCAGCAACATACCAAAAAATATTAAAGCTACTATAAAATTTATTACCTGGAAACAGAGTATAAATGTATTCCTTCTCTTACTATGTATGACCCTGCTACTCCCCTGCTTGTTAATAAACAGTTTCCAATCCCATATAAAATGTGCTTGATACATTATTGCATTGCTGATTGTAACTTTTGTCAGCACCTTAGTGACTGACATCACATAATCACTTGTGCATCTGGTTCCTGGCTGAGAAGAATGTAGTCAGATTGGTGTATGTTTTATTTAATTGGCTCTGTACCTGGGCCCTGTTTAATGGCTTGAGGAAACCTGACCTACTGATGTCTCGTCCCCTATAAAATCCATCACTTCCGAGGCAAATGGCTGAGCATGTGAACTTATTTCACTTGCCATCAGTTATGCTGGGAGCAAAATGTGGTTGGTAGAAAACAAATGCCACAAGAATATAAATGCAGCTGGAGCAAATTCTGTTTGAAGTTTGAATGCATCTTCAAGAGAAATTTTTGTACTGTTCACACAGGGGCAATCAATAATTTCAATAGAAAACATTATTTTTAGAAATGTCAAAACCCTTGGTTAGAAGCTGAAAATAGATGGCAGTCCTTCTATACATTTTATTTGATTCAATAAGTTGCTGAATCTTTATTTCAAAATGCCTGGGACAGGAAACAGCGATCCAGTCACACCTCATTATTGCCCAATGGGGTCACAGTCCACCTCTGATCTAGAAGCAGGCGTAGAGGGAAAGCTTCAAGTGCTCAAGAGGATATAGTGGAAAATAGTTTGAGTCTTACAGAATAGTCTGAAATAATATTGAATAATTCCTGCCAGCTTCTAAAACCAGTCCTGAGTAAAAATAGAAAATTCTGCAGAAGTGCAACAACGTCTTTAAAAATGATCTGTAACTTTGTAAGTGCCGTATTATACTTCAGCTTTGAAAAAATTAGTGTCTGAGGCTTATTTAAAGAATCTCACTGAGCGTGAAGGAAGAAAGCAATTGCCTGAGAGAAATTATAGTATGCTGGTTATTGCCTACTTAACTATTGCAATATTATAAGATAGAGAGAGATTTGTTGACCTGCCCATAAACATTTTTATCCCTAAACTTGCACACCATCGTTTTCTTCACAACTGTAGAAGATCATGATTTGAATTAGCCCCCTAGAAATATTTATCCACCATTCTGAGTCTACCTAGATGTCATTTAAAAAAAAACTTTGCAGATTCTTGTTAGTCATCCTAGCAGCTCTGAAAACAGGAAGAAAGATTTCTAACAAGCACATAACACAAAAAATTAAAAAAGTATATAATTTTCATCAGTATGTAATGGCAATACACTCCTATAACCACTCCAGACCAGCTAGATCCATACAGCCTTCAAAAGCTTCTGTCTCAAATTCTGTTTCCTTCTCCAGCAGTGACCCTTTATCCTTTTTCAACTACTTTTAAAGAAAATATACCATCTATTTTCAAAGACATAGATGCTAGGGATTGCTAGGGATTTTCAAATCAAATGGTCGATTGTGACTCTGTCTTCAAGTAATGCAGAGAGTCAAGCCAAGCCTCCTATGAAAAGACACACACGCTGTTTTCCACCATCAGGCCACAGGCGCTGAGAAGACACTCCACAGTAAAACTGGAAAAGCAGCCCCAAATTCTCTAGGAAGAAATCTGTCATTGAATCCTGGCAGACTCACTGGCAACCATGATGAATGGAAGTATTTTTAACATCTGGAGTATTTGAAATTATTTCTTTCAAAATGTCTCAGTTCACTAGAATTACCCAAAAAGAAATCAAGTGCTTTTTGGTGGTCAGAAAAATTATAGTATTCCTTCCCACAATTCAGCTCAAACTGCAGATTCTTTTTAAGAAAAGAAAGTTAACTTGGGTCCAGCTGTGGTATATCCATATGAATGCTTTATTGTGTGCAATAATCTGTGCCATCTGCTTTGGCTATTGAAAACTTGGTTAGCAATTGTCAAGCTGGTCTTTTTGTGAAATGCCTCAGCTTTGCCAATGTAAAACCATAGAATATGGCTTTTTGTTGCTCTACTGCAGATGAAAACATCAAAATATTTGGCAATGGCATTTCCAGAGTTGCAAAATTTTCGTATAAAAGATTAGCTTTAAAAACCCATGAAAAGACTTATGTCTGCTGGTCTATATATCAGCTTCTAGCTGAAAAGTGACTTTTCATATTCCTCAGAGTGAAGAAGATTTGCCAGAAACTTAGCATTATGAATGAGTTTGTCATGGATCTTTATCCAAGTGTTGCTAATGATCACCTTGAGTATATAAACAACTTTACTGGTTCTTACTGTCCTGCATCCTTTTTCCTCTTCTTTGCATCGTGTATATCACAGTCATTATTCACTTCACTGCTCTGTTTGTTCCTGATAACCACAGGACACCACTCTGCTTCGTAGAACTAGGTGTCTTGAGCAAATACTGAAAACTAATGTTTAATGACTGAAATTAAAAACAGGGAAGTATCCTAAAACTATTTCCTGGGCCATTCCTGGAAGAAGGGATGAGGAGAGGAGAGGAGAGGAGAGGAGAGGAGAGGAGAGGAATTTTAATCTTCTAGGAAATTATGTACCACAGCTTAAACATGTATCTGCTGGAGACAAAGGATTGGAACAGGGTAGCTTGCAAGAAGAATAATGACACAAAGACATCCACAATTCTTGAGAGTTAATGCAAGGAACAGTTGCTTATATTATATCCATCAGTGAAAGGCATGGCAAAAAATACCCCTATATTTAGTTTAAAAGTATCTAGAAGATCCAGATTTGAAGAACCATTTTCTGACCCTACATCAAGCATCTCTCCCTTCTGTATTATCTGCTCTTTCATCCTAATGCATCCAGTAAAAAGTCCAGCTTTCTATGTCAAATCTTACTTCCTTATTATTTCCTAACGTTTCCCTGTGATGTTTCCTGATGCTTTTATCGACATGAAGTATCACTTACAGCTTTCTTGATAAGAATTCTTCTAGTGGGATCTTGCAAAAGCAGCAGAAGGTGTTTATACCTAGGATGATCCTAGCCTCTTACATATGAGTAACTAACTCAATTACCTGCATTCAGTTACCGTATGAAGGGGAAAAGGCTCTTCCATCAACTTCTTCATCCTGCAAATAGGGCAAAGAATGATTCTCTCCAGACTGCTGCACATATTGCTGTGTTTTCCTAAGAGATGCTCCATTTATCTTAGATGAAGCAGCAACAGGAAGCACTGTTAAGTCCTGATATATTTTTCAGTATTTCACAATATTTCAGGTAGGTCTAAGATCCTGCTGGAGACCATCAGTCAGGACAGAATGGACCTGTCTTAGGGCAGCATTTGCTGGAAGACAAGCGAGCACACACAGGCAGGACCTACAAAAGCAGAGCAAGCACATCAGGGCTCCTTGTCTCCAGTGGGTGGTACAGTAAACAAGAAGAACAAGACCTCAGAAACCAGTACACTCACCCAGGACACCTGCCTCTCCTGAAACATTATAATTCACAGCTTGAAAGCCCACACCACTTAACTAATAGCTTCACCTCCATCTTCTTATACCTTCCCTTCAGGTGTTTATATCCATGATTTTGAGTTAGCAGGGCTTCTCATAGTGGTACATGCCAGACATGAGAGAAGATCAAGGCTGAGGTGGGCCCTAAGTGTACAACACTGACTGCATTTAGCAATGGTCAGCCTCTGCATTGCCTTGTGTCCAGGTCGATCTTCCCTGAGGCAACAGCAATGGTTTTAGACTCCAGAAAGACCACCTGTAATTCGTCGTACCCTTGATGTTGAAGAGAGTAGGGATATCTTAATTTTGTACTTATCAGAAAGCTTCAGAGGAAGGGTCTCTGTAATTCCTTCATTACAGCTAGGGCAATTACAAATTTTCTGTCAGTCCCTGCCCTTATGAGATTGAATTGTTCCTTCAGGTAGTCAATTAAAACCTGCATTTCCCTGCATGATTCATTATCTCTGTAACATCTTTTTGCCTATTCCAGAGCTCTGTTTGTGATGGTCACAGCCTTACTGTGATTGCTCAGGACCTCACACCCCATCACCTGCTCTCACACTTCTTCTGTTTCCATGGTATGCTGGTGGTGTTTAACATTCAGCTGGCAAATGTGGCTCAGTCCAGAGTTGCTAAGAGCCTCTCATTTTTTTCCCAAAACCAAGTGTCATCTAGGTAGACTCTAGTAACCTCCAGACCATCACAAATCTGTTGCTTTTCCTAGTGAGTTGGCATGGGTGCCAAGGAAAACCCAACCAGCAGGCAAGGGAAATAGTTTCTTCTGCACATATAAGGTGTTAAATCTGAACAAACGTGTTCTGTGTTTCTCCTAAGAAGAGTTTCAGAACCCTGCTGATGCATCACATGTAAAAAAATACTTGGTTTCAGCAAGTGCTCCACTCAGAAGCAATGGAATACGATACTTTTACACATTGAATTTCTTCCATTTGGCTTATGCTTAAGCAAGGGAATGTGTCCTTTTTGCACCTTGAGCGTCTGGGGTTTTTACTTATGTTTGTGTGACCAAAAGTCAACCTCTTCTGCAATGCAAAAGGAACTTGCCTTCAGACTTGAGTTGGGGAAAATTTGTCTTGTTCCGTCTCCTCTTTCCATTTTTCTGCCACTTTTAAAAGGGCTTCCTCAGAAAATACGGTCTCTGCCTTTTTGCTGAGATCAAAAACTAGGTATGCTTCTACCCCATTGATGGATGCATCTTGTTGTGTTATAATTACACATATTGTACCTGTATTTTCTTCCTTTTTGTGGCCTATCAACACATTCAGGCAGCATACTGCCACTCCACATAGAAAAGGTGGACTGACCTAACTCCTATGTTCTACTTTCTCTTTCAGCTGGTTTCACTGCCAAAGGAATGATTGTATCACTCTAGCACCAAGCCAGACCATGCTCCTGTAGCCATCTCCAACTCAACAAGAAAACCTTTTGTTTGCACTTGATGGTCCATTCATTTTCTCTTGTGATACTGTACTCAAGACAGTAACCCTGCTGTCACTTGGTTTCATACGCACATTCCTCACAACCTATTGCAAAGTGAGGTGATTTTCCCCCCATGCTTTGTCCTGTGACTTTTGACGCAGCTCATGCTGGTCAGCACGCACTCTGTGTAACTCTGCCTGATTTACTCAGGCTTTACTACTGCAAATCCCCTGTCTCACCCAGTTCGTGGTTCTTTATCATCTTCAGGGTGTGAAAACTTTCTGCTCCTCATAAGCCTCATTTTAGACCCAGAAGAGGTTTTTGTCTGTTGTACATATAACTTATCTCCAAGGCTTGCAGGGAAGCTTGCACGGAGGGGAGAGTGCAGATGCTCAGAAATCTTCATTGATGATGCAAGCCAGCCAGATGCCTCTTCACTGTGACTCAGTGTTCCTTCAGCTTTTCCACTTCACTGCCCTGGCCTGAGGAAGTGCACAAAGGGGACAGACAGGTCCTCAGTGGGATTTGACAGAGAAAGTAAAAATCCCTCCTGGCTGTACCATAGTGCACCTGTAGTGCACTTCACCCTGTGCATGAGCAGAGACAGGAGGGGAGATGTGAGCAAGGAGCTCAGATGGTGGATATCAGTGTCACCAAAACTCCCTGAACCTTCTCTGATGTTCAGTTTCCAAAGACAAGCTGCAGTTCTACTCTGAACTTGAAAATGTTTGTTATTTAGGTGGTGGTGAGTGTGTCTGACTGGACTTGGACTGCTTTTCAGTGCACACATTTACAAGTTTAATATAGACAAATATATTTTGGTGTAGCTGCCTACTGCTGCTCACCCCAGGGCAGGACACAAGAACTCACAATCATGCCAAAACTATTGAAATATAGATCTGAAAAGGCATAACAAGCAAGCTTCTGAAAGGTAAACCCACAGCTTAAAATTAATGAGAAAAAATTGATATTTAACCCAACAAAAAGAGATTGGCACCTTACCAGCCCTTTGTGAGCGACCATCATCCCTCATAGGTCAGTAAGCCTTTCATCCTGAGAGCTTCAAATACAACATGTGACTTTAATCCCTTAACGTGGCAAAACAATGCCAAAGAATTTGGCCACTGGCAAAGAGCCTTGCTTTTAGTTAGAGACTAGTCATTCAAGCAGCATGTGTGGTCTGCAAGTGGCTCTATTCATTATCCCCCTAATTCCTACTGGGTGTCCTTGCTGTGTTTGCTGGGCTCAATCCTGACTGCAAGCTGGTGAGCATTATACCACGTCCTCCTGTGCTGAACCAGCCTGTCTGGGAGGCTGCAGCCTCTTGCCTTGCAGACTGTGCAAGGGCAGGAGGGAGCCCAGCCAGGCAGACAGCGTTCGGAATGTGGCACTCAGCAACGTCACCCGGCCTTCAGCTTTCCAGGAGTGCACTCCACTTCCAAGCCACAGCAGCTGGCCCAGCATGGAGAGGCTCCTCTGCTAGACCTGCAAATCTTTCACAACCCTACAAAAGCATGGAAACAAGTGTTGTGTGGGGCAATGTAAAGCTTCCACCTGGGAAAGAGTTAGAGGAGAGAGTAAGAAGGTGTCTTGAGGCAACCCTCCAGTGCCTGTTTTCCCTTTAGACAGTGTGTGGTAGCAAGAGCAAAGTCTCATACCTAAGGAGATTCCTGTCCATTGCAGCTCTGCTCTTGGAAGCTGCTGCATCTCTGTTTTCCCACCTGTAAAAGAAAGTACCTGTTAATTTTTCTGTGTCCGTAGAGCACTCTGAGCTTTGCTGATGAAAAGTACTTTATCAGGCGTCATTTCTATGAAACTCTTTCTGTCTGAACACCAAACAAGATGTTCACACAGATAATTTTTTGCTGAGTCATTTTACCAGTTTTCCAACATATAAATAATACTAGGTGCAGGAAATACGCTACTGTAATACAGAGTTTTATTCCATTAATGGGATTATTGCCTACCACTTCAGTAAATGAAGCCTGGTTCATCCACTCTCTGTAAAGATACACCCAATGTAGTTTAAAAAAACCCCATAGTTTGTGATTTGCATACTTTTCTGTCTAAAGTAAAAAAAAGAAAAAGTAGCTAAAACTCCATTTCAATATGTTTGATACTACATTTGGAATTCTGTTTTGCCTTCAACTACTTTTACCATACTTTGTTTTAATTTTCTTCCTGGATATTGATTTTTTTTTTTTTTAAGAGAACTAGAAAGCACATAAGGATGCTTGGAGACTGCCTTTTTTTTTTCTCCTTAACTGGCATGTAGTTCTTTTCTATTAAGGTTTCACACCTCTGGGTGACATATAATCTGTTTGCTAAGAAAATAGGCTTTTATCAGGTTGTGAAAAGTTCCTTACAAAAAGAAAATCCAGTGTATTTTGATAGTTTGAAAAACATCTGTAACTTTTTCTTCTCTAAATGCATTAAGGTTTTTTTTCTTAAAGGACTGAAGGCGTCAACAGGCTCTGAAGGCAATGGGTGGGAGATGCAATGTGTGCTGTAACTAAAGAGTTTAGAAACCACAGCAATGTTGCTGAAATAATAGAGAAAGGGAAAGTAGGGCTAAGCCACTAAGGCATCCAAAACCAGCTGGCTCCCAACAGGAATTTCCATTTCAGTTTTGAAGGATCTTGGTGAGGTCACACAGGCTAGAGCCGGTCTCCACTGCTCTTTGTGCCTGGCAGCATTTCCCCAAGAGACATGGTCAGTTTGGGGGCACAAAGTGGAGAACAGAGGTCAGGAGCCTGGCAAAAGGCTCAGATGTGTCATGGGGTCTTGGCAGAGAGGGAAAAAATCCAGCACAATTTCAAAGGGAATGGGTTTCAGATCCAAAACTAATCTTGTTTCATCATTTGTGGTGAAAGAAAAACAAATTCATTCTGTTCTGGGACAAAAAAAAAAAAAAGGCTATCTCCAAGCTTTTTCAATTCAATTGTTTCTTGATGAAATGATTATTGTGAAATTATTAATTCAGAAGTATTCCTTTTGAAAATGTCGAAGTAAAATATTTTGAGTTTTATAAGCTTGGCAGAAATTTTTTATTCTGAGGACAAATAGTCTTTGAGACAAGCATGCATTGGGACATAGATTGTTATTTTGGTTTTCTAACATTTTCTCCCTTTCTATCTTTCAGGGGTACTTACCGCTTCTTAAGCCCACTTAGCGCTCCATAAGCTTTCTCAAAACCAGCCACAGATTTCCCAAAAGAGGAAGGAGTTTCTTTTCATAACTCACTATTTTTTAATGTCTAGGACAACATACTGGTGAAAAGTTTTATTTCTACTCACACAGGGCATTGGCTAATGAGTAAATATTGCAATTTTAGAGTAAACATTCAATGTTTATGGCTCAAAATGAAATATCAGTAGCTAAATTTTATGCGACAACATTGATCATACTGCAGAGATTCAGGTAAACACGCTATGTATTTACAAAAGCTTGCTATTTGTAAAAATCAGGCACACAATCCAGTTACATAGGTTTAATGAGCTCCTTGATGTCTGAAAGGAGGGTTAAATGAACTGGTTTAAATAAATGTATCTGGCTGCATTTGCCACAGGCTGAAAGAGCTCACATGAGAACCCACCATACTTACTGGATCCCTCAGCTCCCACTGCAGCCCATCAGCCTCTTCAAGAACCAGATAACTTTTCTTACCTCATTGGCCACAGGGCTGGGCATGGTCTAGGTCAGTGCAACCACATGATGTTGCCTTCAGGGTGCTCCAAGTGCACTGTGACACACAAACATTGAACAGACGTGTAGGAAGTTTTTTGTGGAACTGATTTGCAGCAGCTCTGGTACTGGGTACCAAAACCACTCCTGTTGTTTCATGACCCCCTCTGGCTGTACTGTTTTACAGCTGCAAATTATCAGGCGTGCTAATAGAATGAAACCCAATGCGGGGTTTGGGGTTTTTTTGCAAAACCAGTTTGTGCCCAAAGCAACTCTGTTTTTCTCACAGACTTCATTCATGCCGGCAAACTTGGGCCACTGAAACAGGGCTGTCCCACCTGGAGAGAGCACACCCTGGGATAACACTTGCTTCACCAACAGTGATGCTGTACTACTCAACTAGAGCTGTGGCACAGCCCACAGCAAATTTTCATACTGGTGACTGTGACTGGTGAGCAAATGTTACACAGGCTGTCCTCACTGGCAGGATGAGCTGCACCCTCACATCAGTCACAGCAGGCACTCTGGAACACTCCATGGACTTGGAACCACCCCGGTAACAATAGCTCTAAATCAGAGTGAAAACATATTTGTGCAGTGGTACTGAGGTACTTGTGCTGTCTGCACATCTTGATCCATTGGGATGACAACAAATTTTAAATTCTCAGCGTCATCACTTCAGTGGCTTTTGGGAGCTGAACATCTACTTTCAAAGAGAAGGAACAGGAGACTTTAGTAACTAATGCAACTGGCAAACCATTCTGTCATGTTGCTACCAGAGGCAGCTGAAACATATTTACATTTTTTTCCTGTCTCTAGTCACCTCAGAGGAAGATAGATACATAATTATTACTAAAAATAACATAAGTGCTTCTCTGTTTTTGTTGCTTAGTTCACAGCTTTTGTATAGCACTACCCAAATGCAAGTGACATTGCATTGCATTATAATTTTATAGGTATTAATTTCTTACCCTCTCTTAATTTGAATCAGAAAATGAGATTTACTAGTAAGAAATACAAAACAAAATGCTGCAAGCAAGCAAAAATGGTCCCAACTCCAAAAGAGAAGGTGTACATTTCCATAATGGCTACAAGATTCAGAAAGCTGTGAGACTTTGTTGCATGTGTCTTGGAAAAGAATTAATAATCTTCACATGATTTGTCCTGGTGATTGAAATAAATTACTTGCTTAAATTGCTAAGCAAGATGACCCATCTGTTGGCCCATGCTTGTTCAGATTCTCAGTAGGTTTATTATTCAAAATAATGACTGCCATATGCAACAGTAAACAGTTCTTTTAGAATTGACTGAAAGATCCTGTGCTGCTTTTGAAGGCAATTTACAGAAATCGTTCACATTCCCCTCCAGAACCTGCCATTTAACCAAACTCACCTTGACAGCGCTATTGCACTGCTTTTCTGTGAAGGCAGAGACAAAACCAAAGCAGAAGTCTGGACCGGATCAGATTTATTCTTCATGAATGAGGAAGACTGAAAATTATGAATTATACAGCTCTGCAGCCCCAAACAGTACCAGGCATGTCCCAGTTTTTTTGTTTATTTGCATCAGCAAAACAACTATCATATAATCCAGTTGCGGGAGCAGTGTGTTTGAACATGCATTACGGAATCTGTCTAAGCTGGCAGCAGCCACTGTAACACTCCCCAAGCCAAAGAAAGAAAAAGATTGTCCTAATCCAAATTCACCCTCCTTTTCAGAAAACGCCTGAATGATTAGCCAAACTCTATAATGCTCCTTCATGATCAACAAATTCTGTCCATCAGACCCAGGAAGGCAGAGTATCCCAGGGATGAGGGCTTTCCCTGAGCATATTGCCCCTCAGAAGCACAAACCAGGAGACCTCCAGCATGAGCATCTCTGTGGTGGGATGGAGCAGAAGGCAAGGGAAATGGCAGTACTTGAGTCATCACAGACACATGCCACTGGCTGTCAGCATGCCCAGAATGAAAGGATCATGGCACAGGGAAATTTGTCTAGATGAGAGAGTGGTTTCCCTGCTGACAAATTAATGAGTGCGGTTAGAGGTGAACATCGGCCTACGCAGGAGATGATGAGCACCATCGGGTTATTCCCTTGGCAGCTTCTTCTGCCCTCAGTCATTTGTAAGCTCCCTGTTCAAGTTAAATCTGGCAGAGTCACAGCACTGAGCAAGCACAGTGCAAAAAGGCCATCTGTCCTCAGCAAGGGAGATGGTGGAGGGGGGAACCCCCACCCTACCCACCACACTGGTGTGCAGGTGCCCACAGCTCATGGTGCTGGGTGTAATTAAACAAAACCAGACTTGCCATCAAACACTCTGCATGCCTTTACAGGTTCGAGGCTGTGCCTGTGTGTTGGATTTGATCACCTCCCTCTGTTTTATTATTTTTTGTCACTGAATTTCTATTAAATTCCACAGGTTCCCTTCCTCTAACCTTTCCCTGTTAGCGAAGGGCTGAGAGCCAGACTTTTACAAACAGTTCTTATATACATTTACTTAATAAATAAATAAATGGCAAGGTTCCTTTTCATAACTTCCTTTGCCTCTAATTTAGACCATCCACATTTCATCCCCAGGCTGAACACACATTCAATTCATACAAGACCCATAAACTATGTTAAGACCACAGACCATCCATGATTTGTTCATGATGTTAGTAGTGACTCACCATGGCCAGATTACAGATGTTAGATTGCTGATGGATGGCCCACATCCAGCACATGGTATTCAGCTGAAGTATTAATCATGTGTGGAAAGATCTTTCTTTTCTCTGTTGGTCCCCGTGAATAATGAAACCTCTAATACAGTATATTGTACTTTACAAGCTTACTGAAATGAACTCCCTTCTAAAAAGAGAAAAGGATAACACTATTAAAGCAGCCAAATGCTGTACATGACATGATGACATATTAGGACTTTCTGGATAGCTAAATGAACAAACTCACTTTTTGTTGATTTATGCCGGCAACACCAGCCTTTCTTTCCCAGGAAGGGAAGTTTTCTTGTTTCCCGCTTCCTCTGTTGGAAAGAGATAACTTATTGAGTGTGATACTGGCTTAATAGACAATTGTTCATGAAAAACATAGCATGTAAAGGAACAGGAAAGAAAGACTAAGTGCAGATTGGGGTAAGAAATAATTCATCTGGAGTTGGAAATAAGGGTTTCCCTTGGTATTCTGGCAGAGCATCTTCTTCTGAAGTACTGAGTGAGAATCAAATATGGGAATCTCCCACACTATTTCTTGTGTTTCTTTTTCCTTTTTCTTTTCTTCTGGCACGGGCATTTTCATTGGTGCAAGGATAACAAGTTCTACAGAGCAGTATACTTTACTGCTTGTGATAAGAATACGTATTATCATTGTGCTTTTAAATTTTCTTCTGGTTTAATGGAGATAGTAAGAACTCAGACACCTTGATGTAGAAAATCACTGTGTACTGGGCCTTCAGAAATGTCCATATGTTTCAAAAGGAAATGCGAAACTCCAAAACCAGAGTGGCTCGTTCCTCTTAAGGCTCTTCTTAGGAGGTGAACACAGACAATAATATATCAGAAATGAACAAATATATCAGACTAAGGAAATAGACAAGAAAAAGTACCAACAATGAGTTTCTTCCTGAAAGAGTCAATAAATACAAGAAGGTTCTTCTTACATTGCACTGCAGCCATGTATGAAGCAAGGATAACAGTGATTCAAAAAAATCAGAGGCTTAGAAATATTTTCCTGTGCTGCTGAAAATTTTGCCACTAATACAAATCATATAATACAGCATACTCTGCTCCTCAATACAAGAAAAGCAGATGGTTTTGATATGGCTATGACTGTCCCTTCAGAAGGCAAATTCAGAACTGAAACAGTGGGCTGCTGGATCATTCAGCTTCAAGGCTGATGGAGATTTCTGGTGATGGTACTATGGCTAAGAAGGGACAGTCCCTGAACAGTCAGAGGCAGCAGAAATGACATCCTGGTGTCTGTAAATGCCGAGGGAGCAAAACACCTGGGAGAATATTCGGCCTCAAGGCTACTGCTGCTATTTTGGAAGATGCGAGTTTATTTTTTCAGGGAAAGGAAGTAATTACTCCAGGCATGTGTGGGACCACTGAAAAGACTACTGCAAATCTCTCTCGATAGTTGTGGCCAGCTATAAATACTGCTATGTTCTCTGTGCCATAGCATGAGATGATAACTGATATGTTCAGACAGGGATGTCAAGAGGGGGATGGGGACTGGAAACTCCATTTCAGGCGCCAAGACAATTTTCTTGAGAAAGGAAATCTGAAACCGGCAGAGGATGGAATGCACTTCGTGCAGAGGCACTGCTGTAGGCTTTGGCCTGCACACCTCACACCCACTTCAGTCCTCTAGACACCATTTAGAGGGGGCTTGAACAGGGAGCAAACTGGCTTGGGGTCAATATCACCCTAGTTTAATTAATCACTACTGCATTAGAAGCAGTAACTGGGGAAATATAATGATAGTTAGTCCATATGAAGCAGCTGCAAAGCTTCTTAGCAACTTTAAGAATGACCCTTCAACCTTTCCTCATTACTCATATGATTAATGCTTATCCATGTGAATAGTCACATTGATTTAACTCACCCTACTTCTGCAGGTAAGGACTTCAGAATCAGACAAAAAAATATAGAATTATACTCCTCCCTTGTTATTTCAAACCCAGCTTTAGTTAAGTGCAGTGATTAACTCAGTAGACCTTGCCCCACGGAGAAGGGCAGTAGATAACCTACTCTGTAACTAGGGGTTCCACTTTAACTAAAATAACAGTATCAGTGTCCATAGTGTAATCTGTCTTTTTAGTCCCACCCATATCAATGATGTTGTTTAAACTTACGTTTAAATTAGATGTTCATGAGTAATCTTTAAAAGCAGTCTCCGCTTTAATTCAACACATAAAAATTCAAGAAGAAAAGAAACTGCACAAAGTATCAAAAAAAGAAAGAGTAATAGAATCTTTTGTTAAAGTTTCAATTAAAAAGTTCTTTTACCCAAATGTGTTCAGTTTTGCAGTACTGCCTTTATTTTAAGATTTTTTCAAACAATTTTTACTAGTCCAGTAAGTACTCATGGATGGCAATGTGCTTATTTTTCCCTGGAACACCAATATAATACTATTCCACTCGGTGTGGTCTGTATTTTCAACATATGCAACAAGCCTAGACAACTTTCTCAGTATCATTACTCACTGGGAATCTTTAGCTCATCTCTTGTTCTGTCCCTAAGCAGCCTTCATCTATCTTTTTCAACAATTTTTCTTGAACTCCTTAGGCATCACTTCTCTGCTGTCTTAGAGAAAATCCCCTCTATTATGAGGAGCTGCTTCTCTGAATGGGGGAGGGAAGCTAAGGGAATACTGTTCTTGTGGTAAGGACTTCATACAGGTTTTCATCATGGAATCATCACAAGCATCATAACCCATACTCCAATTAAAGCTGCAGGGTATTTTTTAAGTGACACATACCACGGGACTTTCATCGAATGCACTGGTATGTGCCTGCTATTAACACCTCTCCGTCAGGTTTGCATTCCATACACAAATCACACCTCTGCAGTTAAAACTTGTCTCTGTTCTAGGCAGCGTGCTGGACAGAGCCAGTTTGGCAGTGGTAGCAAGAGATTTATGGTCCAGATTTATGGTCCACTTTAGATAATATTTCAGCTTCCACAAATAAGGACATGGACTTCTTTACACCACCAAGTGAAGCCTTATTCTCTGTCTGTATATTAACACTTTATTTTAGGTGGCGTGTGGCATTCTTTTCTTTGCTGCTGTGTCAGAAAAGTTGCTCGTCTCCAGTTTTACAACACAACCAGAAGAAAACTAAACAAATAAACACAGTTAGAAGAGTTATGGATAAATCTATTTAATATTTACCAGTGTTGTACCTTTAACTCTGGATTTTTTCATTACCTCCTCCGTTTCTCAAATTCCGCTAATGTCAGTTTCCCATGATTTTCAGGCATGTTTGCACATCAGTTCTCACACATGAACAACTTCCCCATTTTTTGGGGCCTTCATATCATTCTCTTTCTGCACCAAAGGAGCACAAATACTTGTCACAGCATCAGTCCTACCAAGATCACACACTTTGTTGGATTAATTTCTCTTTCTGGTATGTTTGTCCTCTGATGGAATTACTAATATTTATTACTGAAATTTACCCTAGCATTTCTGATCTTCTAGTTTGTTCCAGACTAAAACATCATCTATACAGAATACACTTGCTCCGTGTAATTAAAATGCATTGCATTCACTGCAGAGCACCTTGGGCACCCCAAAAGCTCTTCATGGAAATCGTGTTTCCCAAAGGATGTGTTAAATTTGCATAAACAAATTCTCTCGGTTTTAATGGGATGTGTGATCACGCAATTGTGTCTTTCAGACAGAACTGATATAATTAAAGAATGAAACACCGGGTCGGTGCAGCATACAGCATTCCTACACAAAGGTTTCACACTGAGCTCGGAAGTCTCATCATACCTGCCTCAGTGTAACAACGCACCTCTTGTGCAGTTGTTGTCTCTTCTCCACTGCTTTCCAGTGTCCAAAATGTTCAACTGTTTAAAGGCACACTCCCGGTACCACACACTTCCCAGTACCACACTCTTCCAGCTCTTCCAGCACATCCAAGACTGCTCCTATAGAACTGTCCCTTCAGTCTCTCCTAGCATCCCAGACACTCCTACTGCAATTCAGAGGTTCATTTACTCAAAGCAGGACAATAACAGTGAGCTGTTCTGACAGAAAGACTTTCTACTTCCTCCTTTCTACAAAACTAGCAATAAACATAGCCAAAATTTGACATTTTCAATTTGCATGTTAAACTTTTCTCCCAGCTCCTACTAAGTTGGAGCAGCTTGGAACACAGCCAGACAGATGCGAGGATGTAGTTTATCTGGGAAGGGAAACTAGAATATAATTTTGCAATTCTTCTGGGAGGAAAAGGCATGCCAAAGGGAGCCAAGCCTCTGAAGTAAAACATACATCGCTCACCTCTTCTCCCACTCTTCCAGCAATAAAGTGACATACCTTTATTAATATTTATTGCCACTGAGCAGCATACAATAGTTTAGAGAAATTACTGGCACCAGAAGAAAGGAGGTGAGCAAGAAGGGCATGGGCAAGTGGGCTGGGTGAGTTTGAATAAGCTGTCCCAACCAGCAATGATAGTGGGTTTGGCTAGTCACTCTAGAAAGCTGCTATGACCAAAGAAGCCAAAATTTCTCTGAAAATGCACTCTCAGATGAAGGTTTCCAGTGCAAGAAAGTCCTAATTACAAATTAACCAGGCTAACTCACTGTAAGGGGGATGCTGTCAAGTTTGCTTTCTACCAGATGCGCAAAGCAACTTCCAGAACAAAAAGCAAACTCACATGACCAGCGACTGACCCTGTTTCCCAGTTATCAGGGTGAAGGAAACTCAGAGCTGTCTGCAAGTGGTGCAGCTGGGTCCCCAGCACAGGACCAGAACAGCTGTGGAAGGACCTAAGGGGGGCACTGAAACCTATCTCAAAGCAGTGCAAGGCACCGTCAAGATTTTTCAGTCTTCACCCTAGCCAGTGATGGACTTTAAAAGCCAACAGAAACACTTGCCTATAACTTACATATTTCAGTCTCCAGTGAAGCCAGTGACAGGTCCCCTCCCACTAGCTGAACACTGAATTTATCAGGAGCAAACATCTGTGGCCACCGTCTACTGGGACCACCCATCAGCAGCAAAAAATGCCTTCATGCACTCACTGAATATCAGAAGGTCGGAGGTCACTTGCTCCTACCAGTTGACTAAAAGTACCTCCACACAGCCTGAATGAAAGGTCATTTTAAGATACAGTGCAATTCACTGTCAGGGCACAGCTCAGGACAGGACAAAGGCAGCAGAATTAGCTAGCCTCATTCCAGCCCTTCTCCAACTTCAGAAGTCATCTCATTCCCTACGGTAACAATATAAACCATAAGCCTCTTATCAGCCACACAATGTATTGCAGACAGAAATGCAAGCAAAGATATTTTCCCCTTTCCAAAAATAGCTTTTTCCTTTTTTTTTTCTTTTAGGAAATGACAACATGAGGAAAAAAGACCATTTTGTTTTTCTGTAAGCTTTACATCTTTCTGGTGTAAGCTTTACATCTTTCTGGCTCCAGAGAAACTGGTAGCAGCTGGTTTAATTTCCTCAGTTTCCCGTGTCAAAGGTTCAAACACAGTTGTAGTGAAATTCACATTCATTTCACTCACATTTATGAGTGAAATGTTCTCCTGCTCTTTGGATCAAAAAACTTTAAACAAAATCAGATGACTCCATTTCAGTGTGCTGGGAAGGCCTGGGCAAATTCTTTATAGATACATTTCTCCTCGAATTTACAAGATGTGCTCTGCAATGAGATCTCTACAGTGAAATACCCGTCTTTTCAGTGGCCATCCAATTTTCCTCCTTTGGTTAACTCTGCCCAGTCCAAAGGAAACTCACCTTTTGTCCGAACTCCAGAAAAGCCTGATACAAATCTAGATTTGATTTACATTTCATTTGCCCCAAAATCTTTTTCAGCATCAAACAAAGACCAAGAAAAAGTAGAAAGAAAAGAATGACCAGAAGGGAGGGGCAGTTGAGAATGAATTGGATAGGAAAAACATTGAGAAAGGTGACAAAAAATCACAGGGAAAAACAGATGTCGAGTGTAGACCTATTGGTGCGGGCAATGAAGACTTACAAAAGAATCTGTGCATAAAGAGGCTCTGACAACCCAGAGATGTCTCCCAGCAGCAGCTGTCAGGAGTGGGAGGACAAGCCCTATTCCTCTCCTCCAGAAGAGATTATAGTTTCCTATTGTCAGAGTAGGCGCTAATTATTATTTCCTTTTTAGGATCAAGGGAGGCTTTTAAATCTATCCAATGCATCAGTAAAATAATCCGTGATAGGTAGACAGATAAATAGGCATTAGATAGATAGATAGATAGATAGCTAGATAGATAGATGGATAGATAGATACTTGGCAAGATGGAATGGTAAGAGGCTCTCCCTGTCGAGGCTGAGAGGCAAAACTGAAAACAAGAGTTCGTGGGAAAGTTTAGTGCTTATGGTATGGGGGTGCATCTGGTTATCCACGTGGGGGGTTTCAGGCAGTGGGACCACAAGGTATGTGATGAGCTGCATTTCTAGCAGCTTGCAGATAATGAAAGAGAAGGCTCTTGGGTTTTCCCTGCATGCATCAAGTGCAAAAGTTCACATTTTTGTTCAGCCATACACCAGCAGTGGAAACCAACACCAGTCACTGAGGGAGCCTTTTCACTTCAGCAGGTGAAGGTGCTGACTCCACTTCCCGCAGGCAAGCCAGACCTCATTTTGCTGACTGAAGAAGATGCCACTTAAATTAAAACTTGTGTAACCATATGTTTCAAAACTGTGAGTCATATTTTATACAAGAATGACTGTGACAGGCCGTGTATTTGTGCTGATTTGCTGTATTTCCACAGTGCGCTGTTGAATAAAGTTATCAACGTTTATCCTTTTAAGTTAAAAGAATAATTAACAATCCTACGTGCCAGAAGCATTCCACGTGTGAATTAGGTATTACAGTTAAAAAAAAGGACACAACTTCCATATAAATTATGTTTTCCTGTAATGTTGAGGGATCGATTTATAATGTGTGATTGTATGTACTTAAACCATCCTATTTAACCTCACAGCGCATCATTTGAATGCTGCATTTCACTTATACTGGAAACCTTGAGCTTCAAACTACGTGTAACACAATACAGCAGAACAAACCAGACAACAAAGTGGCCCAAACCACAGTCCATCACACCATCATATAGAGTAAGGGGACCTCCAGCACAGCAGATGGGGTTGAGCACATGGGTGTGTGCAAATTAAATACATAGAAAACTAAACTTTTGTCAGTTTTGACAGCTGATACCAGTCACAACACAGAGCTGAGAGATGTTGCTAGGGAACACATGAGGCTCTGCCACCAAGACTCACAACTTCAGACCTGTAAGCGCAGCCATCTGGTAAGTCTCAGTAGAAGGCTGAAGGCAATGCTGCTTGGGTCAATGGACTGCCTGGAATCTAGGAGATGCATTTGTTTGCAAGGAGGCATGAGAATCATATGGAGTAGGACTAAGGAAGGCTAAACAAAGAGACCAGTAGGAATCTGCCTGGACTTACAGAAGGGTTGGGGCAAAATAAAGTCTTAAGTTACTTTGAGCAGTTTATCTAGAAGGGAGTATTTTGTCAGGACATGGGAAATGAAGGGAAATGCTGCACAAGAAGTCCAGTGGCGCCCAGAGGAGGATTGATGTGGGGCACTGCCTTCAGAAAGTTTTCTGCTCTGTTTCTCTCAAATATCCTGGGAAAGACACATGACATACTAGAGTAGTGAACAAAATCTGTGTGTGTTTTCCTTATCTGGTGTCTCCTGTTCCCTGAAGGAGATAGCTGTACTGTAGGCAGTATGACCACAAGGGCTGGGAATGATTATATTTAAGACACTGTGTAAACCAGAAGGGCATGTTCACAGCTGTTTCAGCTGCTTGGGTGGAAGAAAGAGCCAAAGCGCCAGCATCCCAGCAACGCAGGCAGCGGCACTGAGAGGGAGCAAGTACAGCCTCAGGGTGAGGTGCAAAGCAGTTCGAGGATTCACCAGATGGGCAGTTTCACAGCATGTCCATGATACATCAATGGGAGGCAGAGGGGAACATCTTTAACCCTGTGACAAGAGCCACATCCAGGTGTCAGCCCCCAGTTGTCCCAAAGACAGTGTAGGAAGGCATGACTCCTTTGGTAATGCAGCTGGGATGTTCACGACCCTCCATGGTGGCACAAATGTTCAAGACAGCTCCCAGCTAAGCTCTAAGATGAAATAACATTTTGATCACACTAGGGACTGAAGGCAAAACCATGCTGTTAACACAATTCTCAGATTACTGACACCTCACTTTAGATGTAGCCTAAATGGCAGTCACTGAAGCACTTACCAAACCTGTGGTATTGGATTCTACCAGATTTCTAGGGATCCACAACCTGCAGTTAAGTAGTCCACAAAGGTACCTGGGAAACCCAAGTCCTATTTAGTTTGGGAATAAATTGGTTGTATAAGAATCCACACCTCTTTGTGCAGTTCTGCTCAGCCCATGTTCCTTCAGCATCCCTGGGCTTGGAGGCTCTCCTCACAATTTTGCGCTTTTCAGTGAGGGGAAGAGTTCGTCCCCCACCCTCGTACCCTAAGCACCTCAACCCTCTGATTTATGGCCACAAGGAAAAGCAGTCATGCAGACACACACCAGAATAAGGGGATTTTTAGAATAAAAAGAGCATCCAATATTTTAGAATCTGTTAGGGAACAAAAGAGGGAGAACGAAAACTTTTATTTCAAATCGTACACTAACTGTTAAATACCAGAGAGAGCTCAGCCGAAGTAACTCTTATCAGCTCAACTGTGATGTTTCTTCCACCCGTCTGTGCAGCACACACAAGCTTGTGGCCGCAGTCACACAAACTCTGAACTAGACTGGTTTTATCCAATATGGTAAGTCCTTAGTGACAAACCGGAGTCAATGCCAGAAGGAGGATTCCCATTTAAGAGCTATTGACCTATCTTCTTGTGAGGTGGATCAGTAAAGCTTCCAGCTCCTGCCCCACCAGAAACAGGGCACAGACCTCAGGAGTCCGATGTTGAGACTGTGCCTGCTGCAGCTGGCTGTGGTTTGGTCTCCTCCTGCCCACTACCAAATAGCAGAAAGAAATGCCCCTTTAGAAAGATGGGTTTGACTGAAGAAAAGAAGCGTGTGTAATTCTATGTCAGGTGAAGTTTCTTTGGCCACATCTGGCAACGTTGCAGAATTTCTACACTCCGCTGAGATTTAGAAGAGCATATGGTTTCCACTACAGCAAAACAAATCACTCCTTGAACAAAAAGCTCTGAAAAGGAGTGGGAAAAGGAAGATGAAAGTTTCAAGTCTGTTTGTAAATTATGCATTATCCGTGCCTGTAATGCCCCAAGGAGCCATAAATTTAGAGGTTTCAACAGAAAAACCTATAGCTGACACCTTACATTCGTAAAACTCATTACTATCCCTGGAGTGAAAATGAAGGAGGAAAAACAGCGAATAAATAATTGAGAACATAAGAACTTTTCATCATTTCCTTTTGCTCTTTTTCAGCTTTTCACTACAGTTTCAAGACCAATATTGGATTCACATCAGCTGTGGTCTTAAACATGAAAAGTGACAGTATTTTTCTAATGCCTCTGATTGTAAAATTGAAACAGTTCAATTAATCTTACAAGTACAGATCACGAAAACAAGAACTTGAAATCTAAGACATTTTCACATTCAACATTCAGTTCTGCATCTGCCATAGATACCAATTCTGTAAACTGCATCCAAAACCAACCCGGATGGCAATTTTATTTTTGGTGCAGCTGGAATCTCACAAGAAAGAGTAGCTGAGAAAGCAGACATTGGCCTTCAGGAAATTTTTAGAATATTTTTGAACACCCAGAGATTCTGCCATATTTTAAAACATTTTTCGTAGTCTGTGCATTTTTATAAAATCCTTTTATTCTTTTTTCATGTCTTTGCCCTTTTTATATATTGCCCAAAATCTATAGAATGTTTATTCTCAGGAGCCTATGTGACATTGAACTCAGTATGACAAGGAAAACAGAGGAATGAGTGAGTCATGCAGAGCAATTTTGTCCAAGGATTACATGCAATTAACTCTGGAAAAAATGTGCTTTCTTTCAGCAACATTAATGCTTACCGTGGCACAGCATTGTACTTTTTTGCTTTTACCTCTTTTCACTTTAAATTACACATGGAATTTCAAGAATTGGGTGCACTGTCTCCCTCACGACTAAGTGCAAATGGCCCCTTTCCCCTTCCTTTTTTCTCCAGAATAAAAATCCATGGAGGTTCAGAGAATAGAAAGGAAATACATCTCTTTCTTCACTGTTAAAAGCCACAAATGATTCACCAAGAATGATCAGCCCAGGTGCTCTCTGCTGTTGGCAGCTGCCAAGATGGGGCTCTGGGCAGGAGCATTCCATGTTCAGGTCCTTTCTGACTTGGCTCACCCTTGCCCCTCCATCTCAGAGGGGTTTCTGCCCCACAGGCAGGCTGCATGCTTTCACTTGGATCAGCTCTGGATTTGTATGCCAAACCCAGGTTTGCTCCTTCCCCTCTCCCTTCCTCTGCAGCATCTCACTGCCAGGAAACACAGACTGGATCTCACCTAAAGCCAAGGGCAGCCTTTTCCTCCAAGCACAGCTAGGACCTTCAGTTGTGCCAAGTTTCAGGAAATGAGCGCTGAATATTTGAGCAGGGGCACAGAAATCAGCGGAATGGCTTCAAAAAATGCTGCCTTCCCAGCAGATCTCTCTCTGTGGAAGTCAACACACGAGCCTTGAAAATAAATCTGTGCAAAGTGATGTGCGGGTCTGCAGACACAGGCAAGGCTCACCTCCCAGTCGGCCCCAGTAAATGGAAGGACCAGATATCCACATGCAACAGACAGTATCAATTTCGTCTTCAGTTTGCTCTGGGAGAGAAGTCACCTACCTCTTTCTTGGGAGGTGAGACACTTCTCTAAGCAACTCTTGGAGTTGTAAGACAGAATTAGGGATCCAACAGTCCAGAGTTCCCTTCCACTTTATTTTTCCTGGAGGAACTTATGGGCCAAACTCTTTGACATCTTCCCTGGGGTCATACCTATGCAGCCAGGGCAGGTGACCACACTCCCTTTGGACCACAGCTGCCAGCTGGGCACCTCTTGTCACAGAACCCAGCCCTCCTTTTCTCTCCTGCTCGCCTGAGACTTCTACCTGACACACGCCAAAGAGCCAAGGCTCAGCAGGCAAATGACTCACAGATGCTATTGAATAGCTGTAAAAACACTGTGCACAAATGAACAACGTGACACTTAGGGCTGCTAGTATTCCTGCCAGTCAAAAGGAGTCCACAGGAAAGCACTCTGAGTACTTCTACAGACAGGAATGCCCTATGGAAAATTATACATAAACACAAAAGATTGGCAATACAGTGCAGAGCAGTGTTCCCACATAACTTCATTTAGATTGCACTGAGCTGGTATGTTTTTGTATGTCTTGAAGAAAAACATCTTTCTCATTTGAAGAAGATAAATTTAAAACATCAGTGGTATGCTAGTGCCCAGGGCCCTTTATGCATCAGCTTTTACTATTCTAGTCCATGAGTCATAAGTAAGAGCATTTATCCCATAGGAACTTGTATTCCCTGGGCTACTCATTTAGATTGGCAGGTTTAGCAAACCAGCATGTAGCCATAAGAGGCCGAAATTAAAAAAGGGAAAGGTGACACAAAGAGCTCCCCCCCCAGTAAAACAAACAATGGCAGTGGAAAGCTCTATTTATTGAGGCAGGAACGGGTCTTTGCAAAGGAAGAGTGACTTCATGGACTGAGCAGCAAACAGCAGAGGAGGCCATCAAATCTTGCCCTGCATGTTGGGAGTCAAATTAAAACCATGCTGATGGTGCAGGCTGTCCTGCCATGCCTCCCAGCCCATGATCCCTCCCAGTCTGTCCTTCTTCTGAAAAGCCAAGGCATTTGCCAAGTCCTGGTGGACACCAAGACCTGCCTGGGCATCGCATCTTACTAACCAGTAACCTGCAAGCCCACGTCAAGGGCCCACGTGCCTCAAGCACTGTGTGCGTGCAGCAACAAAAGGAGGGACCTACTGTAGGCTTGAGACCACTGATGGAGGTTATTTCCCAGCTGACATCTAGGTACCCTCAGGGCTGATGGAAATAACAGGAAGCACAACCTGTGTCAGGTCGTGTTGCAAAATAATTACCGAAGTTTTGTTTATTAATGGAGCTGGACAAGTACAGTCTAAAACAGAGCCATGTCCTGCCTGGTCCTTTGTTGCTGTGACACTGCTGACATGGAAGGAGAGGACTCTGCACAAAGAACACAGAGAAAATCCTGCCCCTACTCATGTGGTCCACCAGCATCCAGCAAAAGACTGGGGTGTAGCCTGATGCTCCCTTCAAAAGGAATATTCAGAGCTTCACACCACCATTTTCCCATGTGGTTCTAAAGGTATATCCTACTTTCTGGTTTTCAGCCAGTGATCTGAGGACCTCTGGGAGATTCCAGGTCAAGGAAAGATGATGAAAGAAAATAAGTTCATAAATATTAGGTAGTGGTCTACAGATGCAGCTTTTTTTAAGAGTTCACAGTTTTGATGGAGAATGGTTGAGGAAGAATACATTAATCATAAAAGGGTGGAAAATTACTGTGTTAGCTTTCAAAATACAAAACCATTGGTGCATAAAACTGCACTTCTTTCTTTATAGAGGCATAGGTGCATATGACATCATATAAACATCATGTTTAACAATAGCTAGACGTATCCAGATGGCAGCATCTATTCATAATAACAGCAGTTCCCAGGAAGAATTGTTGTGGATTATTGCTGAGTTCAAACATTCACCATGCATTTTGGATTTTGCCAGTAGCACAAATAGTTTGTTTCGAAGGCACAGCTGAGGGACCCTTTTTGATCCCATGGAGTCCAGTACTGTTGTCTTCCTTCACAAGCTGCTGAACAGCTCAGACATTTTTTTGGTTTTTTTACTTTCTGCAAACATGATTTTTTAGGAAGAATCTGATGTACTGGAGTAGTGGAGACCTTTGCATTTTCATGCAGCTCAGACAAGGTTACACTCAGGTGTAGCTGCTCACTCTGGTCACTGTTACTTACCCGAATTATCCTGGAAACATTAACAGGAACTTTTGAGCAAGAACTGGCTCATCCACATCTCCAGGAGATTCACTGAGCTGCACCACTGGAACTGATAGTACACCCAGCAAGGCAGGGTGAATGCAACTGGATCTCCAAAGTGACCTCACAACACAAAGCTCAGGAGAAAGGAGCACTTCTTCCACAATTTAATCCCTTTGACGGAACAGATAAAAGACATTAATTCTTCTAGAAGGGCATTTTGTTGCACAACGAACAGTCCCCAGAGGACATGTACTCCTAGTCAGCAAAGCTGACATTTAGAGGTTTGACTAGAAGTCAGGGCTATAAGGTTTCAACAAGTTAGGGAGTTTAAATGTACAGTATAGCTAATTTTCAGGTGCAAGGTCAAAGCTTCCTAACCTGGCCCCTATTGCTCTTCAAAACATTGACTGAAAGGTCCAATTTGGTCTATTTAGATGTCTAGGTATTTAATTGTGCCTTCAAATCAAGTAGTGAGACACTGAGGTCACTTAAATTGCACCTATAATTATTTGCACACAAAAAGAAGCAGAAACAAAGAGCCTTTGGTGGGCCAGGCCAGCTCCCAGGCCCCAGCAGAAGCAGCCCAAAAGCATTGGGATACCCTGTGGTTCCCACTGCCCTCACGAGGGTGATGGCCCAGAGGCAGAGCTGCCACTCATCCCAAAGGCAAAGGCAAACCCAGCAGCCCGTGGGAAGGCAAAGGGACTGTTGCTGTAGGGGCTGACTTTACCCAACTGGGAGGAGGGGGTCTGGTGTTCAAAGGATGCCCTCACTAAGAGGCTACAGAAGGTGTGTCCGCCAAGCTCTCTGGTTTCATGGCTGTTTTCTTAATGTGTAACAGAGAGTGCCAGTTTAATATCCTGCTATAACACTTGACAGCAAGGGTCAAGAGCAGCATCGGAAGAACTGGGGCAAACTTAATGAAAAGAGGCTTAAACATCTTGAAAGAATATGGCTGTGTGGGTCCAGGCACAGCTCAAGGCTCTGGGAGGGACCTCAGGTGGGGGTAGTTAAATCACTTGGGAGAAGAAGATGCCACCTCGTGGTCTGCAGACCTCCAAGATGGAAATGCCAGCAAAAGAAAAGATGCGTATTCCAGCTCCCGTGCAAAAGTGGGAATGGTCTACCTACAGCAGTGAGCTTGAAACTCATGTGTTTCCCAACACTGAAACCCAACACTTGGCCCCTGGGCCCCCAGCCTCCTAACCCTTCTCACCACTGTGCCAAGCTCCAGCCTCTTCCTTCACCCACTGAAGGGATCTGAAGCTGCCACCTTCAAGCATCAGGAAAAGCTGCACAACCTTTTCCCTGAAGCAAGCAGGATCTCAAATCCTCCCAGGTCCCGAGCAGGACAGACAGCAGCACCTGTTTGAAATTAAATTCCTGGATTAAAAGCAGGGTTTCCAAGCTCCCTGCTTGAAATCACCATACCGCAGATGAGGGTCTTTCCTCCCCCAGCCCCCATTCTTTTCAGGGGTAATATAAGCTTCTTTACAAGAGACATTTTGTGAAACTTTCCATTCCCCTTTAACAATAACCAGAAGAAGTTTGTAGCACATAAGGGCTTAACTTAAGGAAATGAATGAAGGAAGGATCTCCTGTTCATTGGGCTCTTGACCTGGTCTCTGATTTTGTAGGCGTTATTTTGCAAACAGGAACACCTGCACTTTTTCCCCTGTGTGGTTACCAGGGGCACACACACATACAAACCCTTCTGGGCATAAAAGTACAAGTTTTGAATAACTTCTCCCTAAAATATATCCACCCACCCACATATCACTAATTGGTTGTGCAGCTGCAGATTGTGCTCAGTGAAGACAGGGACAACTGTGTTTAAAAGTGTGTGTGTATGTGTATGTATGTGTGTGTGTGTGTGTGTGTGCATGTGTGTGTGCACAACTATGACTATTTGATTTCCCAGATTCACAGATTTTTGTCAAGAAAATTCAGTGCACAAACATTTGAAAACAAGTAGTAACACCTTGCTAAAATATTTTGTTGTCTTCCTTGCAGGGAAATTCACAGGGGAGTTTTAGGGCTTGCATTCAGCATCAGTACAAGGAGTGGGAAATACTGGATGTGTAAGGATGTGGTGCCATCGGGCAGCCATTACTGCTGGCATATGAGTCACTGAGACACAGCCCTTCAGCAAAATGACAGCTATTCCAGTAGGAGACCCAGGAATGCACTTTATTTGAATGAACAGCTTCACTTTCTAGTTAAAGTCACAGTTAATAAATGGCAAGAAGTGTTTCTCAGCATGGGAACATTCAGGCACAGCCTGAACAAATGGGGTGCAGATTTTTTTAAGGGTTTATTTTCATTCCCATTATAATATATGTCTCAGCTTGTAAATGCTTTTATGCCAGCAGTAAAAATTTCCATTTATATGGCTTGAATTGAACCTTTGCAATTCAGTGGCAGTCCAGCCACTTTTAAGCAGATGTTGAGATGGCTCAAAACTTACTTAGCTGACTGAGTGACAAGCTGCTAGAGCCCAAAGATTTTCCATGGCTGAGCATGCAGGCAGGGTAGATAGACATCCAAACTGATACATCAGTTATTCCTATCAATGGAATTATATTTTGCTTGCCTGCATGCACATGGGATCATATACATAGGATACCAAAAGTACTAAGAAGCATACAATAACCAGACCTACATGCAAAGGAAATTTGTTTAGTTCATTCTAAGTTACGGATCTGAGAAAAACAAAACAAAAAAAAACAAAACAAGCAAAAAAAACACCCAAACCACCGCTAAAAAGAGCAAAGACACTAACCAGCCTGGGAAGATCTCAGTGCATTCTGAGAGTTCAAAAATTCTGTTTCCCACATTTTGCAGCTCATGTTGCAGGCTAGCCCAGGCAGTGTGGCTGGGTTTTTGTTTCAGCTATCAGCTACGGCACTGTTAAAGGAACCTTTCTTTACAGAGAGGTTTTCAATACACATAAAGGGCCATGCCTTCCCTCAGATCAGCTGAACCCCAACAGGGCTGTCTGATCCTTCTCTGTGAAACAAGGACAGCTTATGTTCAGCAATTACATTCCTGTCCATGTGCAGACAAGAGGCCACCGCCTTTGTCAGCCAGTGCTCCTCGGGCTTCTCTTGCTTTTCAGTGGGGACGATGACCTTTCTGACCACATCAAGATGCACCATCACCATGTGCTCCACACAGGGCCCAGTGTGCGGCACAGTTTTTTTTCTGAGCATCACTGGAAGAGGAGCCAGTCCGTCTCCAGTGATCCAGCCTGAGGACAGTGATGGACTGCCCTCTGGGCCTAATTACTCCTCCACATTGAGGATAAATAATCTACATGACAACAGACTCCATTCACTCATGCCCTCCCACACCTCCTCCACCCTAAGCTTAGTCTTGAGTGACAGATGGAGCATGAGTCCATGTGGGCTCCCTTCTTATGGATTTGTGTTGGCCATCCCAGCACACTGCAGTACTTTCTTTTTGGGGCACAGCAGATACAGAGCAGATACCTTACTAATTCAGTTACCTGGAAAGCCAGCTTGGTTCCTAGAGAACTTAAGTCCACCTAAACAGATGCAGAGAGCTTTCTGCAGCCAAATGCAAATGACTTCACCTTACCATCCTTTTTGGGACTCTTACGCTGCTTAGCAGGATGACATCAGGTTATTCTCCACCTCGAGTAATTCTCAACAATGTTATACAGTGGCACCTAAGCAGTTTTTCAAAAAATGTATCTTTCTCTGATCTTTCCTTTGACTGTGAAAGGAAACAAGTCAAGATCAGGCAGAGGTGACTCCTTACACACCTTTATATCCCTGCAAGGGCTCTGTACCCCATTGGCTGTTAGCTCTGGTTGTTGTTCTAGTTCAGTGAAAGGAAAGCACTCTGCTTATCCTAGGACATATCCACTGACTTGAAAATTTATGGTAAGAGTTGTCAACACTGTAAACCTTTTCTGTCACTGTATCAGTCAGGTGCTGTTCTTAGGAGTCTGTCCAAGCAAGCCCTGTATTTCTGAGCTTAACCTCTTAGATAACCAGAATAGGCAGCTTTCTACAGCAGTGACACTTTCTATAGCCATAGTTATCTGCATTCATGAAAGACACGTTTCTAGAAGTAGCTGAAGCTCCAAAACAGTTTTTGTCTGGGACTGGTCACAGCACCACAGACAGATAGAACTTCATCACTCTGAGCAAATACATGGGAAAGTTTTGGGGACATAGTGGGAGAAGGTAGAGGGAATGCATTTTGCTGAAGCTTTTAAGCAAATACTGGCATGATAGACTGTCTAAACTAGTGGAAGGAAAGCCGTGAGAGGCCACTGGTTTTCCCTGATTTTGCAGGCAAGTGAAGAGGCAGACAGGTTGGGAAAGAAAATGCTATCCCATACAGCATCCCTCCCAGGCAGGGAATTCCTTCTGCCAGCTCTGCTGGGCCTGGCATCAGAGCACAGGTATGCAAAACTGGAGGGAAAGTGCAACAGCCCTGCAGGGGACAAAAACCCACTTCATAAACCCACTTTATTACAGATGGAAAGCCAGCATATTTGAGTGCATCAGGAGTCCAGCTGCCACAGTAACACAGAACTACATTGTGTTCTGAACCACAGTTTGCCATCTCTGTAAAAACAGGCAAAAGACATTTCCTATGAGATCTGATAAGAACAGGAGCTGTTTGTTTAAACCTACTCCCTCACTGAAAAAAAAAAAAAAAGATTAAATAGCAAACCCTTGAAATGAAAGTAAAGGATCATTATTCTTATTAGAGCAACAGTGGGCACTTCTCATAATGTGTAGTGAAACACCAGCGCTTGAGTGAATAGGACCAACTGTTCAGCCCCAGAACAAATTGCACATCAGTCTTAACTTAATAGGCAAGATTAATGGAATGTCATATAATGGGGGAAACTCAAAAAATTAAGGTAATTCGGCAGAAACGGCTTGGAATCATAGTCCATCTAAATGCATTTCATCCGGAGGATTACTGTCTCCAGTGTTTTAGTTAAGAGTTGTATTAATTCAAAAGCCATGCCTTACACAGACCCATCCTGTGCTTAAAGGCTGGCTTTCTGCTAGAAATGCTTACAGCAAAACCTTTGCTGAAAGTTTGCCCAAACATTTCACAGGCGACTGCAAAGCTGAGCTCTGGGGGCTCGGAGTGCCATACCTCGCCGTGTTTATGACCAGTTGACTTTTTGGCTCCAGCACCTGGATTTGTCAGGGCCTCTTAGCTGCTGCTGGGAACGTGCCCCTGCCGAGCCCGGCTGCTCTCCCTATCACCCCTCTGACAGATTAAAACACAACAGGGTCTGTTAGATGACTGACACATTCTTCCTCTGTCTGACTCTGAAAGGACTTCATTTAACAGCTCTGGAGTTGAGCTTTTGACTGACAGATTGTGAAGGGGAAAAGTCATTCAGTTCCATTAAGCTCAGTAACTGCTGTAGAACAAAACACCTTTAAAAAAAGGGGATGAAAAAAGAGCTGCGGAGAGCGGGGGCAGGAGCTTTAGGAAGAAAAAAGGGGATTCTTTTCAGGTTCAAAGACAATCTTTCCCTTTGCTTTCTGTCCATCAATGAGGGCAGCATTCCCAGAGGGAATACAGTCCAGCGCTCATTGGTGCCATTCAGCTGCCAATCTCCCTGACAGGGAGACCAAAGGGCCTCATGTTGCACTGCGGAAACTGTCTGTCAGACAATCAGCAGCTGCCATGACATCATCTGCCCTGTTTTTCTAGGGCTATTATAGGAGACTGGGTCCAGGAGTGCTGCTCCAGAGCAGTATTCATATTTTCCTTTTGCCCCCCAAAATGACATTTCTTTACAAAAGGAAATGTGGTCTTGGTTGTGCGGCTGTATTTGCAAGGGAACTAACTCTGTGCCAAAGAGTGAGGGCTGCATGGCTTCAAACTGCTCGTTTTCCACTTATCACACCAAAGTTGCACAACCCCTCATCTATTTTTTATTGTAAACTGGGTTTTATTTTAAGAAATGCTCCATGTTAAATATCAGTGATTAACTTTTCTCTCTTTCTTTGTCTGAAAGCTTGGCTCACTGAAGTCTCTCTGCTTTTGCTATAAATATTGAAGTTTTCATAGGATTCTTATTCTTACACTCACATATATGTGCATGCACACACATGAATGCATTCATATAGAAGCCGTATTCTGGCTGTATTTACACTGCTGGTGCAGTAGCTGGGGCTGCATTCACTAGACAAAGTGCTGCAGAAATAAACTATTAATCCTGACAACAGCAGAAGAGAAGTTAATTGTGAAACCCAAACAAGCCACCAGCTGTAAGTGTGAAGTCAGGCAATGAGCAGGACTGGGACACACTGCTTAGGCTGTCCCCTTCATCCTGTCAAAGACCACCAAGGACAAGTAGGCTTTGGTGGGGCAGGATAAACACTGAGAAACTTCAGTCTTCCTCGTCCTCCAAATCCTTATCTGTAAGAGCAATACAAATAACCTTAGTGCAGTTGCCTTGAAGCTAAATTAATTAGCGACTTTACAGCATAATATGTTTGCTCAGGCGAAAATCCCAGGGAGCTAAAATAATTTTGCCTGATTAATCCCTGCCTACAAACCAAAATGTAGACTGGTCCTGCCTGGCAGCGCTGGCACAAGCAGGATGCTGGAGACTTGTCCCCTCTGTGATGCTCACAGCCTCTTCTCTCACAACTTGCAGGGTTCAGCTCAGCAGGCTGACTCCTGCTCCAGTGCTGGGAGACCAGCAGGCTAAAGAGGGAGCACTGATGGCATGAAAAAGGAAGTGTGAAATGAGAAAAGGACGGAGAGCCTGCTAGCGGTGCCTCTGAGTCTCACACCACACCTGGGGCAGGGCTCAGGCATCACAGCCAAAATCCAGTCTTGAGGGCTGGCTACAGGGCTGTCCAGCTGAGCTGAATGGTCACAGCTCTTTCCTATTCCTTCCCTTGGCTGGCTGATTGGTCCATTGTTTGGTCTGATGATATTAGGAGAGCATTATTTCAGGCATTAGTATTAAGGCCAAGCTACATGAAAGGATGATAGCTCAGCTCCATATGGAACTGCGCTCGGACTTGTTCCCCTGCCAGGCTCCTGCTGCATGTGCCATTTCTGGCTGTCAAGTCCGCTGTCTTGTTTCAGTAAGGGATTACTGTAAATCTTCTCACGTTCCACACGGACCTTACGAGACAGTTAGTCAGATCCTGGATGAATTTGCACACAAAGGCGTCCTGCTGCTGCTAGGGTCAGAATGTCTCCCTTCCTTTAGTATTATTTGTATTTTTACAGCCTTGCCAAAGGTCTGCAAGTCTTAAGCAGCTACCATTTCAATCCGTGCCAGCAAGCTGTAGTCTGATACTCCAGCTATGTTTGCTCTGTACGTTCAGGCATTACTCTTTCTCACCTGGCAGTGAACCATGCAAATTAAGACAGTCTCCAAGCACACACACACACATACACAAATCCGTGGAAACCAAAGCTGCCAGATTTCAACATCAGAAGTGTGCAAGGGGAGAGGGGCAGTGAGCACTCAGGCTTCCCTCTTTTCTGTTCTCTTTTCCTCACGGCGAGCAGGACAAATGTCATGATTTACTTTTCTGGCACTCATTCCAAGAATATGGTGGTGGTGCAGTACGAAGCAATAGCAAGTCCTTGGTGAGAAGATCTCCATATCAGATCTGTAAAGTTTGCCTCCAATGTATTTCAACATTTACATTTTTAACTAATATGACACAAACACTGACAAAGAATCAACTATATATTAGGGCTGAAGAGCAGCATGTACTATGTATTTGTGGACACTAGGAGGTATCACAGAAGTCTGGAAATACCAAAGAACCCTGTCTTCTTGTGACACTCTGCACTTTTATGTAGAGAAGAACAAACCAGAGTAGCATGAGCCAACAGGGACAGTACTACATAAAATCATTGGGCAAAGCCCTACATGGGGCGGGTCATCAAAAGTGGGAGAGACCTTTACCACATTGTACATCTGTATTTCAGTCTCAGTGGAAGAGGTTGCTCACTGCCCTGAGACCCAAGAGTCTACTCCAGAGTCTGAAAATGTGGAGACATTCTCTTGTATCAAACCTCTTTCTGTTCGGAGATCTGATGTGAATAGAGAAATAGAAAGACACCATATATCCATTATCCCATTCAGCTGTCTTATGTAGTATAAAAATATAGGTTTAGATTCAAAAAGGTGCGTCTCTTGTACAGATGCCTAATTGGCATTCAGGAAATAGAAAAATGATATTTAAATGTCTTTGCAGGCCAGAATCTTAGTAGTCAAATCTTGATTCCAAACAGAGGTGTGCTAGAAGCCTTTTGACAGCCTGCTATAACAGGCTACACCAAAAAAATTATCTTACATGTCTTTTCAATACTAAATTCATCGTGAGACAGACCTCCCTCCTTCGTCAGTGTCCCTGCAGTAAAAAAACAAAGTTGCTGTTTCAATACTCTTCTTGTTTTAAGTACACTTAGAATGTGTCCACTTCCAGTTTATGAAATGGTTTTGTGCAGTGCATTTCATTTTCAGATCATTCTGGAATGCTTTTAGCAGATCCTCTGCCAGAAACACTCAGCTTTCTTGTTTCTATGGATAATAGGAGATCACAGCTTCTACAGCAGTTTACTTTTTTTTGTTGTTCAAACTTTATATGAGTTGTGAGACTTAAGGTGGGGTTCTCCACATAGTCTCAGTCCAAAATAATCCTTAAAGAAGAAGAGGTTCTCTCTTATTCTAATGCCAGACCCGAAACTCCTGAAGAGAATTTAGGCAGAGTGTAGCTTCACATCCCTCCCCAACCAGTTCTTCTGGATAGGGAATGTCAGCCTAAAAGCTCATACAGTTCCTAACACTTCTTTAGCACCGTCTCAAGAGTCTGAAATGCCATAGGACTCTGATATCAACAGCCCAGTTATTTACAACCCACCTGTGGAGACCATATGGAGATGCACAGGGAAGAAGGAAGGAAACAGAGGACTTTTGGTGGGCCCCGCAGGTGGCTGTGGCAAAATAAAGGCCACAGTAGAGGTAAGAGCTGAACACTTTGTCTCTTTGTCTTTCATCCAGGGGAACTTCCCTAACAGAGTGACACTGTAGCACCACTAATATTGATAGTCTGCTGATAAATTCTGCTGATAAATTTTTTTTTTGTAAAAGCAGATTTCTATTGAAACAATAGATTACACTGTTTCTCAGAAATGTTCTCCATTTTACAACCTCTCACAGTAAAACTCAATATTTTAATTATTTCCCCTCCAAAATGAAGAGCTAAGGGTAACTTCCAACTGTGAACTTCGTCATTTTTAAATTATTTTTGCAAAGATCAGATGCCCATGGCTTCAGATGGGAGTTTCTACTTTTCATCATGTCTTAAAATCAGATCACAAAGCCAAATTCAAGTATCTAGAATTATTCATTTAAATCCACATTTATCTAGCTGCCTGAAGAGAACTGACCTGAATGTGAGTACTGTTATAAGTTGCTGAGTGCTTCAGGTATTCAGAACCAGGGAAATCAGGCCATAACAAATGAAGCCAATGTATAGATTTAGATAATTGTCTATGAGTACTTCAAAACACTGGACTTTACCTGTTTCCTGGTTTTTTCCTAGGTTTCCTCATCTCACCTATGCTAATCTGAGCTTTATACACAGGTCCAATTTTAGAATTATCACAGTCCGCAACAGAATATCAGTGCTTGCTCAGGACTGCAATTTTGTTTGAAAATTCATGGATTCCGATGCTTCCTATTGTGCAAAATCTTTCCTGATCAGAAGCACAGGAATATGTTCTATATATTGGATAAGTATTCTTGCACTGTTCAGAATTACTCTGTCTCCATCCCACCTCCCTTCTGACACATTCACCCAGGAAAAGGCAGTGACATAGGTAGCCTGCGCTTGGTGGCCAGCAGGCTGCTGTCAGGTTTAATGAATCTGTTTGCCTTTCCAACTGCAGGGCACTCATTTGGCCTTATCTCCTCTATCCAGATGCTTATTTTCCCCAGCTTTGTAGGAAGGTAATAATCCTAAAGCCTTTTACCTTCTGTCAAATAGAGTCAAAATTGGCCTGTGGACCCAAAAGTTATTAGGAGGAAAACCAATATAAAGTGCAATCACATTTGCTTCATTTTTTGCTAATTCATTTCTGTAGGAAACATAGCCAGGTGGGGAATGGCCTCAGAGTGTTGCCTTCTGTATTTATTTTCACAATGAAAATACCAGCATCAGTCAGGAGACATGCTCATGAAGGTGGGAGTCCCAGTGAACAACAGCAGAGTAGGTGATGCTTCCTGCATGCAGTTGGCCTCCACTTCTAAACTTGAAGATACCAAATTACAAATACATTGAAGAATGGGATGTATTTGTAATTTGGTGAGCAGGAGGTGAGGAAGAAGCAAAAGACTTGAGGTCTGAGAGTGAATGAATACCCAGCCTGCTCATAACTGCCTGGTTCTCAAAGCTTCTCATATTCTTCATCTGCCTTTGGGGTGCAACTCTTCCTCCCTTTTGTATTATGCAAAAAGTCCCCCTAAAGCCAAAGTGATTAGTGTTGGACCAGAGATTACTCCTTTAATGCCAAAATTTCAGCACAGTTGTATGCACAGAACAAGGCCAAGGTGAGGGCAACGGGGAGTGTAATTTGTCACCGATGTTAACCTTGATCCAGTTCTTGAATTGGAAAGCCACCAGCTATGATAAGAATCTTAAGGAGTGCAGAAGATGTAACAGCACAGGAGAAAGAGTTCTATGAAAATCTGCTTCTTTCCTTCCATCTGCACTAAAATAGAGATTTGAAAGCAGCAAACAAATTTACCTTCTTCTCCCAAATACACTGGGGAATAGGCATTCCTTTTCCAAGGCAGGGAAGAAAACTTCAAGTAAATAATGTCAGTTTTTATTTATTTCCCATTTGAATCTCTATCAATTATTTAACATTTGCAAGGCAACATTATGTATAATCTATCACAGAAGACTGCTTATCCTTTACCAGTAACATTAAACTCTCAGTAACATATACCCAAGCCCTCAGAAATCCAGTCATGTAGAATCTTTGTATACCTTTATTTATTTTTTACAAGCTGCAAACAGATCTATTTAATTAGAAAAACATATCTTAAATTTTAGTCACTGTTGTTCTAGTTTTGGCCAGGACAGAGTTAATTTTTTTTTGCAGTAGCTGTGTGGGGGTGGAGCCTGGAGCTGTGTAGGCGTGTCTAGGTTGTTGCTCTACACCACCTCAGGTCATCCAGAGGTAAGGGACTTTCTGGCTTCTGGGAAGAAGGGCATGGCTTGCAGTGGAAAAAAACTGTGGTGGGTAAGGAACCCCACCATCATTGGTTTCCACTGTCCCAGACTTGGTGGGAATTTTGCATATAAATCACCCTCTCTTTGTACACTTTTGTTACTAATATTGTTGCTGTTACTGTCTGTGTTCTTATCTCACTGGTGTTTCCACTAAATTGTTCTTGTCTCAACCCTTGATCTTCACCTTTTGTTCTTCCAACTGGAGCAGAGAGGAAATGAGTGCTGGTGCAGTTTTGGTGGGAGCACTAAATTGGGGAATACCATTCCTAAACCTCGACAACTATGAAATCAATTTTTTTTTTTTTAATAAATGATTCAAAAAGTACTTGGGAAATAACTAGCGCATTGAGCGAAATTAAGGTGAACCACACTATTTGTATTGCCACAACACCAATAGCTGATAGTGGTGTGTGACAGGAACCCCATGTGCCAGCTGGTGTATGACTAAAAGGCAAATGTGTGATTGAAAAGACAGCCCTTGAGCCAAGACACTCATAACAGCAAAGCAGACACCTCCAGCTGTCTATGAACAGGACAGAACAGCAAATTGTTAGGGGACAGCACAGGTCAGCAAATTGTTAGAGGCCAACAGGAAGTACCATGCAGTACTGCGAGCCAGAGGGACACACCAGCTCACTGCAGGGAAACCCCAAATTCCCATACTCATGACACCTCCCTGTGCTTGCAGCCTGTCCACACATTTCTGTTCTGAGCATTTCCAGGTACACTGTAATAAAATTGTTATTTTCCTACATTAAATGACCAGATTTCAAGTGCTTTCATTGTCTCATGGTCTGTGTGATTTCTCTAGAGCAACAAGTGATATCAGCATCTGGTTCTCGGAGATGTGAGATCTCAGACTGGATCTTCCAGTCATACATGAATATTCCCTCTCTATAATATGCTCCAAGTTTGAGATAGTGATATCCCCTACTCATTTGCCCGTAACATACACTAAGAAGTTTTATATTTCTTTCTAGCTTATCCACAAAATGCAGCTTCAGTGGTCTTGCTAAGACATTGTTCAGCTCTGCATCTGTATTTTGATTTTCACTCAGCTTCTTTCTTATGACCCATTTAAATTATATTTTATGACATACCAAATTACACCTTTCAGTTTTTAAATATGTGTGAGTCTGTGGAAAGAGGCACTTTTTTCCCTTCACATTTTGACTATCCTTTATTTCACGTGGCACTACATCTAGATCCCCCAACTCACCTTGGCTTCTTAACTTTTGGGTTGGTTCCTAGGGTAGCAGTCAATGTTCTGAATATTAATTACTCTTTTTGATTTTCCTCCTAACTTATCCATTTTGAGATAGATAGAATAATACATGAACAGGCATGAAAAATTCTTTTGCATGGAAAGTTAATTATGTACAGTTGTTGAAGTAGACACTATTTTGATTTTCTCAGTATCCAGACTTTTTCCCAGTATTAAAGCCCATGTAAAGCAAGTGGAAGGAAGCTGACCTTCCTTACCAGAAGAAGGCATGCTATGGCAAAGGACATTAATCCTTTATTTATTTTTCAGCTGAACATATTAAATAAAGTTATGGGGAACACAACTGTTCATTTTGAATTTCCTTAGTGTTTGCAGATACTGCAGCTCGCAAGAAGAACATAGTTTCTCATCTACGATCAGGCACATGTTACAAAGCCCAGTGTGCCACATGCTATTTAATACCTTGACAGCTGCAAATAAGATCAACCCTGTCACAAAAGCAACCGCCTACAGGTTTGTGTAATCTGAATTTTCTAAATGAAAGTAGTATTTTTATGCCTTTATTAATAATAAAGACATAAATCTTGCTTATGTGGGCACTTCTGTTGACTTGAGGGGGGAATGCAAAGAAGTTAGGAACAGATCCAAGAAATTAATGAATTAAGATGTGCAAGCATTTTTCTTGACATCATTTTATTAACTCTGAAAAGAATTATCAGACCAGAATATAGAAGTCATAAAGGTTTTAAGGTTTCCAAAATCTAGAAAATAATCTAGATAGGCCTGCTTCTGACAAGAGGCACAGAAGTTCCTTTCATGTTTAAGAGTACAAATCTCACAGGACAGAGAATCCTGGGTCCAGTGAAAGCCTTAAGTTTGTGCTTACCTTTTACACATATCAATACTTCCATTCACTTTATTAGGCTGGGATACAGTAAATCACAGTCTTAAAGATAAACATGTATTTATTTGATTTCTGCACTTGGATTTAAATGGTGTTTCTGTTTATCCATAACTTACATATCCACTTTCCTTTTTCCTATATCCCATTATAGCACAGGCGTATGGGACAGAGTTACAGCTGACTTAACAGGAGCCTTAAGTCTGCATTTCATGACATCTATGAGCTTTTAGATCACAGAATTTAATTAATATAAGGAGTCAAATTTTCCACTGAGTATACAACAGCTGGTTGTTATATTACCACGATTTATTTATTCACTGAAGAAGATAACTTTTGTATGTTCCTTGAGTTTTTACTTCTTGCAAGAGTTCAGGTCATTTTGCTAGCAGTGGAAATATGCTGGGATGCATCATGACCCAGCATCACCTATATGAAAATTGGGTGCCCCCAGAATCCCAGCCCTTCCAGCCTACATCTCCAAATGGCAGTGGAAGGCACCAGAGAGTCACTGGGGTTGTTTTTCCCCAGTTAAAAGAGTAGTTTCATTCTGCTTTCAAGCATGATATGAAATTACTGACATTCAAATAACAGTGCAGAGACTGGAATTCAAAGCCAATTAGAGCAGGATGATGTAAGGCTGCCAATTTACAATTACCACAACACCTGCGACATTTATAAATATTACTTCACAACATTCCTGTGTCCTTAGGTAAATCCTTAGATTTCACTTTGTGAAATGGATCACATATGTTCCCTGCTTCTTTGACTTGACAAACATCTTTATATAAAGCAAGCTGCTTTAAAATAGTGTGGTATTTAAAACATTTGACAAGCAAGAGTGTTCCTAATATTTTACTGCTGTAATTAAGAATCAGGAAAAGCTACCAAAGTTATGGTTAACTGAAGCATCTGCCTGAGCACCAGGAAATATGTGACAGCCCAGCACAGAGAGATGAAATTCTACAATATAAGGCACTGGGTTTTAAGCAATGCATAAATGTGTCAGGACCATCTCTGCACTAAAACAGAATTGTTTCCCTTAACATTTGTTTAGATTAATAACAACTACGACATTAACAATGTTCTTGCTCTTTATAAATGGTAATAATAATGAGAAACAGTCTCCTGATGGTATTAATTGGCATCACCAAAACAGGCAGTTGCAACCTCTCAGTGCCTTCAGCCCGCACCAGCTTTGGTTTCAAAATACTTCCAACATTTGTTCACTGTTAACTGAAATCATTGTTTCTACAAGTAGCATGTGAAATATCTTCACAGCAGCTGAAAATGGTGTTCAGACAGTTCTTTCAGCCCTGCACGGGCAGGGGAATATTGAGGAAGCCATGCAAAATCTCAAGCTGCCAACATATTTGCTTGTACAACAGCTATGGCAGCTTACAAAGGCATCTCAAATTTTGGTCCCCATAATTTAAGTAACAGATAAACTGGTAAGTTTAAGTAATTAACAGGTAAACTGACCCCAGGAAAGTTCTGTGGACCATTTTCTTCCTAAATACCAGAGGTTAATTTAAATATGAAGATGGTGACAGCTAATAGCTGTGAGACAAAAAACCCGTAAAATATTACGATTGTTTCACAAACAGATATCCATGGTGGTTATGCTGTTTTTAAATCTTTATCTCATTGCAAACCACTTACTGACAACTATTAGCAATATAAGGATTATTAATCACACCGGGACTATTTCTTCAATTACAAGGGCAGGCGCACAGTAAGATGCAAATGCAGGTCATGGTGCTATCAAGCCCAGCTCTAGTTCTTAACAGTCACATAGATATTCCTGGTTTGTCTCATGTAAATTACTGAATGAGGAATATACAAATTTTATGATGGACTGAACTCAGAGATTACTTATTTATTCTTTGATTTTTTTTTTTAATATTAAAATCCAAGTGAGAATTAAAGTAATTAACAAACTCATGTAAATTCGACTTTTTATTTCAGTGGGATGACATTTACATGAAACAGTGACCTTGCCTATGACTTTAGTTGCCCATCATAAACCCTGAAAGAGCACCATGTAAGCCCAAGGGAACTCTTCAAAATCACACTAATACAAAGTGGAACTTCAAAAGTAATTGCATCTCTCTCATGCTTTCCCCATCACTCTTCTTCTGTCTCTCTTGTCTGCTGTCTCTATCTGAAATATCTTTCTGTCTTGTCCTTCTCATGTATCTACCTCCACTTACAAGGAAAAAAAATAGGTATGATTAATCATATAACCTCCTAATATGATATATTGACAGGTTATTTCTTCCTGCCATACTTGGGTAAAAATCCTGCTTGTGTCACATGCTTGTCCCAGTTTATCTTTCCAGATTCAATTTCAGATGAAACACCTATCATTTTGATGTTTCCACAAATACTCATGTCAAAAAGAAAAGTCTTATCTGATTGCCTATGGACTCTATTAACATGCACAGCCATGCCACATAGTTTAGTCAGAAGACAGAAGCATTTTTCATAAATATCCTAATTTCATAAAAGTCCTAAAGGTAACAAATTCCTGTTTGTGCAATCAATTTCCATTTTTAGGTCTTTGAGGACCTCCTCTTTCAAAGTTGCTATTTTTCCTTCATGAGGGTAAGATTGCCTTCATTTACCTCTTTGTGATTAAAACTCTTGATGTGGGAGGTCTTGGAAACAGGTCATTCTTGGTAATGAAATATTTACAAGTGTTCTTTAAGTTGTAATATCATCCAGAATGCATTGGTTCTTATCCTAAAATAGCATCATGGAGATGAAAGACTTCTTAGACATGAAATAACCCCCAAAGAGTAAGTGACTTTCTGTTTTGTGATGAAATACTGTGAAGTGGGAATGGCATTGTGATACCCTTGGAGGAAGGCAGAGTCAAGCTAAAAGGACAAAAAGTCAATAAATTACAGAAGCAAACTGAAAATACAGACACAAGGATTTCAGCTGTATAAATCATGGCAGCTCCATTCCCACTATGCTGATTTATTCTTTCTGTGAGCCTTGCCGGTTAAGCTGTCCTGGCTCACTCACAGAATATACAAAGAAAATGAAAATACAGGGATAATATCCAGCACTCTGTCCCACCTCATGGTGTGCCTGGTATCCGTTACTAAATCTGCAACCTCATCCTGGGGTATGGAAAGAGAAGAATGGTGTCAGTCCTCAAGAGACAGGAGCTGCAGCTGTGACAGGAATGAAATAAGAGGTGGCAGTGTGACAAGGCTTGCCTTCTACCCATCTCCTCTCATCTCTGACATTCTCAGGCAGAGTCAGCATCAGATTTATGGGGACCTCAGGCAGAGGTTAAAGTGTGGGCCCTTCTCCCTTCCCTCGTATTAGATGACTCTCAGCACTACTCAGTTTGGTGTGGTATGAGCCTCTGCCCATGTCCTGGGACTTTGGGCAATTGTTCTGGGAATTCACCCCTAAAGATAGTTCTCGCCACAAGTCCACAGCAGAAATTCACCCATTCCATTCCAAAAGTCTGCTGATGTTTGGCTTTATTTCTCACATTAGCCAAAGTCTCCCTGTCTTTTTCAAGATCCCAGTGTTTTGTTCCTTCTCTCCTGTTTCACTATGGGATATGCAGTAATATTGCAGTAATACCAAGGTTTAAAATCATAAATAACAGAGATCAAAAGAGCCCTCAGATCATCTCACCACCCTCCTGAATGTTCCCCAGGGTACTTTACCCAAATTTGTTCAGTCCTGTTCCCTATGACTTTACTAATAGGGCTTTCAGCAGCTTCCTTCAGTAGACAGCTCCACGGTGTTATATTTCTGAAACTTGACAATGGCTATTATTGTGCCTAAAGGGGGAAAATTAGGATTTTTGCTTTTCAGTAATTTTCTCCTCCATTACTAGAAACTCTAGCCCTAAATTTCAGTTGACCCTCTAGGTCACTATTAATCAACCTTATGTATCATTTGAAACTCCAAGACATGCTCTTCATCTTTCTAGTCTAGTGTTTTAAAGTCCAGAAGTGGTGGGGGGGAGGGGGCATAAATGTAATAAATACAGCACAGGGGAACATGATATGAGGATATAATATTCTTGAGTAGTACCAATGGTCACTGTTAAACACTCAAAAAGTTACCTGAGCTCAGAAGCCAGGGAATAGGGATCCAAGCGGCTCCTTGGGAATTAACAAAAAATCACGTAGCAATATTCCAACAAAAACCAAATAGGTACACACAAACGAAGCCAAATTCTGCACTCTCTTATTCCCTTTACAAATTCTTTGGGCAGGAAATGCGCTTTTCCATCTAGCACAAAGATCTCATCTCCACTTAACTTTGCTGTGCAGTTGGGAACATGTACCTGCTGTTGAGTTTGGACACATTTCAATTTTGTCTGAGTAGAATTCACATGAAGGTAGCATCTCTTCCCTCTGATTTTGCCACAGTGCCATGCCTTCTAGTAGGAAATCCTCTTCTGAGTTGTCCCCTAGGTTCCCTTCCTCACTGGAAGAGCAACTCCTCTGGAGAGCTTTGTTCACTCCAAGCCTTCATATAGTTCACATGCATTCTTACAGCACATTTCAAGTGTGTCATATGGGTAATGCTTAGGAGCTGAGGATTTCCCTCTGTTTAATTACTAGCCTATCACATGACACAAGTTCATAAGCAGTGCTTGAAATGGCCATTGTTGCAACAGGGACAGAGTATGAAGACTATGTACCCTGTGCCCTCATCTCCCTCACAGCCAAATTTTTTAAAGTATTCCCCCAGGGCCCTATGGACAGGTATACACATCTCTTGAGTGGGGTTGGATTACGTGTCGAAAGATAATGTCATTTCTTCTGCAGAAGAAATATTTGTCCTGTGGCTGTATCCATAAAACAAGGAGCCTTCAGGGCTAACGTGGAGTAACTTCAAGGTGTGTTAAGAGTATTACTCATGGTTCTCATACCTTAGCCCTCAGCTTTGTAGTGACAGAGCACCCTGCCCTCGTCTTGTTTACACTACTGTAAATTTGGTGACCAACTTTTTTGCGTGTTCTGAATGTATTTTATCAATGATCAGCACTGTGGCAGGAGTGAAGAAAAAAGCTCTGTCATAGCACTATCAAATATCTGAGTCTGAAATATATTCCAAAGGCATGCCTCAAAGCCTCCAGTCCAGTACCTGAGCAAAGACATGGACACCTGAAAATAATACGGGATCGGATGAGTGGTGCACATCTGGCCAGAGATTCAGGGGGTGATAATTTTCACTGATGCATGAGTTTCAGCTCTTACCCCAGGCAACTGATCTCCTATCAGCTAACCATGAAAATTGGTCACATATGTCTTCTGAACTCTTCCACTTACGCAATTTGACAGGGTCCTGCACACAAACATCTCCCCTGACCCTTTTTAGCTTGCCTTGTGAATTTTTTATCCAAATAATAGAGGGTGACCAAACAATTTAGGGCAGTTTAGGATAGGGTTGTGAAAAAAAAAAAAAAAAAAAAGAAATGTAATATAATCATATTAAGAAAGGGGGAATTTTAACAAGAAGATGAGAGAAGAGATTTCTCTGTGAGCCTTAAGAAAACTGTTGAACTTAAAACCCATATAATGTTCAAACTGTAGGGAATAAACTTACCTTGGGTGTAGTTGTCATTCCTGTCTCCAATATGTAAAATTTTTCAGTATACCACAAAGGCAACCAAAACAGTGCAGATTGAACAACAGGCACTGTAGAGACCTTAGTCCTTCTGAGGAGGGGGTAAAACCAAACCAAGGCCAGGCCTGAGGTCAAGAGGAACTGAAAGTCAGTTTGAGGTATGTTAGCAGTGAAAGATGGATTAGATGATCTTTAAAGGTCCCTTCGAACCCAAACCATTCTATGATTATATGAAGATAGTACATATTTCTTAGATTTTTGACACTTGGCATTTTTCAGGATCTAGGTTAGTCCAAACACAGCAAGCAAATCGTTAGCAGCTGTGTGCTGCTGTGTCATTATTATTATTATTATTATTATTATTATTATTATTACTCAATGTAATAATTCTGTTAGCAAAGCTGCAGAAAAGAAGTATGTTAACTCAAGACTGTTTCTGCATGCACAAAATAATGTTAGGAAGACCCAAAAATCATCTTTATTACCAACACAAGAAGATTAAAAAAAAAAAGACAATGTCCCCCACCACCCACCACGCCCCCACCCCCAAAAAGAAGTTCTATTTATTGTGTTTTCTGCAGAAGCCAAGAAAAACTGAACCCAAAGGAGGAGCCTAGGAAGGCTTCATTCCTCAGTGGCATCCTGGCTGGAGAAGGACCATGCATTACTCTCACCTGCCTCAAGCCACTGACCGTACCTACCACAGCCCATTTTTCCTTTTAACAGAAAAGGGTCATGTGCAGAAAAAGACCTCTGCCCACTCTTAAGAATGGGATCTATGTGATTAGAGAGTCTCTCTCCTGGTGTAATAAATCTTGCTTTCCTATGCTGTTCACTAATGCTGAATAATTCCAGTGTTCAATATTTCAAGTACTTCTGTTGGTCAAAGCCCATACTGATTTTCTGGAAGTAGTTTCATTCAAGTTCATTATACTTGTACAAAAACATGATTTATTTTAAATGTCAGGAGTAAATTACAGTTTTGCAGATTTTGTAGAAGGTTTTTCTTCCTGGCAAAATAGATTATTCTTCCCCCAGAATTACCAGGTTTCCTCAGGTCTTGGTTTTCCTTGTCTTTATTTAGAAAGCCATAGGTATGAGTACACTAAATATTTATGAATATAATTTATGTGACCAGTTGTTTTTTTCTTGCCAAAAGTAAGAAGTTGACCTGTGTGTGGTCTGAAAAACTCTGAAGTGACAGCAACTTCACATTCAATAGGGAAAACAGCAAAAAATTCCATATATGACATAGAAAATATATCCTAAATAATAAGAAAACATACATCATCTCTAGGCTAACCGGGCTGTTAATTCAAAATAAAAGGCAATAAGGGAAGTTAAGCACAAGACATTCATCAGCAACATTACAAAGGACATAAAAAGTGTACTATTTTCCTGGCTGAATTAATTTATTTTGCTTTGTTGTATTTGTTTATGGGTTTCCTTGTTGTCTTTAAACAAGTTGATTTAGGTTTCCACTCAAAGAGAGTCTCTCCACTGAGGGTATGAGAAGCTGGATCAGGCCTCAAGACAAGATGCAACAAACCAACTTAACCTTCCAAAACTCTTCCAAAACAGCCTCCCATTGCAGTCAGGGAGCAAATCCTGCTTCCTCTGATACTTGGCACAGCCCCTCAAATGTTGCCCAGATTTCTGAAGAATGAAAAGTGGTAAGATTTCCGTCATTGCAGATCATCCCAAATAGTGGTTTTCATTGACATATCATCCCTCACAAGTTAAACCACCTTTTCTTATAGGAAAATACAGCATGATCAGGAATAAATTATTATGTTCTTCACTGTAGGAGAGGACATCAGATTAATGCTCCAAAAAGTTCCAAAAAGAAAACTCTTCGATTTATCAGGCTAGAATTCCTCCAAGCCAATACTTTGACGTGAGTGAAACTAAGAACTATAGGTATTTTTAAAACTAAGTGAAAAACAAAATAAAATGTTTGCGTTTGAATTTCAAAATAACAGTTCCCCGAAGTTTACCGCACTGAGTAGAGCTGAAGAGACAGTGATAGGGGTTGGGTTCTTTTGAAGCAACTGTTACCACAGTCCCACTGGACATGGAATGGGAGAAATACGTTCTGGCATCATGCAGTCCTCCACATTTACTAACTTCGCTCATCTCTTGAGTTGGGGAGTTCCTTCTTTCTTGCCTCCAGTGTACAGTTTACAATATAGTTCAAGTATTTATAACTAGGTTGCTTTTCATGTTCCCCTCGGTGCTTGTTTTATGAGATTTTGGAAAAGAGAAGCATGTCCTATAAATTCAAAGTTAGAAATCCACTGGTACTCATCAAGTATCAGTTTGAGGATTCAGAAACTTTACTAGACAGCAGAATTCTCTGCCACCACCTATTGTAGCCCCAATAAAGTGAACTTTTCTGTTTACATGGTGGTTAAAGAAAACTGCTGATCAGAGATCTTCAGCTAATCTTGTGTTCTGTAGAAATACAAAGAATTTTCTGAATGAGGCATGTGTTTGAAGCTCACAAAGTAAAGAAAGAGGTCTCTGGGCATTGAGTACTTGTCCATATGAACAAGGAACACCTTCAGATCTGTCTGTGATACTGTATGGATCTGTGGCTACTGTAAATGGATAAACTTCACAGGCCATTACTTTTGTTTTTGTTAACCCATAGAATTAAACCCATGGGCATGTTTAGAAGGTTTATTTCAGTATGATATTCCACTGATCCCCCCATTCTGCCTACAGGAGTTCAAATATTTCCAGGGTGGATACATAATCAATTATTTTGTATGCAGTTTACTCTTAATGGAAATTCAGTCAAACAACACAATCTTCTCGAGCACCATTCTTAACCACTGTGTTTGTCTTCAGAGACATCTTGAGGTAGAGAATCCTTAATGGGTTTTATAAAGTGCTCATATCCAGTGCCTGACACTATAAGCCAAAAACAGCTCCTTAATTAATTCCAAAAGAGAGAAGCTAATGCAGCACCATCTGTACTGGTTTTCAGATAAGGTACTTCCCACCTTTTTTTTTTTATGCCAGCTCAGCTGGCATTTCTCAACCATCTATCATGACATCTGAATTTCTCAGTCATTTAAGAGTGTTCAGAGTTGTTGTTTTTAACTAGATACTAACTTATTTTTAAATCTACTCCAAGTTCAGGACAAGCTTTCACTTGTAAAAGACCTAGTAAGTCTATCAGCCCTGGGTAGTCCAAACTCTGCAAAGCAATTCTCTAGGAAAATATCTGAGAAAGAATTTAAAGTTTTGTTTGAAAAGTCTCAGCCAAAAATCAGAGAAGCTCCAACATAAGCAATTTTACATTTGCAATTATTTACATCTGATGTTTCCGTTCCTTGGGCCACTGTCAATTACATTTTTTTCTTTGATTTTTAATAGACCATATGCATTGGATCTGAGTCTTTAAAATATCATGAAGTTCATAGACTACTGTTGTCTCGCATATTTGATGTGATATTTCTATCAAGTGTGCTATATTGTCATTCGCATGCAGCAGTGATGGAGCAAATGGGTTCTGTGAAGCTTCATTGCTCTCTGGAATAACAAAGGCAAGAAAAAGGGAAGCAAAATTTTCCTGAGTGCTCAGAACATGAGCACTTCTTGTTGTATCCCCCCATCCCTGTTGCTCCTTCAGAGCCAGCTACACCAAGTAACTGGGGCAGGCCTTCCCAGCTGAGGCAGAGCAGTCTGTGCTAGTCCCCCAAACCACACTTACGCTTCCCCAGAACTCAAAAAATGCCAACATCAACCCAAGCAGCAAAAGTATCTGGCACAGATGTCTTGCACACAGGCAGAGCAGAACCTGCAGGACCAGTGCCTTCCTTCACCTCCCGAGCTCAGTGTATCAGCCTTGAGTCTGAAGGGCAGCCTGCAGTATGAGCAGAGAACACAGGCCGTGAGTTTACGCCTGCTCAAACCCACCTGCACATCTGTTCTTTGCCCAGCTCAGCCCAAAGCTTCAGGAGATCTCTCAGCTCTGAAACACTAGCAAAAGCCAAAAGCCACCCTCTGTACAGTTTTATATCATCTTTCACACAAAGATCTTAAACCAATTTGCTGGCATTAATTAAGCCTCATAAACTCCTGTGGGAGTTAAATAAATGTTGTTATACACACTTTATACCGGAGCTTACCTTAAGAGTTTTTCTAAGTACTCGTTCCTGCTGACCTATGCAAGAGCTACAGCCGGTATGAATATGCTGACATGCTGAAATGCTGCTTTGTGCAGGTAAGCCTCAGTTTAGTTTTCCACTGAAGTAACATATGGGAAAACATACACTTAACTATGCCTGGTGTGATTTAAATATGTTGCATACTCAAGGGCATACATGAAATAAGACATGTCAACCAGACTGTTCCAGGCTTTGTAAGACAGCCAATACACTTGCAAGTCAGGTAGTCTCTGGACAAAATTACAGCATTCATTTTCAATATCATGAAAACTGATCAATTCTGGTTTAGATTTTAGACACTGAGCAATGTTGGACTTTTTTTAGCCTTTTAACTGACAGCTGTATGAAAGGTACTTTGATTTTCCCAGTAGATCCCTTTAAAGCAGGCCATGCACAGTCAGTTGAGCTGATGCTGTGCATTTTTATGGAGTTTATATAAGTTTAACCCCTGGATTAATATGCCTCTCTTCAGAGACCGGGCTGTTGGAGTCCTTTACTTATTCCTCTAAAACACAGGTGATATTTTTGGCATTGCTGCAAGACAATCTGTCTACATTACTGAGCCTCCCATTCAGTCATGAAACGAAATGTTTTCTTTTTTCCTTGAACACCACAAGACTTGCTGAGGTTTCAGTTCTGACTACGATGAAACTCATAATTTTGTCATTGGCTTTACTAGGATCAGGACTTCCCCGAGACCAAAGGTATTCCATTGACAGTCAGTGGACCCTTGGGCATAAATGGACCACTTCTAAGTCAGCATGCAAAAAGCCAGTCTGTCATGCATAGTTTTTAATTGTCTCTGTGGACACCCTTGAAAACCATTACCCATATTCTGAAAAACACTGAAAGCCATTTCCCTTAGCCACTGAGAAAGATAAGTTCAATAAAAAACTGAAGTCATGTCAGCACTGCTCAGTTTGGGTCTTTATTGAGGTCTCTTGACAACAATAAAGGCGTGTTTCTTACATGCGTGTCCAAACTGTGGTCCAATCTGTGGGTGTCCCAACTTGATGGACATTTTGCCTCTATGTTTAACAGCACATATGTCACTTGTGTCTTCAACAGCCCAATCTAGAGGACAGGACTGGGCTTCATAGCATCATCCTGGCCCCAGTTTCCACTCTGCTTATGCTAAAGCTCCAGTCCCTTTCTTTTTCTGCATTTGCCTTCATCTTAAAATGTCACAAGCCCACTGCACTGCTGTGGGGTGCTTAGGGATTCTGCCAGTGCTAAGATATGCAGGAAACCTCCTGCAATAGAATTAATAAGATTTGAGTGCAAACTTGCTAACTACCCAGGTTTTGCTTGATAAAGACAATTTTGGGTTATTTTAGGCTTTCAGGAACTTGGCAATACCAGAACTGCAGGAGTAAGGCTGAAAAAAACCGCTTAGAAATCGTAATAGGAGAGAGTAACCCACAGAGCCATTTGAAAAATGCTCCTGCCATGACAGCTAAGGCCCCAAATACAGCCATCTGCCTTTTTTTTCCCTTTTCACTTTGCTACACTTCCTCTCCCAGATGTTTCTCATCATCTAAGGTAGCAGTTCAGGCATTTATGTAACTGATCCTAAGGAGTGTGCTGCATGTGATTAGCATCAAGTCACCAAAGAACAAAGAAATGCAATTAATCCCTGTTTAAATAAAAAACAGATTAGATAAGATTAAACATATTAGCAATGGGCAAACCTCAGATGGTTTGTAGACCAGAACTGGGCTGGAAGAGTGTTTGGGAGTGCCAATATAACCCAGATTCTATCCAAAGTTTCTGATACTTCCATCCAAGAAAGCTGGAAAGTGCAAGGAAAGCTCTCCTGTATGGTACTTTGCACTTCCTGCGCTCCAATACAGTTGGAAAAAAATCCCACTCTCGCGGCATTTTGACTTCTGGCAACAGCACCTCTGATTGTGGTCAGAACAAGAAAATATTGAGGGTAGAGTTGCCCACTTACTAAGTAGGGTTTAGTCGAAAGGACTTTTTACAGTTAAACAGATTTCAGGGTTGATTTAGTTGGTTGGTCTGTTTTGTTATAGGCTGAGTTTGTTTCTAGGTTTTATAGCAGAAAAATGACCACTGCCCTGTTATCCCATTGGTGTTCATGACGTTGCATGTGCCTCCAAATGAGCATTTTGAGCAACTCACCTTCACAAAAATAACTCCCATTTGCTGATGCGGGTTAGGTTGTTGGTATTCTGATTTCAACAACGTTTTTGTCAACATCTGAAACAGAAACATTTTGACCAAGTCATGGAAGTGGTTGCAAATAGTAGTGAAAGACTCTTCCCTAGCAGCTTGCAGATCTTGCCTGATTTGCCACCAGGAGTGGGCTTCATCTCATCTCATCTCATCTCATCTCATCTCATCTCATCTCATCTCATCTCATCTCATCTCATCTCACCTCATCTCATCTCATCTCACTGCAGGATCTGAACCTCTATTTTTAAAGTGAGCCTGGAACCTAAGCTTTTAAGCAACATATCCTAAGAGTTGTTGTTTCATCAGAACCATTCTTCATTACCCTTGTTCACAAATCTCTACTATTTCTACACGTAGAATAGAATTACAGAATGAACTGTGTTATCAGTCAGGAAAAGAAACTATTCATTAAAAGAACTAATTTTAAAAGTCTTTCTGGGAAGATAGGACAGATAGGTGGATGACTGGACAGACTCTTAGGGAACTATATTTAGTGTAATACCTCCCTGAAACAAGCATCTTCTAAAGTTTTCTTTTACATCCAGTCCAATGAAAGTAAAAAGCGGGGAACAAAAACACTGTCTCTGGAAAGAAAAAAAAAATCACTCAGTATCAGAATCATGAACTGCATTCAGAATTTTCCATGTAAGAATGGTCACTGCAGAGAACATATTTATAGTGAAATGACAAGCAGAGGCTGTTGGGGACTTCAAGCATAACCATGCATCACAATGTAGTCGTTTCCCACTTCCATGACTATTTTCACAGTCTTTAGTTTGAAGAAGTGAGATCAGAGACAGTCGGGGCCTCTCCTGCTGGACTGGTCCAGCTAACCTCTGGAAAGCAGCCATTCAGTGCACATCATACGCTGCTCTCAATCTGAACTGGAGCCACCATTAAATCAAACGTACGGGGCCAGATTCTCAGCCAGCGTAAAGTAAAGCACCTCCACAGAAGGCAACTTGTGGCAGCTGAGGTCTGATCGATGGTGTTAAGCATGCTGGTAAAGCTTCAGCCATCGGGCAAGAATGATTTCTCACCTGTTTCCCAAACATTTATTATTCATGGCTGGGGATCAACTCCTTTCCTCACGGTGACTAGCACTCTCCTAGAGAAAGAGCCTTACTGAGTTCTCAGGTATACATGGAAAATTTAAAGAGCTCAACAGGAGGGGAGCAGGATCTTCAGTGCTAAAAAATTAAATGCCTCAGAGGTCTCAAACCCTAGCCCTTTTACAAACTAAACAAAAATCCCTCTCTTACCTTAAACCTACCCTCAGAAACTTTTAAAAATATGGTTTGTCAAACATTTTGGGTTTTATTTCTAATGAAATGCTAATAAAAATGTGGAACAATAATTTATTTTGTGGTGCTGCACTCAAAGAGTGAGAATACTTAGTAGCTGTGTGTTCAAGATGAATTGCTGGGAAATGCTTTTAAAATCTGTCCTGTCTTTTACCTGTTTAGATTTATACCACCTCAGATGTTAACAGCCCTTAGGTGGCTTCTTAATGCCAAATGTAAATACAAAAACAAGAAGAAAATGTTCCTCATGCATTCATACATATCTTTCCTGGCAAAAGGCCACTTCTGTCACTCAGAGCTCAGACTGTTCTTCTTTTAATTTGGCATCAATTCCATAGCTCCTGTTAATAGTATTATTTCTGTTGGAGGTAAGCCAGACAACACACTTTTCTAACCAATAGAAAAACCCTTTTTTGTCCAATAAAATGGATTATTTTGTTAGCTAATTTGTCACTTCTTGAAAAGAGAAATCTTTAATAGCATTTTTACAAATAGTCTTGGTTTATGTCTTCTGCTTTCCTGTTGCCCTCTATCAATACCAAAGCTTCTAAAAGAGCTAATTAAGTTTTGATAAATTCACAGAAAAATGACTTTTCAGCCTTGATCAGAATCTTCATTTTGACACCTTTTTTTGTCAAAGATTAAAAATAGTGATTCTTTCACTCTGGGATGATAACTTTTCTTGTCTTAGTCCTACAGTCCTTTGCCCACACAGTGCACTAGCTCCTTCTGGGTAAAAGTGGAAGAAGGCACAGTAAAATTAACAAAGCCAGCTTCTCTACGGTCATGCGTTCTGTTCCACTGTAACTCCAGCTCTTTGGCTTCATCCTCACCACTGTTCTTCCCTTCCTTTTCCCTCTCCCTTTCCTTTTCCTTTTCCCTCTCCCTTTCCCTTTCCCTCTCCCTTTCCTTTTCCTTTTCCCTCTCCCTTTGCCTTTCCCTTTCCCTTTCCCTCTCTTCCTTTCCCACTATGGAGCGGTGCCATCAGCTCACCCCTCCTTACCCTCGTTAAAGCCTGAGCAAATGGCTGGCTCCAAACAAGGCACACAGGGCTGAGAAGCCTGTACATGTGTAGGATCGGTGAACTGGAACATTAAACAAGACTAAATGTTTGAACACAGCCTACAGATTTTCTTCCCTGAACTGTTTTTCCATCTTTGCATATCTATCAGTTTTCCGAGGTTTAAGAGCTCACGTCTGAGACACTGCCTGCTCTGTCTAAAGATGTTAAAAATGGCCAGTGGGTTCGGCAGTAACTGCAGATGGCCTGGCAGATGAGCAGATGAACAGGCTGGGGTACCACCTTCGCTTAAAGAGGACCTGGAGAACACAGGGCAGAGGACAAAACATGAAAATCTTCATTATCTTCATAATAAACATGGTCATACACAAAAATCAGATCAATAAAATATGTTATATTTTAAGAATAATCCTGAAAGGATTGAAAAAAACCATAGAAGAAAATCCCACACATTACCTAAGAATTCATTGTTTCCTGTGCTGGACTGCAAATAAACAGAGACAGATATTGTGTGAAAAACACTGCATGTTCACTGACAGTCTGGTTTTACCTTTAATATAGCTTAAATCAGAAGCAGAGTAAACAGGACTGCAAGGAGGCATTGAACATAAACTGGGTAATCCTGTTTGGCCCCAGAAACTGCACCTCCAGCAAGGCAAGCATAAGTACCTACTGTCTCCTTCCCATACAGATCCAGGTGATTAAGTGCTTGTCTGCAGTGTATTTGGGTCTGGAATATCTTCAAATATCTATCTGGAAAATAGGCACCTTGACGGAGCTTATGTTAATTAATTATATTTTCTTTAGCTGTAACCATCTGTATGCCAACACACTGGTTTGGCCAGCATTCCCTGCTCCGGGGTGAGCCCGCAGCCCAGGGCAGTGTGACAGGGGCTCAGCCATGTGCCGCTGGCAGGGCAGCAGCCTGCCTGGCCGCTGTCCTTGGCCACACAGAGGAACTGCTAGCAGCTTCCCGCTGCCCACACATGCCTCTGGGCAGGAAGGACTGTGCAGGAGGAGAAGGTACCAATGCACAGACTTACCGTGCTTTAACAGTGCCCACGGCAGCTGTGGCACAATGACAGCAACACCAAGCCCTACTCCAGAGCAGCCAAGTCAGCATCATGCCATGCCCACCTGATGTCCCCCCCCAAAACCTCTCTGCTGGAGAACTGCTCCTCCTTTGGAACTGCAAGAATCCCTCAGGGCAGGCTGTTCAACTTGGCCTGATGAATATTTAAACCAAAGGCTATTTCCTGTCATGTTTAGGAGTATAAACATTGACAATTTGTATCTGACATCTTTTAACTCAGGGAACGGCTTTATATAAACATGTGTTTGGTGTCTTCTGGTTTCTTTCTCAACCAAACCCTTTAGAAAGTGTACACACACTTCATAATGATGAGAGCAACATTTTCCTACTGCTGAGTACTGGAGAAGTGCTTGGCATAGCATTTATTCCAACTTGAGTGTCTGCATTCAAATCCCCTCTGCACAGGGAGGCTGAAGCCTGGACTTCGTACTTGCTGTTCCTGATGAAATGTGCCTGCAGTCCAAAGGAGAAGGCTGTTTACGAGCGCCGAGTCCTTGCACCTGGCCTCCTGCACTGCCAACCCCATCCCAGCACAGGTCTCCAGCCTGACTGGAAGGGATCCTCTGCGCTCTGCATTCCTTGGAAAGCATTCTCTGTTTAACAAAACCCCAACATTTTATTAAAGAAGCTCAAATGGAGGCTCTGCATTTTTTTAATGCAAAACATGAGCCATTTGTGGCCAAACAGTGCAACCCTTACAGCACGCAACACTGTGAGACATCCCAGAGGTAACGCTCTGTGTTATCCATGAGGAACACCATGCTCCCAGGCTGTGCAATGCATGGCTTTGGTCACCTGTCCATTTCCAAACAGGCTGGGATTTACCTCACCATTGCCCATGAACCTTCTCACTAGAAAACATACTTACCTGATGACTTGAAATAACAACTGACAGAGCTTCTTTTAAAGCTTTCAGGGGGACCTCTGTTTCTGAAAAATATACAGATATACAATAAAATAAAAAACATCAGTGAGCATTTTATTAGAATTGGAGGCTCAGCTGTTTTCTAACCTGTAAGGTAGACTACAGAAGCCATTCCTTTGAAAATCCTCGTGTTTTCTACACAATGTTCCACTTTGTGCACATTTATGCGCTTACACTGCAGACACCTTGAATGCCCCAGAAAGGACAAAATAGCAGCAAGAAGTAGAGGCTTTGGCTGAACCCAAAGTCTTTGCATACACAGATGGGCATTGTAACTAGATTTGTCCAGGAACATTCCAAAGCAGGGACCAAGTTTCCAAAATGCCTAGTAGACAGCTTTAAACATGGAAAAGTAGCTCTCAAGACAAGCCATCTCACACTACTTATTTACAGGATAGGCGTAGGGCCCGCTGTAGTGGAGGAAGGTAGAAATAAATAACCTGAAGAAACCCTCCAGCCTGAGCAACCTGCCCAAGAAAAAGAGATGCATTCCTTGTAAGGAATGGTCCTGGGGCTTGTGTCACTTCACACAAGCTGCAGGTAGCCAAACACGCTAGGGAATTACAACACAAAACTCAAATTGCAGCTAGTGGGAGGATTTGTAGGGTATCTATTTTGCTGAGTGGCTTCTAATGGGCTTTGAGGGCCTAAGAGATTGTGTCTGTCCTGAGCCTGACAACAGGCTTGTGGACAAGGGTCTGCAAACCTCAACAGGATCACCAGCCTGACAGCAGCCCAGACTATCACTGTCATAAAAAAAAGCTTAGGAGCCACTGCTGGTGGTAACAGACCCACATAAATTTTGAAATTAATGCCTTAGAAACAGGCAGGTCCTTCCTGATCAGGGAATTCTCAAGGATACAAGAATACAAAGTTCTAGCTGTTTTATCCAATCCCAGAAGTCTATACCTGCCACAACAATACCTCAGCACTGAAGTGGGATTGACTCTAATTGGTGTACTAGCACTTTTTCTCAAGCCTGAAAATCAAATATGCTTGGTGTTGCATCACAACAAGCATCAGCTTTGCCTTCTTCACCCTGCCAGCTGCTCCCTCAGCTTTGCTGTTTTATCTGCACTGACCAAGACCCCACAGCAAGGCTCCTGGGCACCACTTCCCACCTCAGCCCTGCTAAGTGTCATCCTCACTCCATCCAGGACCTGCCCGCAGTCACTGCTGGCTGCACCCTGACAGATCAGCTCAGAGGTGCCCTGGCAGCCTTGCTTTAAGTCCTGTTTCTGTCCTCTTCCTCACAGCTGCTTCCCAGATTCTGGAACCTTAACCCCTTCCCTGCCTTGCCGAGCTTTAAGCCCTAATAACGAAGGAGGAATGTCTGTCTGTGCCATGTGTTCATAAACTCCTTTGGGTTTTATCAACCCACAGGCCCAGTTCTACACTCCCTGTGTTTCTCGTGTACCCAAATGAGGGTATGGAACAGCCTGATTCATACAAATCCGATACCTGGGGGAGGAATATGGTGTAAACTATACACTTCTGGACATAACACTCAGCAGAAATATATTCCAAGAGAAATCTTCAGAGCTTCTCAGGCAACTTTAGCTCTACCAAGTAATGCCACACCCAAGAGTGAAGGCTGCTGGTGCGGGATTTGTCTTGTATTTAGGAAAAGCCTTAAAAATCACTCCTAAATAGGCAGAGGTTTATACACAACCTGTAGGCATGACTGTGTGTGTCAGACACACAGATGAATCCATCTCACTCTCTGAAGACTGCTGCTGTCAGCCCCAGTATCCTGCCTTATGCAATGGTTCCTGCAATCCTTCTGACGTTTATACTTAGAAGCATGAAGTGCTGCAAGCAAAACTAAATGGAAATGCTCCAGGTTCCAAGTTTCTAAACTTTGAGACCAGGAAGATAAAGTTAAAATAAATTAAAAAATTAAATAAAACAAAATAAAAATAAAATAAAATAATACAAAATAAATTTTAGGTGAACATTCCACAACTAAGTTCAAGAGAAAACCACACATGGTGCAATGTGCCAGCTTGGAGGTCTCTATCCTCACATAATACTAAATAACTTTAGCATTAAGTATTTCTAATTTATTATCATTTGCAAGCATCTGGACAACCTGGCAACTGTGGCAGGGTTGGGTTTGAATCACAGGCTAATAAAATCTGTAGTGAAACCTGTAAACCAAACACATGAAGTCAGATGGGGGCATTAGTTAATGTGTGTCACCGATGTGTTAGCTCCAACCCCTCACTGGCCATGCTGTGAAGGTGCAGGGATGAAGCAGCCGAGGTCTGGCAAGCCCCTTTCCAGTGAGTTTCCTGAGAGATGTTTACAGAGACACGTATGTAGCGCTGCACCGAGGGAGGTGTCAGCAAGCCACAGCAGTGGAACACACTTCCAACCTTCATACTCTCTCTCTGAGGACACACCTCCTTCTGCCTTAGGATCTTGGCTTTCACTTGGCTGCAGAGGGGCCCAACAGTTTTGCTTCTCTGATGCTGTGCCCTGGCTTCGGCATTTTTGCATTTTGTTGCTCTTCCAGTGAATTCCAAAAAAACCCCTGAGCTGCACTTGGCAGTCCTGCATGGGGCAGGTGTTCATAGTGAGAAAATTGTTTTCCAAAGCAAGCCAAACTCTAACTTTTGACATGGGATACGGTTTTGCAAGTCTGGACTAGAAAAGACTAAGCACATACCTGAACCATCAGTATCATATGTTGCTTTGACCTAAAACAGTCAGAAGTCCATCCTCTCTCCGCATGGGCAACAGAATTTTTATGAAACACCCTGACACCTCTTGGTTTCTAAACTTAGGTGTTTCTCGTGCTAGCTACCTCCTGCCAGCAGTCATTAAAAGTCCTTGCCCAGTCCCTGGTTGTCCACAGCACTGCCTAAGTCAATCTGCTCATGTGTTGGCACTTGTGACAGCTCAGCACCGGTCAACTGGGACCAACCGTGTAGAAGCAGCACTTTCATCTTGTTGTCTGTTCACAGGGAAGAAACTTACCCCCTCCCCCTTCCTAAAAGACTACTATGGAAAGAAAAATAGGAAAAGAAAGGAAGAAAGAAGAAAGGAAGAAGGAAGAGCACCTAAACTTTATTTTAATGAATTTTCACAAATGTGTCTCAAAAGGTTGATTTTTACCTTCCTTCCAAGCCTCCCCTTCCTTTCTTCCTTCCCTCCTTCCTTCCCTCCTTCCTT